>OY293304.1:94696094-94755650 GCA_958502075.1 Orchestes rusci | reverse complement strand
TCGATGTCACTTCAGACTTCAAACATTCAAACGGTTGTCAAAGATACGCGTTATGACGTCAAAACTTTCCCGCGCATTTTGCTTCGTTTGAATTATCTCAGCGTCGATGTCAACTTTGATAATCTATTGTGAAAAAACTAGTGCGATTTAAGGGTTGATTTCTGGTAAACGGTGTTTTCGAACTTGAACGCATACTCTAATTCAATTAAAAAAAATGGGCAAGTTCCCTATTGAGATTCACGAAACTGCTTCTAACATTGAATCATCAAGTCATCATCAATCGAAAAACTTTGATCTCAGAAAATGAGACTGAAGAATTGGGAGTTTCAACAAAATTGAATTGACTGACTACAAAAAGGATCGCTTAAAAAAACGGCAAATGTCGCGTCCAAAATTGCATGGACCTTTGTTTGTCTCAATCAAAAACGTGAAGTGAATAAAATTCGCGATAACTTTTTTTGTAGAATATGTAGAATGTGGCAAAGGTTGATTTTCAGAATCAATAACTTTTGAAATATTCGACAAAAATATTCAGGTACCCATTTAAACAAATAACGGTATTTTGTGAAATTATTTCATTACTGGTTTTATTATGATCTTGAATTAGTACCAAGAATGCAGCTTCCCATCAAGTTAACCTGGTAATATAGGAGATGACATGACGACTATACTAGTGACATCAAAGGAACTTCTGTTGTAATTTCATAAAACCTTTTTCTTTAGATCGTTGGCTTCAACAAGATTCTTAATATGTCCATAGAGGGCAAAATTGCAAGTTGCCAACCAAAGTTGGCATCTATCCAAGCGGAGAGCTGGAATTGTGAGTATATTTCACTGTTCAGATATGGGTGTTTAATTCTGCCTCATTAACACTCAGGACATGCCACCACCGCGGCTACTGCTATTGGCGCTGCCGATGCCTCAGAAATCTGAAAATATTTGTACTCGTTCTGCCGCACTCCGTCCTTTGACTTTCGCATGAAAACCGTTTAGAATACTCATCCCAATTTGACAGGAGAGTGAGATGAAAAGTGGGCAAAGACTAAATGTAAACACGTTCTCGCGCTGCTACTCCTCATGCCGCTACCGCTATCATTGCCCAGAGCGCTCCCTCGAAGTTCGGTTTTCATCCGAAAATTAAAAGGCGGCAGCGCGAAAACGAATGTTTTTGGAGTGATGGCATAGAATTATTAAGAGCAATATATCCTGCAGCGGCAGTGGCAGTAGCAGTAGCAGCGGATGTGACATTTGCTGAGTTTAAACGAGGCATAACATTTCAGCTTCAAATCTCCCAGGAAATGTCCACATTGTCTGGTTTAATTCTAGTCATTTGAATGTTTCTTGGGAACATCCTATACCAATTAGAGGTTATCTCCAAGGATTTTTTGTCAGAATATCAATAAACTATGCCCCATACCCGGATACCAATGTCAGTTTTAGTGGTGCTGACAAATACAGTCGCTTATTGGACATTCGAGTGAGTATAACGAAATAAGTTCAATTTACGATACCTATAGGCGGCGGTTATACTGATCAAGTGTAATCGAGTCGTGTCGTGTCGCGTCAAGTAAAATTTAAAGTGCCGGTTACACCAAGCAATCGAGCATCAATCATGAAGGAAGAATTTGACAATCAAACCCTAGCTGTTCTAACTTCACTCCCATTATTATAATTTGATCAATTTGTTGTGAATTTTGATCTACCCAGTATTAACATCGCATATCTGTCTGATGCTAACGGAGCCAAAGTGTTGTACTCTCCTATTCATCTTTCATGGCAAAATGTATAAACAATAAAAAAAGAAACTGAATATGCTCGCGGAAACGAGTGTCCTAAATGGAAGCACTATGGACTTGTTTCCTGCGAGATATGAGATCGATATTCTCTTCCCTTGCACATTACCCAAGTATACCTATTTGTGAGGGCAATCATGAGAACGCTAGCAAGAGAATGGTAGCTATATTGGTTGTAGGTTTTCTCTGATGAGCGATGGGTGGACACTAGCCAATGTTCCTGAGGTAGCGAAATGGATAAACCTTCCGTTTACGCAAACAAACCACCTTTTTTGATATATCTATGTGAATGTGTAAACAATTCATTCACATTGTAAATGTCAAAATGACTGAACGAGAGGTTAGAATGCAACTGCAGTGGGAGACTGACATCTATTCGCATGCACCGCCATATCAAGCGTCAAGTAAAATTAGAACTTGATTGAAAATCAAACAACTCGATAGCACTTGACAGCGATCGATCGATCAGTGTAACCAGTCTCATAAGGTATTGTGTGTTTGTTTTTCACTCGATGGCAATCGAGCGACAAGACTTGACCAGTGTAACCACCGCCTTATAGTAGATAATCAATTATTCTACAGTCTGGTCATTTTATCTTGATACAACTTTAATTTGATGTCACTTTTTCATTTTCAAAGATAGAAAGACGAACCAAAAAATATATTGTAGGATAACTCAACAAGTTTTTTGTCACGTGAAAAAAATACAAAAGACCGTCGTTTTGTGAAAGATACAAACACGAGTTCAGTTTTTTACATGGTACACCCTGTATATTAATAAAGCGTCAGGTAGCCTATTCTATTCTGATCTCAATGATGAATAATACTTTATACTTTAGATTAGTATAACACTTTATAAACTAGGAAGAAGGGAGTGGATTCCTCAATTCTTCACAAGTTCATTCGAGTAAAATAAAACCCTCTACGCGTTTCGACTAAACTAGCCATAATCAAGAAGGAGTCTGCAGATAAAAATGATATAGTAATGTGAAATATTTAAAATAAAATAGAAGGTCACTTACAGGGACTATCAATAATTATTGTGAATCACATTACTATAAGACGGATGAAATGGAGCACACCACACTAAGTTGTACATTGAACGTGAAAAAATATAGAATGTAAAAATGCCAAAACCTTAACAATTTCAACGTAAATAAACATATCCACTTAACCCCACAAAATCATCAGCGAGTTCAGAAACGTCACACCCGGAGTGAGTTTGATTTAAGTGTCACACCCTAACCGTTCAGATACGTCGTGTCGTTTTCCTTTTATTCATCTGTGCTTATGAAGTCTCATAAAAATTGTTTTTATGATGACAATTGGATCACACTCACACCGGGTGTGACGTTTTTGAACTCGCCCCAGCTGTTGTTGATGTCAGGAAGGAAAGAAAGTATAACTGTCAGAAATAAGACGTTCTTGACTAACCTAGCTGCTTAAATGAACGTGATCCCCACTTGCTCATTTAGGGAAATGACATCCGGAATCTGCATCGGCTATAATCAAGTCTTCGTCAATAAGAAGGGACCACAAGAGTGGTGACAGTACACTTCCCTGTGGGCTCCCTCTCGCGGCCCTGAAACGCGCAGAGAGGTTTCAATCACCCGGCTTTCCTGTGTGCACCTAATAGATGTTGACACTGCTGTTACGACCCCTCTCGAGCGTACGAACTCCTAGAGTGAGTCTGGTAGTGCATTCTTGAATGCTCCTTCTATGTCTAGGAAAATACACACAGCGATACTTTTGGCTTCGAGAGATTCGTTCATTTTCCCTATTTTGTTGTTGAGGGCCAGTTCCGATCATCTTTCTGCTTGGTAGGGATATTTGATGTATGTTTTGAGGTTTTGCCATCACACTGAGAAAAAGGCATATTTCAGACAACCTGAAATTTGTTTCCATCTAATAAATGCTAGAATTGAATATGGCGAGATAAATATACTATTTCGATAAAGATTATCGTTTATTTCGAGTAGATTGTTGAATTAATTGTAGCCTTTATTATATTCAATTTTCTGAGTACTAATTTTCTACAACCGCCATATTTCAGGTGAGTATATGAATAGGAGAATCAACTGTAGCATTGTTTTAACATTGTGACGTTTAAAAAAACGCGGTGTTGAACATTAGTTTAAAATTTAATATAAAATAATACAATTTATAATATAGATGCCTTACATAAGAGTGTTTTCACAATAAAATCATGCTTGCATGATTGTAGGAAGTCAATTTTTGGGCAGATGGGATGAAACCAATGTGAAAAATGTCTTGATTCTCACATACTTCATTCTTGAGTAGATACTGCATGGTTTGGCGGCTGGAACCGGCTCATCAGGTAAATAAACTTAGATAATTTGAAAAACATACATCAAAAATGACGCTTTCAAATGAAAAATGGACTTATATTATCAATAAAACATGGAAATTGTAGAAAAACAAGGGAAACCAACAAACAATACAAATAGATAGTTCGGTGACTGCGTTGAATGTGAGTTAACCATTTAACCAGAGCCGTCTATATTGTAATACAAGCCATGAAGTAATGGTTTTGGCAACACCGCGTGTGGTCTCGATTGAGGTTAGGTTCACTTCTAGTTCCAACTATAACACTCTAGACAGCTCTGCAACTAGTCAACTAGTTTCAACCTGATTTCATCCAACTTCAAATTGTATTTTGAAAAACTGAGAAGCACGGTGAAAAATGAAGTGATTTTTGCGTTAAGATTAAGGTAAGTGGGTAGGTAATAAAAGGTACCAAAGACATCGCGATCTAACTGTCAATATTTTCATAATAGACTGGTAGCTGGTTTCATATTATGGTATGTGTGTGCCTATGCTTTTTGGAAAATACTGGATGAGAAAAATACATATTTAAATAGGAAAACTTGATTAATTGATGCCTCATCCTGGATTTCCCACATATATAAGCACCAGCTTCTATGTCATGCGGAAAAACCAGAATAAACGAGTTTTGTTTCGTTCACTTTGGAAACACAATATGGCGACGTAGATAGTTCTTTTTGGTTAATCAGTTTTTAACATTATCATCAACTGCAGTTTTCCAGAAACTGCTTCAATCACATCCCAAGATCTGTAACCATCTACCTATTTGTCGGTTTCAATGTTTTATTGTTTGGAATTAATATTTTTTCCCAACAAATCATAAAACCCTTGTTAGTTTCGGATATGTTTAATGTAAATTTTTACGTCGTGAGGTGATGAACATCATACCTGTTGCGATAATACATAAGTTATTCTTTCAATTTATTGAACAATTTTCGTATCTAGTAATCGTAATATACCTTGATTTTCAAAGAAAGCCCCTTTCAATCAATGCAAGATTTTGACAACTGTTGACGTTAGATGCGACGTTGCAATTGTTACTTCATGGCTTTTATTACAATTTAGACGACTCTGATTTGACCCATCTGACAACGACAACGAAAGCAATGCTTAACTTCGAGTATACGGTGACCTAAGACATGCTGCTTATTCTTCAGCCCCATGCTTTTCAGAAACGGAATCAATCAATCTGTTTTGTCACGGCAAAGGAAGAAGTTGAATTATTTTAATTTTTGGTAAAATTCGGCTGATCAAAAATATATATTAGCCAAACCAATATTTTTTCATACAGTATCCATTTCTAAATATATATTTGGAAGAAATATTATTGATGATTTGTGGGCATTACATGTGGCATTATCTGAAACCAATAATTTTATTCATTTTTCACCAAAAGGTTACTTTCTTTCTTCCAAAAACTGAATTTCGTGATACAAACTTGGCATGCGGTTGTCACAACTAGAAACATCTTGTTTGAAAGAAATTATTACTTCAAATATATCAATATGGCGTAACTATGGAGGACTGTAGGTAGTAGAGTAATCAAAATGCATAAAAGTGGTCCAGGTTTCAAATCGTTATTCAGGTTCAATTGTTACTCCCAGATGGCGGAGAGTCGTTAGCGATTTCATGTCAAACAAAAATGTCACCTAGGTAACATAATTGAAACAACGTTACGAATACTTTATCAAAATGCAACAATTTTTATTAGCTAGGTTGCATCAAAACTCTCAGTATTTGATAAGAAAAGGTATCATGATTATATTTTTTGTTATACATAATTCTGAAATTTCTAGAGTTTTCATATTTTTTTGTTCAATCGCATTCATTGATAGAGTAACTGAGTGACGTCATATCGTTCACTGACAGCAGTCATCATTGAACAAATCATGGGCTTGAAACACGATGCTGCGACGATTCAACCTCAATTTTTTGCCTTATAGAGAATGCACTGCATGTGGAATGTGGAGTGGAAACTTGGAAAAAATGAATGAAAATGTGATAAAAGTATCCTGACAAATTATTGACAAGCAATAAACGTTACCATGACAATGAATAAATAAAAGCGAACATGAACTAACGAAAAAGAGGGACAAAATTTCAGGGATATTCGTATGTCGATTCGTCTCCTAGTTATAGTCCTCCATAGGCGTAAAAAATAACTGGGTTTTATTCTTTTAATAAAAGATTGTTCCAAACCACTAAAGATAGATTTTTGGCAGCGCTATGATTCTGAATGTAGAATTTATTTAATGGGTGATGCCGAATTGAATCTAATAAAGGCTACAATTAATTCAACAATCTACTCGAAATAAACGATAATCTTTATCGAAATAGTATATTTTTCTCGCCATAATCAATTCTAGCATTTATTAGATGGAAACAAATTTGAGGATGTCTGAAATATGCCTTTTTCTCAGTGTACCTAACCCAACGATGGTTTTTTTAGGTCAAATCTATATTTATTTGGTTCAAACTAACTGTAATTATTGTAAATAGACGATGCAGTAATTATGATTTTGTCTCTATTTTTAAACAAATTTTTATTTGATTTGAATGTAACAAAATCATCCTGACTATATTTATTTCTCGCAAAGTCAATTTATTTGAATCAAACTAATATTAGTCAAACAAGTGAGGGAAACTATTCAAACACATCAGTTTATTTTAAACAAATAAAGGTTCTTCGGTTTGAACAAATCATATTTGATTAAAACAAATTGTATATTTAGTTCAAACAAATTAGTTTCAAACAAATATTTATTGGGGATATTTTGGCAAATTTTTATCAGTCTGATATGCACGTCCAGGATCTTTTCCAAACTTTTCAGTAGGATAGATGTAAGGCGTATCAAACGGAGTGACTTGGGACAAGGGTCCGATCGTCCTGCCATCGGTATACAGGGTGGTCCGTAATAGATGCGACATAACCTATGTCTATTTCATGAAATTTCAATTCAAAACCACATTGCATGGATTATTTCGAGTGCAAATATCTTGAAAAAGGTCACTCATAGCCACTTCTACACAGTAAACTTTTTTTGTGAAAACACGGCGGAAAAATAAGATTTTCGATAAAAAAATGTACGAGTGCATACAAAAAAGTGAATATTTGAACAAGCTAAAAGGTGTGTAAGTGGCGCCCCCTACTAGTGAGCAATATCAAGGCCAGATTTGAATTTTGCGTATCAAACCACCCCTATAAATCAAATTTCAACAAAATAACTTCACTATTTCAAAAGTCATTTGAAGAAAACAAAAATTAAGATTTAACTTTGACACCTGCTGTATCTTCCTCAATATAACTTTCGGATAAGACAAATTGTTAGGATCTATCGCAATATTTTCTTGTAAGGAATCTGTTTTTACTTTTTGTCGCGTCCATTACGGACCACCCTGTATAGACCACTTTTAATCTGGTCAATCCTTTTGGGCCATAGTCAGACAGGCTCGAAAGAGTTTTATCAAGAGGCTTCATGAGCCTCTTTTGCCTACGAGTCTTTTCGCTCAGAAGGCCGGGCAGTCCCGGACACTCACCCACTAGCCTTGGAATGGAAGGTTACTCCTCCGAAGCCAAAGAAAGGTCGCATTTCTAGGCTCTCCATAGCTTGAATTGACAGCCCGTCGATGGCGAACGTCCATGTTTGGCCCGGTCCGGAGACCTCTCTGTTCAGGGTGACCCATCCAGTTATGTTTGGCCACTGTTTTGTGCACGGAGCCGCGATTTCACATCCTGAGCAGTAAGACGTCATCGGGCCTTCTACAATGCTGTGGCGGAGGAGTGTTTGTGAGTTTTTTTGGTGTCACTTTTGAGCATTTCACGTTCCTGTTCCGGATCTGGCGCTTTAATTTGGGCTGGAGCTCCAGGTTTATTGGAGTCTCTACTACATTCCCTGGTTTGGGGACACAGGTCTATTTGGCTCTGTTTCCCCAGATGGAGCTCCTTGGTAGAGATGAATCCATTAAAAATATGTGTAGGCCTCATATACTTGTTGAAAGACGGTGACATGTTTCGCCCCACCGGGCATCATCAGACCTATTATTGAGATAAAAACAAAATGAGCAAAATGGACAATTAGAACAAGATCTTGTTTTCCTTGTCCATTTGAGAGACAAGATCTTGTTCTTCTTGTCCATTCTGGTTATTTTGTTTTTATGTTAATAATAGGTCTGATGATGCCCGGTGGGGCGAAACATGTCACCGTCCTCTGATAAATAATAAATTTTTCGACAAGTATATGAGGCCTAGACATATTTTTATTGGATTCATCGATAAGAGGCTCTCTTTGAGAAAATGGACGACTTCCTAGTCCTTGGTAGAGCTCGGAGTTGTTCCGTACTCCGTGAGGGTAAATGGATGGTTCTATCCAGAATCCACGGGGCCAGAGGCAGCAACCAGGGCTTTCACCCGGTCTGAACTGCCGTTGAGGTATCACCTGGGGTTCTAGAGATTGATCCTTATCATCCATCATGTTTTTTTTCGTAGGTCGACCAGCCAGCCTGTTTTTTAGTCTGTATTCTTCCCTTGGGCATGGGTGGCCCTGACAGTTGCACCAGAGCTACCGCTGGCATAGCCCCAAGTTTCCAACCAATTATAGGTTGTTTCTTTGGAATAAACGGGATTCTAAAATTTTTCCTTATTCTGTTGTACCAGAATTCTCCATTTCCCATTGGAACAATGGCACTAGATCTCTTGATGTCCTCAACAAAGTCCTCCTCCTATGATGTTTGGCCTTAATTTTTATTAAAAAATGTAAGTCGGTTGGAGCAGCGTGGCTAATTTGGTGTTCTAAGGTCCAATGGCTTAGTTCGTGAGTGATATTGCCTTGTTCTTTCAGCTTTGTTTTTTCTCGACTTTAGTACTTGCCAACATAGCATTTCCATAGACATAATATGTAGATATGAAAAGTTTTCACAAGGATACCAAGTACAAACATCTTAATTTTCGAAAATAGATTTAGTTCTATCAAATTGTGGCCATATTTTTCCAAATTGAATCCACTGAGCCACTCAACATGATAGCCTTTTCTAGGAAGATCCACGGAAAAGCCTACCATCAATAGCATCATTAGTGATAGGTTCAACAATAGTTTGCTCTCTAGGCATATCGAGTAAATTATCAACAACGTCGTGATTAAAACAAAAAACTCTTCACTTGGTCGCAGTACGCAGTACAGGGTGTCCATTTAAGAATGGCAAGGTGCCAGATCTCAGGAACTAGGCATCCCAGAGACATGCTGGAAATATATCAGAGATTCTCAAGATAGCCACAAGATGGCGGAACGGTGCTATCAAATCACAAAATTGCTGTTTTTTCGTGATTTTTAAATTAAAACAAATATAAAAGAGTACCGCTATGAATTTATTGAGAAATTTCCTTTAAATTTGTTTTTTCTTAGGTATGAGCTGTCAAACCTCAAAGCGCAAAAATAAGCATAACTTTGAAACAACCCATGCACCCGATTGATCTAATTTTGAAAAGGAGGTTTTCCTCTTCCACAATTTTGAGATTTCGATTATTCCGATCAAAACAGGCGATTGTAGTCAGTATAATATACGGACGACGAACTATTTTCTGAATTTACTTAAAATTTTTAATTGCAAAGGTAGACTGAAAATTGTTCGTCTGAATTCTCGACAAAAGTCTGCACAACTTTCATGTTTAACACTTGTCTTAGTGATACTACTCAATATGCCCTCGTAAAGAAGATATTAACAAATTTTTGCGTTACCCAGTAACCACCCAGTCACTGTTTTATTTCAAACAAATTATATCTTGAATAGTAGGACTCTTTGGCATTAAATATGTAAAAAAAAACATTTAGCTTATTTATTTCGATAGCTGAAAAAAGTGTAATGCATTAAAGATTTGCGAAACTTAGACATTCCAGACGAACTATTTTCACTTTGCCTTTGTATTTGAAAATGTTGAATGAAATCGTCTCTACTAAACAGAATCATCTGAAATCCCAACATTGTGGAAGAGGAGAACCTCCTCTTCAAAATGAGACCAAGATTGCGTCAATCGGTTGAGTTGTTTCAAAGTTATGAGCATTCTTGCGTTGTGAGGTTTGACAGCTGATACCTGTTTTAGTTGACATTCTAGAGAAAAAAAACAAAAGAACCAATTTGACGGAAATTTCTCAAGGAATCCATAGCGGTACTCATTTAAATCTGTTTCTATTTAAAAATCACGAAAAAACAGCGATTTTGTGCTTTCATAGCACCGTTACGCCATCTTGTGGCTATCTTGGGAATTTCTGATATATTTTCATCATTTTCGCTATTTCATATTACCTAGATACTTTTTACCCCAAGTCTCTGGGATGTCTAGTTGCTGAGATCTAGCACCTTGCCATTCTTAAATAGACACCCTGTACATACGTATGCCGTAAAAATAGTCATGTGATGAACAAGTTAGGCTCATAAATGTAACTGCTACTATAAAGAATCATTTTTCAGCTCCTACAACTTTATAGTAGCAAAACCTCAAAAGAGTTAAGTAGCCGTAACTTATCCAACAGATTTAAGTCGCAGCTACTATTTCGAGACCAACAACATTTCCCAAAGGCTTCGTACCCTTAAGGCCCAAAATATAGGGTACTGGGACTATTCTGTGACTTAACATGAGAAACATGTGACGGGCAGTGTTAAATAAGTGACTGTACAGGGTTATTGATTATAAATGCCCCCCCTCTAACTTTTTAATTTGACGGTTTAGAAAAAGGTGTTCCAAATAAAAGTTTCATGGTTGAAAATGAACTTTTCAAATAACCTGTTTTCACATATACAGGATGCTCCAAAAATTCTGAGCGAGGTCCAACTTTCTTATTTCAAATTGATACCCTATTTTTTTATTTGATATTGGGATTCTCCTTTTAACTCTAAACATTTTCTTTGTAGCATATCCTATACCTAAGTTCAATGTATAAAAAGATATTTGATATTTATTAATTGAATAATAATAATTTATTGTTGTTCATTTTTTGGGTATCAATTCAACATCAGAGAAGTTTTGGTATATCACACACAATTACGTCAATACTTTTAGACCATAGATATATTTCACTTTTTTAAAACAATGAATTAGTATTATTCAATTTATAAAATATCAAATATCTTTTCATACATCAAACTTGGGTATAGGATATGCTCCATAAAAAATGATTAAAATTTGAAGGAGAATCCAAACATTAAATAAAAAAATAGGGTATCAATTTGAAATAAGAAAGTTAGACCCCGCCCAGAATTTTTGGAACACCCTGTATATGTGAAAACCGGTTTTTTAAAAATTTAATTTTCAACCATGAAGCTTTCATTTGGAACACTTTTTTCTAAAACGTCAAATTAAAATTACTATCAATAACCCTGTACAGGTTGATTCATTTTCAGCGACAGGGTGCCAGTTCTCGTAAACTATTTATTCATCGTAGAGGCTTGCGGCAAAAAATTTTATTACTAAAACGGCCAATAGAAAAACCTGTAAAATATTTTCAATTTTCTGAAACGGTCGCTAGGGGGCGTAACAACCAACACCAAGTAGAAAAATATGATTTTTATAGAATTTTGTCAAATGAAAATATATCGATAAGCTAATTTTCGGATTAACTGACTATTTACTTACACTCATTGTCTAAAACGTTTCCGTGTGGAAAATCAGATTTCCCGCACCAGTGCAAAAAAATTAACAATATCATAAGCAAACAGCAACCAGGTTTCCAGGTTACTATTGTCGCTTAGTTACACATTTCGACATTTAAATAGTTTGTCATATAATTTGGTTTAATAATAGTACATTTTGTATCAAGGGCGGAAAGTAGATGATTTTGACGAGGGTATAAGTAGCAGCACGAGCGAAGCGAGGGCAGATATAAGCCGAGTCAAAATCATCTTTCGTCCGTGGTGCAAACAGTGCTTTTTGTACAACCAGTTTGTAATCATTTCAATAAGAATAATTATGAAAATCAAAAATAAATAATTGATACACTGCATTACACAACTGTCAATCATCGTTACAATAGGTGTGTTCCCGTATTCTTTTGTAGTGCGGATTCATTGTCACGTGATTAGTTCCTTTTAGTATGCTAGACTGTCACGTGGTTATTATTTTCAGAGGCGTTGGGACCCAAGGAACCGTTAGTAAGCGACCTACTTTTGCGCCCGCTGGCGCGAAAGTACATTTAGGCCCGGCTGCCAAAATCAGCATGCATTGAAAAGTGGACTTTACGTGTAGGTTGTACAAAAAAACTTTTAAATTACGAATTATATCCTCATTTCCGCACGTCTGTGGAAAAACTATTGTACCTAACACTTGCGGAAAATGTTTTTCCGCATTTGTTAGGTAAATAGCTATTTTCTATCTATCATTATAAAGTGGTTGGGGAAGTTCAATTGTTTTATTAAACAAACGGAAATTTCTCTCGTTTCGCTTGACCGATTTTAACAAACTTGGGCTCATATTAAAGAGAATAGTCTGCGCTATAAAATGCTCATTTGCTTTTTAATAGAAACAACAACAACAAATAGCCGTCTTAATGCTTTCGAAACAAGTGGTTTTAACTGGATTAAAGGGAGTTGGACGAGCGTGATTTGATTACGAGTGGATAGAAGGCTGATCTACAACAGAGACTTCGTGAGGCTTTATTTGGGGATGGCATTGATCCTGATACGATACAACTCGAGATTCCTGATCACAATGCAGTAAAAAGATCATTGGAAGAAAACACGAGGAAGTTGAAAGATAAGTTCGAAGAATCTTCTAGAAGCACGGAAGTGGTCTGAAGAATCTTCTAGATTTATGAAAGAGAAGCTCGCAGATTCGTCTAGAATTATGAAAGAGAAAACCAAGGAACAGTTGGCAAACAACCACAAGTTTGTGAAGGATCATGTCGCCGAAGAAACTGGAAACCTTGAGAAGCGATTTGAAGACACAGTGCAGACTCTGGAAGACGAAATGGAAAAATTAGCCGGAAAAGTGGACACTTTCATCGAACAACCACAGGTATCACGCGGAAACCAAGGTAAAGAAGTTATTTTTCACCTCCTCGAAGGACCTCTATAAGAGACAAAAACAACATTTGAGAGGCTTGTTGAGACAACTTAGTGACATCTTTGACAACGAAAGTTGGAAAAAGGGTCAGACAAGCGTGGTTAATACCGAAGGTGCACGACCCATCCTTTGGCAATGAAGAAAAAGGCGGACAAGATAATAGTGGACATGGAGAAAGGCGGTATCATCAAGCCTTCGAGAATTCCGTGGTCATCGCGAGTTGTGCTGGTTAGGAAAAAGAACGGTTCAGTTCTGTGTGGACTATCGTCAGCTGAACAACGTGACGATGGAGGACAGTTACCCGCTACCACGGCTCGACGACACTTTGGACCCCTTGGTTGGATCAAAGATCTTGTCAACCCTCGACCTGAAGAGCGGATATTGGCAAGGGGAAAACTGCTTTTGGCATTGGAACTGGGCTGTGCCAGTTAACTGTAGTGCCATTTGGATTATGCAACGCATCTGCTACGTTCGAAGGGCTTATGGAGACGGTGCTCAAGGGCTTATCATGGTCAATATGCCTGTTGTACTTCGACGACATAATCGTGTTTGGGAAATCATTTGAAGACCACCGGAGGAACTTGGAGGAGGTATTCCGGAGACTAAGAGGTTCTAGTTTGAAACTGAGCCCAAAGAAATGTCAACTGTTCCGGAGTGAAGTTCAATACCTAGGTTATATCGTATCGACGAAGAAAGTTGATGACGATCAGCAAAAGGTAAAGGAAGTTGAGGAGTGGCCAGTACCAAAGAACATGGATTTGTGTACCTACTACCGGCGGTATGTCCAATGATGCCAATATTGCTCGGCCTCTCCATAAGCTCACCGAAAAACAGACACGATTAGAATGGAACGAAGATTGTCAGAAAGCCTTTGGAACGTTGAAAGCCTTTGGCACGTTGAAAACGGCATTCTCCAGCGCACTCATCCCCCACAACTCCAGTCATTTGATCCAAATGAGAGGGTAAACTGCGGAATGAGAGATAATAAGCTGTGAACTCGTATACACCTTTAATCTGGCATGCTAAAAGTTTTCTCGAAAGTCTCATAAAATCTTATTTCGGTGTCTTGAGATATCCAAGGTCAAAAGTCACAAAAATCAGTTTTTCGTAAATATCTCGTTTCCTATGGTTTCAATCTTATTTGCATCTATTACAAACATTGTAGAGCATGGAATTCTCTATAAATATAGTTCAACACTTTTTTTATACGGCTTACCATTTTTGAGATAGATCGCGGAAAGCGCGCTGCGCTCAATCATACATAGAAATACAAGGTCATGCGTGATTTCCGGTAAATGATACGCTGTATCAAGTTTCCAAATCACTGAAACTTTCCTGATTATGTATGATCAACATTGTTGTTCAGAATGGCATCCCCTATATTCAACTGATGATGCCTTATCAGGTGAAACATGGGTCATCTTGAATATACTGAGAGAGGAACTTCTGAATTTTGATCAAGTGGCTCAAGTATTTTAAGAAGAAAACTGTCCTCTACAAATACTGTATTGAAATGGAATACGCATTTTTTTGGCAAGTCATCACATAACGAAAAACTTGGTGGCATTGATGACGAAGATCGATAGTTGTTTGGCGTTCACTGTATACCCAATTCATATAGTCAAAAAGATAAAAAAAATAACCTTCAGGGTAAGCCTATATTCCACGAACAAATGCAGCAGCTAATCCACATAAAAGGAGAAAGAAGTGTAGGTATATTACCATCACCAAATCATTACCAAATCAAATCTTCATTAGGAAATGATCAAGAACCCCAGGAAGAAGGTTAATGGGTAATTCGAAATGAACTCCTGGAACCGATAATCACAATATCACCATCAGCATCAGGATGAATTGCTAAACACGCTATTTGAGATAGATAGATAGAATAGATAGAAACGACTTTTTATTAAACTCGGCGAAGGGCAGCAATGCTGTTAACTTAACCAAGTATACATACTAAACAAGAATAAAACAATAATACTGATCAAGTATAATATGTATAAACACACTAAACACGCTATTTTGCAACTACAAGAATGAAGAATTGTTGTTGCTCGCGCTGCGGATGCAGAAAATCAAGGATTCAACGTTCTGCAGCTTGTGATCAGCGGAATAGACAAGCCCCCAATGTTTCATCGTATCAGAGCAATCTTGATAAAGAAAATATCTACATAAGACCCCGATTCTTTGAAGATAGGAAGACAAATATCTCTTTGACGACGATGATGATGAAGAAAAATTTGGGCTATTGGTAAAAACGATACAATCAAAATATATGTACTGCTTGTTTTTCCTACTATAATATAATAATAATTGGAACATCACTTGACAAGAGATATTATTGAACAAATAATGCTGATTATGACGTCTTGAAGATCAGGAAAACAAAAACGACTGCGCTGTACCCTAAATCGGATGGCATGGTGGTGCGAAAGAACAGGACCATCAGCCGACACTTGGCCATAGTTGTCTCTGACCATCGAAGAGACTGGAAGGAACACCTCCACTCGTTATTCTTGGCATACTGGTCTGCTGTTCACGAATCGACAGGCGAAACCCCAGCAAGGATCATCATGGGTCGTCAACCACGGCTGCCCTGCGATCTGAAGTTTGGTTGTCCACCTGATGAAGATGTCGCTGGAAAAGATTAGGCAAGCAATCCTCGGAGAAGGATGGACGACATCCATCGACGAGTCCGTTTGAACATTCAGAGTGCCAGCGACAAGAAGCTTACGACGTGAATACCGTGGACGACGGTTTTCAGGTTGGAGATCTGGTTTGGTTGCACAACCAACAGAGGCGACGTGGCTTCTCCCCAAAACTGCAAAGTTCTTGGGAGGACACGTATGAGATTCAGCAGCGAATCAATGACTTCGTCTACAGGATCCGGAAGCCACCCTGAAGAAAACCAAGGGTTGTTTATCTCAACCGTCTGGCTCGGTATGCTGGGAATCATGACGTTCGGAAGACTGAAGTAAGGTGGATCAGGTCACCCAAAGAGGACATGTCACTGGACACTTTCATCTTCCTGTACCCCAATGGCCAGAAAGTCCAGAATGACGTAGTTGAAAAAAGATCGCTGGATTTGTACAAAGCACCGGACGAATACTCGTTGACTCATTGGGTTAGTGAAGACCTTGATATGGGGAGTGGCCTTGGTGCTGCTTTCATGCGGAAATTTGAAAAACTAGAACATCTACGACGACAAAGACTAGAGATGGGGAAGGCACTGGAAATCAAGGAAGGTACACGACACCTGTTCTTCTTTATGACGAAGAAGCTTCCACAAAATCTGACCCCTCAGTGATGTCTGGAAAGTCGTCTGTCCTCTTCGAGACTTGATGCAGTCACAGGACCTGACTCATTCAGCAATCCCAAAGATGACCGAGTGGACTGGATACTGGTGATAAATTTACTAGAAGTGATTTTCGAGGGAAGCGGCATTGACATTCTGGCTGCTATCCTCCTCGAAAGACATACCAGAGGACAGTGACCTGCTATTTTCACCGTACATACTCAGGGACAATTTCCGATACCGACATTAGGATATTTCGGGCCAAAATGCTCTAAGGAGAAAGCAATGTGACGAGATACGTCCAGTGGATCTTGTCACTCTTGGAAAAAAGTTGGTCCACTGTGGCCTGTCATCGTACTTTCGAGAGTCTTCTCTATTATACTAGATGCTTTGCCATCTTTCGATGATTTTTCGTTAATTCTGCGCTATCCGTGAACTTTTGGCGAAGGGGCATCGTAGTGTATAACAAGGTAGCTGCCGCCATTAGTTAGTTGTGATTTAGCGATCGTTGCTTCAGTTGTCAACGGGCAGTGTTAGATAGGTGACTGTACATAAATAATTGTCAGTAAAAATAAATTATTTGAAGTTGAACAGTGTTTTCTATAGCCGTAATTCCAAATGAATAGTAGGAGAGTGGTAACAGATACCATACAAAAATCCTTTGGAGTGGAATTACCTGATATAGTGACAAATTAGGTTACAGGGTGTACCGGATACCCAGGAACTGTTTTTTAGTGTTGTCCAAAGCCAAGGGGATCCCTTTTCAAAATACACTTTTACTCTAGATTAATAAGTATAAAGTGTTATACATCATTGGAATCAGAATAAGATGGATCACTCAATGCGTTATCAAAATACATGGTGTACCATTTCAAAAAAAAACGAACTCGTGTCCGTATGTTTTACAAAATGGCGGTCCTTTGTTTTTTCTTATGACAAAAAACTTCGTAACGTATCTTATAATCTATTTTCCGGTCCGTCTTTCTATCTTCTGGAATAAAAGAGTCACATCAAATGAAAATGGTATCAAGATAAAATGATCATACTGTACTTAGCGTGCTGTATTTTATTCAATGTTCTGTTCTATCCTGGAGGGGAAAATTTGGCTGAAAAAGTTCAGACACAAATTTGACGATGTCTTATATTTCAGAGTTATGATGGCAGAATAACAAACTTGAAGGTCTGTGTCCAAACGTCGGTGGAACTTTTGACAAATGACGAAGAAAATAAGTCAGAATGCTTTATTATCAGTGAGCCTCCAGAACCCGAACTGTTCAGTGGAAATGTAACGTATCAAAATGGAACAATTTCCCTTTCTGGGAACTGGAATAAACATTTCTCTTCATTGTACGTATTTGGAGTTCATTCGGATGTGAGTGAAAATTTGAATTATGTTATCAGAAAATATTACTACAGCTGTATTCATAAAAAAAGCGGACAATGTCACGATGTGCAAGTATTAGAGTGAAAACTAACTTGCTCACATGACTAGTGTCAATTCTTGGCAACTAACTCTGTGATAGAGGTTGTGGATTAGTCTCTTCATAATACTTGAATGCCGTTTTTGTAAGTACAATCACTTACCTTAGTCCTTGATACAGCGTACAAAAAAAGTTGATTATCATCAAGCTGTAGGTTTGTGTATAGCTTTACCATGACTAGTTGAACAAATTCTCTTCGTGGAAAAACTTTGTCCGTGAAAGGTTTTTTCCGGCACATCGGAGAATATCTTGATTTTATGATTTTAGGTTATGTGATATCCAGCAAAGTTCTGATACGTCGGGGACCCTAATTCTTGAATTGCGAGCGGGATAGATACATGCCGAGTGATCACTTGAGGGCCGCGCCGTTTTATTATTGGATTGTGATCGGACTGATCAGATCTCATAAAATTCATACGCTCCGGAACGCACGGTGTGAAGTAGAGGAACAGGTGCTTAATTCTCCAAATAATTCGCATACGAATATGCATTTGATTTTCTATACTATTCGTATACGGATTTAATTGGAGAATTGAGCACCAGGGGTCAAACGGCGAACGAATCGGGTGACGCATGCAAAGTAAGGAGTCTTTTCTTGTTTTCTAACCAACATTAATTTGTATTTGATTCCAAATTCACTTTCGATGGCTGCCAAACAACTACTTGTTAACTTAACTTGTCCAACTTATATAGACCTATAATATAAGATTGGTCATTTCTACCATTTTTTATTTTATTTGAATCACAAATCACCTTTTAAACGTCAGTTCCGATATACTCCTAATACCTAATACTCTAGCACAGAGAGATCATCGAGTTATTGAGGCCTTATCTGCCTACTGGAGGGACTTCTACTTCTGATATTCCAGTTGAAGATGAGGTTTGTGAAATTCAAGGTGAAATTGAATCCAGTCTTTCATAAGAGATTGGAGTTACTCAAGTCTAGAATTTGGGAGTTGCATTTGGATATGAAATGAAATCAAAATCAAAAACAAGTCAAATCACCAAAGTTGACACATCAATTTCATTGAAAAATTGCCCATCAAACAAAGTTTTATAACCTCAATATAACGTTGATATTAAATGTTGATAATGTGACATTGGTTGTAACGTTGTAGTGTTGTTGACTTAACATGTATGTAACAGATTGTGTCCAGGGTAGTGATATCACAAAGTGACATTGAATGGTACAAGATGTTGCAAACATATTTATTAATTTATATAGCGGTTTTTTCTTGATATCATGTTGATATTATTAAAAGTGACATGTACGCTATGTTTTCTAGTTACTTCTAAAATTACTTAACGTGGATGACATATTGTACTTACAACATATTTCTGTTACATTGGTCATATTACCAGCTCATTAGTATTTGTATAGGTATACAACCTAGAGTACGCTAGTTTTAAAATATAGTTTTTGAGACATTCAATGACTGATAACATACGTATATAATTTAATAATACTTTTTATTAAGCCTTGAATTGGAATACAAAAATATTTTAATCTTGTTCCCGGTTGTTTCGAGTATCGTAGCCATGCACTCTGCTTCCGCCAACTTATACTCCCTATAGATTATTGTTGGAAAGGATTTTTTCACAGCACCTAGAAATAAAACGAGCACTCAGAATATTTTGATCAGTTCATCAATCAATCAGTTGTGCAACTACAACTATTCACATAGCACTTGGAAAGTATATGCTTTTGTATCACGACGTGTGAAAAGTATACTTCAGACAAACTGATGGAATGTTTCGCTTCCAAGAGTAGTTATTGTGTTTTTAACAATTTTCAAGGCCGTACACATTCAAGTATAAAATCAGCCAGAGTCATTTTTTTCGATGTTTCTCTTTCAAATATCGTGGGACCAATTTATCTTGACAACGTTTTGATGACCTGTAAAATATTTATTTCTTTAGCCAAGTTGTGGAATAAAAAAAGAATTAATGCTCTTCGTAAAGTTGAAAAGCTGTTGAGTTATCAAATACCAGTTAGGAGCTAATAAACTATAAATAATGTTGTTTTGATTCCACAAAAGTATGGGCCTTATGACGACAAATAGTCGTGCCAAATGTTGTCAAAATCAGCTGAAAGATTTCTGAGTAATTACTAAAAAAATGATTTTTTGCAATGCGAGCACCGCGTCCGAGTAGTTACAGGAAAACGGTTTTTGATTTTTATTTTTAGGAAACGAACGAGGAAACGAAGCTAGGTACAAGAAAAAACAGACAAAAAAGCAACATCTTCAATTGCTTGATCTGGAAAAATTATAAAATCTTGAAAAAAAACAGTGGCGTACCATAATTTCATCTATAAAATAAACTAGATGACCCTCTGGGACACCACTGGAATAAATAAAGGTGTTCTGATTACACAAAAAATGTACCCTCATGACGGCAAATGATCGTGCCAAATGTTGTCAAAATCAGCTGAATGGTTTTTGAGTAATTGATAAAAAACTGTTTTTTTTTTTAAATCTTTGATACCCTCTATCATGAAAACGAAGCAAGTTGAGACGTATGTTTATATGAGATAAATACTTTATTTTGGGCTGTTGAATATGCCCTTAAAATCTTCGTACCCACTCGGCACAATAATTATGGAATATCTGTACTTAGAAACGAGAGTGAAATGCAAACCCCCGGTAGGAGGAAAGATTATAGTTGTTTTCCTCAAGTTTGGTAGGCATGACTTTTATCTTTTTATTAAAAGGTTATTTAGTTTCAACTTCGTCGGTAATTTACAGAGAAACACGAAAAGTGATAAAATCATTGATTTCATAAAATGTTAAATACTTAAAATACCTATATTTTGGTCAAAATGGGTAGGTGAAATTTCAATTTTATAGACAAGCAACTTTAAGCTGTGCGGGTGTGGTGAATTTTTTGTACAATTTTTTTTTGTACTTTGTAATTTGATTCATTTTTTGCTAAGTGAAAAAAATACACTTCTGTCAACAAGAAATGGATGCATTTTTTTTTGCGGAAGGTTTACCATACACCGAGCCACAAACTTTGACCCCAACTTGCATGCTTATTGGATTCAAATTTCATCAACCCGTTTTGCGGTATATTTATCCAAAACTTCACAAAATTCACTTCTCGTGTACTTCTGTACGACGAAGATAGAACTGGAAGAACGCTCACTAAAGAGAGAAAAGTCAGACCTTTACCTACCAAACTAAAAAAAAATTAATGAAATCTGAATACCTACCCACTATGAACAAAAATACAGGAGATTGAATTTCACCGACTTTTTCAATTATCACATATTTGTTGTGCTGAGTGTGTTAACTACACACCACTATAAAGTATAAAAATGTCATAATAGGTATGAAGGATGAAGAAGGAAAGTTAGATCTGTTTATGCTCATAAGAAGAACACATTGGTCTTATGGATAATTTTTGATAGTGTTGTTTAGTTTGGTGTTAAGCAAAAGTGGTAGTTTTTTGAGCGAGAATCGGCACTGGGCCCCCTTAAAAACAACTTTGATGTGGATGAACCAGGTCATTTAAAATGGCCAAAACCGGCATGCTCTCGATTGGATAATATCAATAATATCTTACCTTCTTCCTTCTTGTTGGATTCACACGACTGATCATTAGTACACATTTTAATAGAGATACTATGTTTTCAACCTCAGAACAAAGTTGTTAACAAAAACTTTTGGCACAACACTGTTCTAGGTACTTTACTCCACGACGTTACAAAATAATGAATACCTAATGGCTGACGCCGAAATCAAAACCAAATGGTCGCGGACTTTCTGCGAAGTGCGAAGCTCGACACATCCCGGCAGCGTATTGGCGTTCCTTACTACGATACAGAGCATACATGATCTGTATCGCAGTAAAGTATGGCTGGACTGGATGCACAATTTCTTCAGCCATTGTTTACTACGGTGCAGACCAAATGCCCTGTTATGGGAGTAAAGTATGATAGGAATGGATTTGTTGACTCAATTCATTTATTCTCGTTTACCACGATGTATAATAGAAATTAATCACATACATAATAATTATTATTTATCATAATGGTGAATCAAGAAATATCCAACTATCATTTAATGTGACGATGTGTACAATGCATGGCTTCACGGACCTTTTTTCAATTTCGCAAATGACAAGAGTTTAACTCCAATTATTTTTGTCTATACAGGGTGTTGCTCAATGAATGGCCGTAATTCCAGAGATGCATTCCTAAACCAAATTGAAGTAGAAATAGTCCAATCAAAAAAGGAAGTGTAGAGTGCGTGTATAATATAAATATATATAAATAGTCTGGTTTTCGAAATGCAGGTTTAGAAAAAAATCGGATTTATTATTGTCAAATCAAGTCAACTTTGCTCGTTGCTGTAGGCCACGTTGTTTTGTGGTTATGAATATATTGTTTTTGACTTTCCTTGACGAACCATGATTTTTCATGTGATCAAAAAGTGGATTTTTTTCTGAAACTGCTCTTTTCGAAAACCAGATTATTCAGGACACATCTTAATAAGTACAATGGACAATTTGCATACATTGTCAAATGACTTGAAATTTTATATACGTATTCTACACAAGATTTGAAAGTCATCAGCGAAAACATTTTTCCAAAATACCCAAAAAATATACTTAATAAATGAAAAAGAAAACGCAAATTTCACTGTATGATCGAAGACGGGGCGGAGCTATATATAGAGAGTTATTACAGACTATCCGCCAGACGGAGATATATAATGTTTTCTGATGTGACGTGGTGGATGTTGATTGGCGCTCTTTAATCGGTGATTACTACATTAATAGAGGTCGAAAGTTGATTTTTTAAACATCAATGGCATCAGTACTTACTAATCCGTATATTTTTCATATTTCCAAAAAATGTGCAAATTGTCCATTCATTTTTACAGCGTTCGGGGATAGAATAATAACAGTATGTCACATTACAAGTGAAGAAAGTGAAAGAATTTCAGACGAGTGCATTAGAGGTACTTTGTCACGAGTGATGTGAACTATTTTTCATTCGATGTTTTTTACTTTCCACTTTCCTCTCATGTGCTTTTTACTTTACACTTGACAGCTTGTCGATAATTACCCATGTTCTTTGTTATGTGTAAATAAAACAAGATCATTTTCAATTAAATAATCTTCTGAGAAATTTACACCAATTTCTGTTAACTTTTCAGTTAAATATTTTAAATTTATCTTTTGAATATCTGGTAGGTAATTGAAAGCTCGTTCACATTTATCTGATTATTGCTTTTAAAATCAAATAGTGAAGTTTCTTTCTTATCATCGTGATTCGAATTGTGATGTTGATGTTTTCGTAAAAAATGATTTTGTATCACAGAAGTGGTTTTAAATACCACACGGGACCCACATAAATAACGGGCATTGCAAGTATTCACTTCGCCTGATATGCATATAAATATGTGAATTGAATTGTTTTCGAATCGTACATTTGAAGGAACAATTTTCTTTGAGACAATTGAAACTTTCTTTTGATGCATTGCTTAGTTGTGAACTTTTTGTATCCCTATGTATTCTATTTATATGGGAATAAAAGCCTGGATATGTTTGAAAGATCATAAAACAATTATAATGTTTACATTTGAAAAAACCTCTAGTATTGCAGTGTAAATAAAGATGAAGGTCGTATTTTCTAAGAGAATTCGCTTTATACTTACAGAAGGTACATATAAACATAGTAAGTATGGTACTTGCCTTCATAAAACAGAAAAAAACACCAACCACCTTGCCAACTACCCATAAAACACCCACCTGTTCAAGAATCCAGATGAAATTTATTGAAAACTAATGGCTACCTCCTTCCTCCTAGAATGATCATGACACAATTGGCCCTTGGTTATCGCGTCGGTTTTTGTTCCCGGAAATTTTGAGCGTTGCCCGTCATTTTTACCAAACATATTATACTAAACTCACACTTTTTTTTTGTGAATTTCGCATACTGTTTGTGAATATAATTCGAAGCCTGTAATTTTACTAGAAGATATAATTTATTGATAATCACTAAATAACACTAAACTATCTTGCAAAATTACAATTTTTTGTGAAAATAAGCAAAATTATTCGATTTCTACAAATGGTTTATTGAAAATACTTCAATATTGCTGTACTTTTTTTTGTAAATTTACTCATATTTTTTTCAGTGTATGTAGGTCATGTTTACATTGAGTCTTATGGGAAATAAGTCGGTGTAACACTTCTAATGTCACTGAGTATATTTAGGACACATTTTACTTACAAGACCTTTTCTACTTCAATCTGGTTCAGGAATGCGTCTCTGGAATTACGGCCAATCATTGAGTAACACCCTATATAGACACAAATTGTTGAAGTTGAACCCTTGTCCAGTTCTAATTTGCGAAATTAGAAATAACTCCGTAAAGCCATTGTACATATCGTCACATTAAATTATAGTAGGATATTTCTAGATTCACCATTATAATAGATAATAATAATAATGTATGTGATTATACATCGTAGTAAACGATAATAAATGAATTGAGTCGACAAATCCATTCCTGCCATACTTTACTCCCATAACAGCGCATTTGTTCTGCACCGTAGTAAACAATGGCTGAAGAAATTGTGCACCTAGTCCAGCCATACTTTACTGCGATGCAGATCATATATGCTCTGTATCGTAGTAAGGAATGCCAATACGCCGGTCCGGCATGTGTCGTGTGTCCTTATCGTTGGGTCATCACGTGCTGTACTTTTTAAACTTGATAGTAATATTGACGCGATATTATAAAGGAGTGTTTTGTGATCATGAAATAATGTGGTACAGTTATTTAACAAACATTTCAAATTAATATTCAGTCGGTTGTTGTCGAGTGTTACATTACATCGATATATTCTCAAAAATATTACTGAAGTTACCTGGAAATAATATCACATCGTCACTAGATTGCCTAAAACCATGAATGTGCAAAATGATAATTCTGAGATAATCGCATTTGAATTTTCAAACGGTTGTGGAAAATCAGATTATTGCGGGATTCATAAAATTTTTATGAGCTTATGGTAATTTTTTGAGAGCTTTTGAATGTTGCAATCAGTTTTTTTTTTCATTTAATCGGGAAACCTTTGAAAATGCCACATTCCTTATATTGACTCTCATCGTTCCAATGCTAAATTCACCAATCTACCACTCTCAGTCTCAGCTCACACAAAGATGCAATGCCAAAAACATGAATGTTCCACATTCATTCTACATTTATGAACCAAAATCATGAAAGTGTCACATTCATATTAATGGACTGCTATTCCTACTGCCAAATTACAGATTTCTGATAAGTCTTTTTCTTTTCTTTTCTGAGTTTTCGATCGTTCCTACAATTATCAAAGCAGTGCTGATGAGTTTAAGGTGAGGTAGGGAGAAAAGTTAGACCAGTTAGGAAAAGTATATTTTTTTACGAACATTTACAATTCTTTATTTGCCTCGAATGAAAATTCTGGATCTTTTTGTATCAAAATGATGATGATAAACCAAACAAAAAATGTCAATCAAATAAATCATAGCCCGAGAATCCATAAGTGGGAGCGTGAAAAAACAGATTCTAAAGAGTACAGAAACAGTGGTAACTCTACAAAACATGGGAAACTAATAACCAAGTATCTTCCGCGGAGCTGTCACTTTCTTCATCAGCAGCTGGTTCTGGCAGCCTGTCTTGGACAGTGGAGCCAACTTTCAAGGACCTGTATAAGTCATGGTACTCCTGGCGAATGGTGAGATCATTACACATTTTTTGAAGATCTTGAAACTTTGCTGAGCTGATTGGTAATTCATCACTATACGCTGGGGTCAACTTTGCCTTTGCTGTTTTTGATCTGCCCTTGCTCTTCTTGGCAACATTTTTGATAACTTGGAATTCATCGTCGTAATCAAACTTGTAGGAAATAGTGACATTCTCATCTTTTTCATAGCGAATCCGGCAAACTTTGCGCCACGGTATCTGGTTGAGGTTAAATGCTCTGCTTTTCACTTCGAAGGGTCGTGATTTCAGGCGGGCGCTTCTGATCGTCTGAGCCCAACCTTCAGACGAGTAAACAGGAACAAATTTGACTTTCTGTTCAATTTTCGAGTTGATAGAGTCGCACTCCATCTCGGTGTGGCCAGTCTCAAAAAGTGTGTGATCTATCTGGGCTAAATTTGGATGAGCAGATAGGACTCCAATGCACATGACAGCAAAAATTGAGTTTTTCTGCTGACCACCGCAGCCATCCGACATCATTCGCACCTCTTTGATTGTTGGATAGGCCAGCAGATAAGTTCAAACACACGAGGAAATCTCAATAGCTCCTCTTTTTCCTTGAGTTTCTTCCCATAAGAAACATTGTACATCTTGATTTGCCAGGTTATATATTGTGAAGTTATAGATGGCTAACATTCGTAGGTGAAAGATTTGCCCAGCTGGACCTTTGGGCGTCGTTAGCACAGACTCTAGGTCAATGTTAAACGAAAGTATCTCTGCATTTTTTTTCGCAATCCTCTTGTCTTCATCGCGACTTTGACGGTGACTTTATTTTTCTTAGCAAATGCTGCTGATATTGAAGCTCATTTGCTTTTTTTTTGATCTTCCTTCATTTGACTTTGCGCCAAGCACTGCTTGCACTGGTCTTTCTTGGGTCGGAAAAATCCCAAGTTATATTCATTGAAAACCAGCATTTACTTCTCTGAAGACACTGGCTTCACCTTTTCTTGAATGCACATGTCTTTGTATAGTATGTGCATTATGGAAATGTTCAAATTGGCATCCAAATACCTCTTCTTCGAAGATGACCTGCAGTAATGCGATTCCATTGAAGGAAATAAGTGAATGTGATCCCGAATTGCCTTCTCTTGGTCATCTGTGAGTTTGTTCATTGGTGTGTGCTTGCCACGTATGTTTTTCTCGACGATTCCAGTCGAGGACCGTTTAAGACATGCTGTCCGTACAAAAGAGTCTGAGATATTGAGAGTAGCAAGGAAAAAAGTTCGACAAACTCTCTTTCTTTGGCCATCGACGCGACGGTTAAAGTGTAATCGCAAGTGAAGACTCTTCTGGAGTTTTCCAAGCGCCGCGTAATTCTGTTTTTAAAATTTTGCTTAACGTGCTGGAGCACGAATGCTCTTTGATCATCAACTGAAGGCGTTCTACGAAAGTGATCGTACATTTTTGTGCGATGTTCTTCCTTCACGAAGTCTGTGCATTCATGATGTTGTTTCTCTGCGCATTGTGGTGGTAGCAAAGGCCAAGCGGGCTTGGTAATATTTTTTGCACCGATGTAACTCTCGCCTTTCAGTATTTTTTGCTTTCGAATGTTCTTCTTCCACGATGACTCGTTTCTTGTTCTTTTTTTTTTATGTTCTGTGAAATTTCCGGCTATTGAATCCCTTCAAAATAAATTGTCATTTGCGAAAGACTAACCAGATTTGTCACTTTCAAGAGGCTCTGCTGCAGTTTCACGATGTTGCGAGTTTGAGCCATTTGAAGAGGAGCCACCGTCAACTTCAGAGGTAGACCTACTTTCATCGTATGTTGCCTTATCGTCATCTGGTTCATAATCTTTATCTGATGACGCATTATCTTCATGAGCTTGGAAAAAAACTGTGCGTTTTAAGTGAGTAATAGTGAATATTTGATAAAGACATGCCTTGTTGAACGTTACCTGGCGATGGTATGCCACTGATGGATTTATCAATTTCATTCCTTGCCAGATCGATAGCCACATTTTCTGAAAAATCAATACATATTATACTTCAGTTTGAAACTGAATTGTTTCAAATGATTTTACCTTTAACTGCACTCTCCATTGTATCATTTTCTGTAGGTAACTCCACATTGACGTCATTGGAGGTACCAGGAATTTCTAAAATTGCAAGTTTTGCATTATAAGGATAGATTATAAAAAAGAAAACAGCTACCATCTCCATAAACGATGGGCTCAACCACATAAACTTGGTCATTCATTCGTAAAAGAAGCTGATCATTTCCATCTTCGGCAATAAGAATGGATTGCTCATCCATTTCAAGAAATACATTTTTATCATTAGGAGCAGTAGTGGGAAAATTGTCTTGGTAGTCCAACAAAAGAGCATCGTGATCATGTCTTGTAGACAAGTTATCTGTAAAGTAATGTTTTAATTACTTTAGATAGGAACCCATTTCTCAGGAGAATCATAAACTCTTCTTATAACTCACCATTTGCCTGAAGCCATTGATCTACAAAAGATCTATCCTTATTAAATGACTGATTCATCATCACCTTATCTTCTTGATTATGGTGATTTCTCTCACGATATCTACCCACGCCTTTCTCCTCATGACCGGTGTTTGACTGAAACCAATTCAATCAGAAGAAAACGATCAAATTGTGAAGTAGTTACCTCATTGCTGTGGTTGGAGGGAGCATCATTCTTCTTCGCCAATTTTAATATTTTTTCTGCTCTTGATCCTATTAAAAAGAGTCACAGCAAAACAATACACTGCACCTCACTGCTTCGAAACACAGACTGCCGAGCCAACCACAAGGTCAATTAAGTCAAGACACGAAAACTGTGGTAGATTTGGCGCGCGAAAAAAGACGGGGATTCCCCCGGTATTTTCTTCAGTGTTAATTACGAGAAAGTGCCGATTACTATACTACAGCGATCGATTCCAGCAATACCAGACTCGCAAAAAGACGCATTCGACTTCGTCGAATCATAAAATTTCACAATGCAGAAGTACCTAAGCACGAAACCGCCCCATTCGCAAATTTTTCCTTGTATTCATGAATTGTCACAGGAGCAAATTCACCAGAATGCCACATTCGTCTTTTGTACGAGTTGTACTTCAAAAAACCTCCAACGACGTAATCACAGATCTGCCACTTTAATTTTTTCCCTCTCATCAAGTTACAATACCAAAGTCTTGAGATTGTTACATTCGACGAATGTGCTTCAGAGCGTGACAAAACCAAATCATGAAACTACCACATTGGTTTTTTTTCAAAAGAATCCCTCAATGCCAGCTTCGGGAAAAAGCATTATTCGCATCGTGATCATCATCAAGTTACAACGCTAAAATCGCAAAACTGACACATTCACTTTTTTTTTGAAGCTGATAATCCCTGCACAAACCACGAAAGTGAATTATGTGGACCAATCAAAATCTATAATAGTTAGAACTTTCCGGAGTTTAGCATTGGAAAGGCGCTGCCGAGACAAAAAAATAATGGTTTTCATCCCAATTTGACCAAAATTGCACATTCATGGTTCTGGCATTGTAGCGACGACATAATCTTTCAGTTGTTGTATAACATGTTTGGTGGGGAGAGTCTGACCTCATCCTGGCATCAAGCGTCGCTCGTTGTTCGAATGGGACGGTTCCCATATAGAGTTGATAGATATATGCCTCACTGCCTCAAGGACGTCAAAAGATAACTGAAAATAAAATAAAAAATCCAGGTCCGTATTTCAAAAAATGAACTTGATGATGGCCGCTCAAAGACGAAACGTCAGATTTTCAATTTGATACCTCCATCTCGTAGAGGAGAAAAAGTGGCAATGGGAAAGTGTAATCCATTTTACAATATCTTTTCAAATAAATTCAGAAAATAATAACAACGTTTTTGCGAAATTTCGGTTTTTTTCGAATATCTTCGTAAGTAGTCGGATTTTTTTTAATTTCAAAACGACATTTTGTTTGCAACCATTCAACCGACCCTTTATCTTTCATAATAACTGAGATCCCCATGCATGCACTCGAATCTGTGGCACTAACCATAACGGATTTCTTTAATTACGGAGAAATAAGAAAGAGCTTATCGTTATGGTAATGCTTATTTTTCAGCAGCGATGTTGCCGGAATGTGTAAAATTGAATGGATACTACTGCTTATAATAATTTTCTCTCAAGCAATTGATCAAAATAAGATGCAAATAACTACTTTACATGACAATAAACGATCGCGGAAACCAAATTGAATGTTTTACAAACAAAAAATAAACCTAGTAAAATATTCTCCTTCATTTCATACTTTTCCGGATTGATCTACTCAACATTTCTGACACATCTGATCACGAACTCAATCACGGAACACGACCTAACTCGGACGTCACCCTACTTCTCTGCTTCTGACATCTTATAAATATTATTGTTGTTTAGTGTTTATGCTATGTACAACTAACTAATTTGTGTGTATCTGTACTTTATAGATGATCTGAAAATAGTTGAAAGTCAGAAGAAACTCGTTTCTTAGCACCGGTGTTGTGTGTAGTTCAAAGTCTGTTCAGTTTAAAGATAATTTTATCAATCCCCAATTATATTATAATTGGTATGGTATCGTTCAGGTCCCAGCAAACACAAAAACATAATATTGATGTTAAAATTATGTAACACAAGTTACCAGTTACGTCAATATGATATTATAATAGGGTAACCAGAAAGTAAACTTCAACCTACAACGACTGCATAATGTCATACCTCCAGTGCATGTAAATCTTATATCACATTTATGTAAAAATTTTTATGTAAAAAAGGATATGTAAATTCTATATCGATTTATTCATGTAGACATTACGTAAAACTTCACCACACTCTTATCTTATTATTATCACCTACTTTACAACGATAGAAATCCGGGGTGTTTAGCTTTCTTCCACAATTTCCTGCTGTAAAATTTCATCGAATTTGGCTCTCAAAATTTCTTGTTTAGCGGCATTCAGACGATATGGAATGCTTGCAATAGGAGTTGTTGTGCCAGTTTTGATCTGATGTGAATATTATGGTTTCTGACTGCATACCTCTATCCGACAGTTTTAGAATCTTCAAGGAGTAATTTTTGATAATTATTATTACCATAGAAATAAAATAACGTCTATGAATATCAGCTACCAAACTACCAAACATAAATAGATAACAACATAAACTACCTTTTCCCTGACACAAAACTTGGGTTTTTAACAAAAATAACACATGCAAATGAATGCTTTTCTTTTCACTTCAGTACAATGGAATCATTCATTTTCGCGAGATCGTACGGCTTTGGTCAAACAACACAACCAAAACACAGAACACGAACAAAATGACAAAATGGCTTCTACTTCTACTCTGTTGGGGTAAAGCTGCGTGGATGAGATGACCAAAGGCTCGATTTAGGATTTGCGCATGACGCCCTCACGTTGTCGATTTTCAAATGTCACATGTTGATATAGAATTTACATAATATTGACAAAGATCGCTTATGTAATAGAGACATCTATTGGTTTATGTTAAATGTATGTACTTCATATACACCTTGATGTTACATCACGTATTTTACATAAAATTCACGTAATCCAAAGGTTACATAATTTTTTATATAAATGCTACATAATTTTTACGTAAAAACTATTGTGGAAGTCATAATTAATTTAAATTTACATAAATGTTACATCAAAGTCACATATGTGATTACTGGGGTATGTCCGATGTTAAAAAAAAAATGATTATAGATATAGAAATAAATACTAGCGAAATTCTAAATTAACAAGAAATAATTACGAAAACTGTCATTAGTTTCGCCTGTTGGTCGGACGCGAGAACGAATAAAGTGGAATCGCAGTGGAGCAAAACCTCTCCTGATAACGGATAAAGTAAATGTCATTTTTAATAAAGTTTACCATAACTGATGTTATTTCAAGAGGTGCAAAAAGTCTCTATTCTTGTACGATTTTTTAGTAGACGTCAGAATTTCAAGATGGTTCAGCTTTGTGTCTTAATTATTTCATAAGAATCGGTTTAGTAGAAGTGGTTGATAGAGCTGTCGCAAGATTTTAAGCAAACAAACGAACAAAAAAATATTATATACCTATATATTATAGATCTTGGTCATGTAGTTTCCGCAAAAATAGAAATAAAGTCATTTGAAAATTAATGCAAATAATCCCTTATTTTGTAAACTTTCTTTCGCTTACCTCTACTGCTTCTTTGTCTCTGAACATTGTCCTGATCGTGGAACTGTCAGTAATATCATATTGATAATCTGTCGGCAATGGATCATTCTTAACAATACTTTGAGTAACCACATGTACATGTAGAAATAAACATAATGATACGGAGTACAAATGTGCGCAGTAAACTAACTCAAAATACCTGACCTCTCCTCTTAGATAGAATACGAGTATTTAATTCCATTTTATTGAGAATAATAATGGTTATTATTACTATTATTAATTATTTTATCATAATTGGTTTTGTCTCGCCAGACTATGAATGAAATAATATGTATAAATAAGAGCAAAATGTAATAAATATTCTTTGCGGTTTCTGGTAAGTTAAGTGCAGACGGTATAGCTGCAAAGTGCGTCTATATCATCTGCATTTAACAAGGCCAAGGTTCGGCATTCCGAGCGGTCTTCAATACCCAACTAACACAGATTGTGCCTTAATAAACTAAAATGCTATATAACTGATATATTAGGGTCCATCAATATACAATTTTATCATTTAGTGACGTTAGTCAAGACAAAAAAGTATTGGTGTATTTAACAACTTGAATCCATTTATCAGTTCACGAGCTCAGGCGATGTCTTGAAAAAATTGTTCAAGGCCTTTTTATCACATTTATTATTACATAAAGATATGTTGAAAATGAACCTTTTTTGTGTTATTTTTGATAAAAATGGCTAGCACCAATCAGACATTCCACAGTAATTCATCAAAGGACAGTGTAGCTATGAAATTTCAAACTTGGCAATATTTTGAAGAGATCATGGAAGATTTGTAATTTTTGCCATGTTTAAAATTTCGAAGCATGTGAAATTTCATAAATTTTGCACCAATACTTTTAAAATGCACCAATACTTCTTTGATAACTGATGCAGTATCAAGGTTCTATCAAATTGTACGCCTGTGCTATTTATCTGACCATGAATGTAGGTGCATTATCGTTAAAAAAAAGTATCCATTTTCATTTCAATTTCTCTTTTTAATGGACTCCAGCTCTGCAGAAACCGTAGAAATCCATCAATTCATTGCAGAGTTACAGCACTTGAGACATTTGGTCCCCCTCTCTGATGTTTGTTAGCGTATCTTATGACAACGAGCTTGCATTCAAAAACGGGCAAAAATGTCTGGAGATATTAACATTACCATATTAACAAACCAGATTCTATTGCCTGAACTCAATGCTCACTGAAATCGCATACTCACAAAAATTTTGATTTTTTGCATGACTTCATGAATAACCCTGTATATCATGTGTCTTAGTTTCTAAAAAAGACTCATTCCATGCATCTCAATCCGGACAAAACTATCTTCAAAAATTCGCAAACCGCATCAAAATATCCCTTTTCTCGTTCAAGATATTGAATTTAACCCAAAAATGTGCATGTGTGAGTTCGAGTGTCCAGCAGTTTAGATAACGGCATCGATTCAAAATAAGACAAAAGTAGAATATTTTTGGCCATACGAATATTCAAGTTTTCTCTCATTTTAGCGACGCACATTGGGGTCTTTTCACTAAAAACCTGGCGAAAATTCGATTTTTAAAGTATGATGAATCACTATGCAAGTATATCGTTCTAGTAAAGAATCGTTCTACTTGCTAAATAACCGGTTCATGACCTCCCTCCCCATTAACGTCATCTGCTTTACCAGAATCGCCACAGGGGGCGTCGAAATTCAGTGTTTGTCTAGTACCCTTAATTGATTTTTTGATACTATTATTGTTTGGACAATAAAACAGATGCAATTCTGGCTTTTGCACGTATGGTTTGCTTTTGCAAATAAGCTTGAAATGGAAGCTGAAGGTATGTTTCATAATAATTTTAACATCAGATTCAGTCATTCTTGCCAAAATTATTGTTTCACAATTTTTGATAATATTAATATTTTTTTTAACTAACCCTAACTAACCTGAAGAAAAACTGTTTTGAAAGTGTTCCGGGCCCTTTCGAGCAGTCTGATCTTTATTAGAATATTTATCAACAGAACTGCGAAGAAGAAGTTCCGCTTTTTCCGCCATTTTGTCCAAGACACGTTTAAACATATGAATGTCTGATATGTCCATGTTCTGGAGCAAACATTTTCTCATTTTTAGAGAGATTCGGGCATTTAACAGAAAAACAGATATTTGATATTATTATGCAAGATTTCCGGAGAAACAGTTGGATAAAAAAATAATATTTATGGAGAAAAAAGTGTTAAAGAGAACCAATTGTCCCGATGGTGAAGTTGACAATAAAAAGCGAGTTCAAGTCATCTCAAGTCCGATTTCAAGAAAAAATGGATAGCATCAAACTCTAAAAAATATGATCGATTTCTGAAAAAAGATGGCCAGTGGCTTGAATACACTATTTGTGTGATTTGCTTGTTCTACGGATATTACGGTGATACCAGGTCGACCATCAAAAGAAATTGGAGAATCGAGTGACAGGACCAAGCGGAGGAAAAATAAAGATTGAAGATGACAAAAGATCTTTATTCATGGTACAGCATTGATTTCTAACTTTATGCTGCCGATTAGGAAGCTTTCTCAGGAAAATACCGAGGCCCACATGGGAGTTTTGCTTGTAGAGTCTCAGATACTTGTTTTTCACTCGCGAAAATTCATAACAGGCTGTTGATAACGTCTGACTTCTCCTGAAACTTCAGATTCCTTGCTCCCTGTAATGGACCTTGAACAGGCAGAACGCGGCAGTGACGGTGATGAAGATAACGAGAATGCCGATGAAGAATATGGATCAGACTGGGACGAATAATGATTCGTTGTTAGCACATTTCCCATTGTTTTTTGTAATGAAAATTATTTTAAAATTTACTCTGCTGACATAACCAAATGATAGAGATTAGAAAATAATTTTGGCCAGGTTTTTAGTGCAACTACTCATATGTGCGACGTCGTATCTCTTACCGTTTTCAATATTCCCATTTATTGCCATATATTTATTCTAGATAAGTTGATTCCGATACATGATCTCACTCAATGTCGGTTCTTATGCGGGACACCCTTAATATTAAATAAAACAAAACTATCTAAGCAGATAGTTCGATATTTATTGCATGCTAATCTTCTTGATTAAAGCTTTCGCAGCTTACGTATTGGCGTCTCAAAGGAAGGGCTTCGGTAATCTTGGCCTTATTATTTTTTTGATGTTGTAGGAAAAAAGATCTATTGGGGTGGAATCTGTTGTAAGAGTGTATTTTCGAGCAATATCTAAACAAGAAATCAAGCATCAAACAAACTTGAATACTCTTGGATGATAAATACAAAAAAAAAATCAAATCAACAAACACAATGAACAATTTGCACATTTTTTGGAAATATGAAAAGTATAAGAATCAGTTAGCACTAAAGCCATTGATGTTTAGAGAATCAACCTACGACCTCTATTAATGTAGTTATCACCGATTAAAGTGCGCCAATCAACTTTCACCACATCACAGAATATATTATCTCTCCGTCTGGCTTATTGTCTGTAATAACTCTCTCTTTCTTGCGGGAGTAACACAGCGCCATCCCGTTTTCGATCATACAGTGAAATTTGCGTTTTCTTTTTCATTTATTGAGTATATTTTTGGGTATTTTGATTTTTTTTTTTCGCTGATGCGTTTCAAATACTATGTAGAATACGTCTATAAAATGTTCAAGTCATTTGAAAATGTATGCAAATTGTCCATCAGTGTTTTAACACCATGAAAAAAAACAGGTTGTAACAAACTCCTCATCCACTCACCCAAGCTGCTGCAAAACCATTTAAGCCGGCAACGCTGTCACTAATTCTAGAAGACGAGAAGAATGAGAAAGAGAGAGAGTGGGGTTGGAGAGTTAGAGACAAGAGACCATGGCGATGAACAGACGATTATTATTTTATGTTTAATTCGGTGTATAAATCAAGAATAAATTCAGTGAATTTTGTACGAGAGTATCTATATGAGGAAAACTCAAAACAGGACCCACAATTCCTACACTGGCGCCCAACTCGTGGCCTGAAAAGTTGTGAAAAACGTGCAAAATGACTGTTAGGGGACTTTTTTCTGAAGACTAATTCTCCTGCTGTGAGTGATTTATTCATAGATCGATTAATTGTGGACAATAGATCGACTAAGTGTGGTCAATACTGGACGTTATCTTTGTGAAGATCATAAGTATTGACTTATTTCTGTGCATATTGAAGTGTGACTAGGAAAAGGCTTATTAAATTGTAAGGACAGTACTCTCACAAGTTTATTTTGCTTTGTCCACGGTGGAGCATTGCTACGAATTACGCTCTCGGGTCTGGAGGTTCTGCGTAACTAGGAACGGGCTCGACGAAATGGCGGTCACATCAACCGGATGAACGATTTCGAGTACTTTTGGAATTTTGGAGATACTTTCTGTTGCTCCTCAAAATCAAGCGTCTGCTATTCAAGTTTTACATACAATCACTTGGAACAATCTCACAATCGCATCGGCAATCCCACAATCAATGTCACAATCGAACAATCATGTCGGTAATCGCGCATGCCGTCGTACCGCAACCGCACCTCCTTTCAAGTGCAACTGCGCATGCGCGAGTATATTTGTCCGTTATCCGTGAGCTCGAAGTTCGAAGCCAGCGAATAGTCGCAGTCTCACAATCGCGTATACAATCATACAATCACTTCAAACAATCTCACAATCCCATCAGCAATCCCACAATCAATGTCGCTATCCAACAATCATGTCGATGAGACACCTTGATGATTACGTTTGGCAAAAGGAGGATATGAGTACAAATAATTGCAAACAAAGGTATTTTTTCACGGCTCACGGTCATCCTCACATCACTCTGCAAGGATATGGCCTCGGATATGGCCTTGTTCGTCTTGAAAGGCGGAACCAGGTGAACATTGAAAATAAGTTTAAGGTTCTAAAAAAAGATTCAAACATTCAACATCGTTTTCAAGAATGTTATGTGTGTATAGGGTGTCCCATTTGGGTTGCAATTGGGAATCCCCAATTGTCGGTTATTACTAAAGATAGAATCTTGCGGTTTGAACGAATTATTGTGAAACAAAAGATGACACTCACAAAAATCTCATAGGCCTCTTGGTTTCTGACGAGGTTTTTGAGCTATATGGTGATTTCAAACAACTACATTTCTGGACAACCCCTGTATCTCAGGTATCTGGTGACTTATCGAAAATATGAAAAAAAGCTCTTATAAAACTTTTTACGTAGAATCCACCGACGGGACGTCATCAGTTTTTTCCAGATATTACTGTTTTTGAAATATTGACCAATGTCAAGTTTTCATAAAAATTGATTTGTCTTTTTACAGGATCATCAAAAATATAATATAGTGGTTCAGTTGATATGTTTTGTCAGTATTTACGATTTGATATTTGACGTCAGATATTGCCAATTTGGATTGTTATGTTTGAATAAATCAAATTAAACCAAGACTTTCAAAAACTTTTTTTCCAGGACCGAGTACAGGACTATGAACTTTATTCGCCGTAATAAATAGTGGTTGATTGTATGATGTTTGGGTAAAGCTACATTCCTTTAAAAAATAGACGCTGTTCGTCATTTTATGCCACTCTCCCTATTGATTTTTAAAAATTTTGAACGTCTTGTTTAATCACATACACACAACAGTTGGAGAACTTTTACCAAGTAAACAATAACAAACATCGTTGGTTTTCATGGCCTACATGGTACTACGAAATTTTGTTTGCTAATTATGAAAATTGGGATTATTGTCATGGTTTATCAAAATATACTCACATAATATTATATTTCTGAGAAGCCTGTGAAAAAACAATTCAATTTTTTGATAAATTGATATATAGGGTTTCCCATTTGAAAAAACTCAACATTGGTCAATACCTACATATTTCAAAAACAGTAATATCTGGAACAATACTGGTGACAACGCCGGACTCTAAGTAAAAAGTTCTATTAGAGCCCGTTTTCACATTTTCGATAAGTTGCCAGATAGCTTACATACGACGAGTGTCCAAAAATGCAGGTTTTTCAAAAATCTCCCTGTAGCTCAGGTTCATCAAAACCGTAATGACCAAGGTAATAACCAAGTCCAATTTTTGTTGCAATTGGGGGTTGTTGCAACGAAAATAGGACACCATGTACTTATGTTTTTCTGAATAGATAATATTAGATTTTAACGAGGATGATACTGTTATTTGTGTTCATAAATATTCTCGTAGATAGATATTTGTTCACTAACAAGTAACAATGATCCTCTATAATCAAAATCCATAAATATGTCGGGTGATTTGTCATCGTAATACTTGCTGTGATAGTATCCCAACCAGCTATCAAAAATGTTCATTCACTCACAATCTCTCAACAATCGTTCGCAATCAAAACAATCGACTGCAATCATTCATAACCATAAGCAATCACAACAATATCCTTACAAAATCTCACAATCGTGTCGCAATGACCGATTGTTGTTGAAATCGCGACAATCGTAAGACAATCAATTGAATTCTGTAGTTCTGACACTATGATTAACCCTCGTAACAGACCAGTTCTGTATAAGGACACCAGGGTCAAGGATTAATTGATACAGCAGCAGAACGAAGTGTTGCTAGCAGAGTCTTATTCATAAATTTGCAGAATGAAGGACACACCTTCAATAATGAAAAATTAATGGTTAAACATCATTTTACGATGCAAACCAATACCGACGACGTTTATTGTATTACCCAACACAGATACACGTACTCTACTCGGAATTGACTTCTCTCAAGACGCGAAAATTATTTTAAATTCCCATAAGAGAACATGGGCATTCTCTAATAACCCTTACTTGGAATTTGACCTTCGTTACGAGCAACCTCTATGCAGAACATCTTTGGAAGAAGCCGAACAAACGTTGGGCATGTCATACACGGATATCCTTCGTCCAGAAGCAGAGAGAAGTTGGTGGTCGAGTATGGGTAAAAGTTCATGCATTAAGCAATGCCAGTAAGGGGCTTCCTTCGAAATTTTATCCGAAACGAGAGGGACCATACGCAATAATAAAAGTGGTGTCGCCGACTAGTTATCAAGTGGCTCAACCCGGTAATCTTGCTGTACCTTTGGGAGTGCATCACGTCTCTTTGCTTATTGCAGTCCAAAAACAGCGAACGAGACGTCGCTACCAGTAGCTCCCATCAAGAAAAAAGGACGACCGAAGAAGATTACTGGACGAGATCAAGGCCCATCCAAGCTGCTGCAAAACAATACAAGCCAGCAACGCTGTCACTAATTTTAGAAGACGAGAAGATGGGAGAGAGTGAGGTTAGAAAGTTAGAGAGCATGGCGATGAACAGATACAGACGATTATTCTATGTTTAATTCGTTGGAAAACTCGAGAATAGATTCTGTTGATTTTATACGTGAGTGTATATCTTTATCAGGAAACCCCAGAACGACCCACAATTCCTACAAGGTCTTTTTCTAAAGAAAGGTGAAGCTTGAAGGCATTTTTCCCGTTTTTTTTCTCTGGTAAAATAAGGTTTTTTTTCCCTCTGATAAAAAAAAATCAATCCTGCTTTTCCTTTATCAAATACAAGAACACATACAAAAACTTGAAACAAATCAAAATCAAATTCACTAAGGGCTCATTCCGCGAGCTTTTGAGCGGCCTAAAAGTGGTTCAGAAAACACGTTTTTCTAAGACATCTGTTGACATTTTCGAACAGTTTTTTTTTTTTAGTTATAGATAAAGTCCGGATTGATGTCCTATACTTCATAGAAGGTTTCATAATTGATCAGGAATATCAAAGATTTTTTGCTCAAAGTTGATCAACTTGAACTATCATTTTCTCAACATTGTACACATAACTGAGCATTTTGGATTCGGAGTAGTTTTCACTTATAATCTCCCTGGAGCTCGAATTATTTCCGGAAATTTTGTCGAGTTGCTAATTTTTTAAAAATTTTGATTTCCGATAAAATTAGGTCGTTGCCATAGCAACATAATAAAATGCAAGCGTATGATTGGTTAGAATTGACTGGTAGGAAATTTTTGGTAAAAATGCTCCGATATTTAATCTTCATGAAGTACCTACTTTAATTGAGAAAAAATGTATCAAATATATTTTGTAGTGATAAAATTTATTATTATAGTAGGTTCTATGTGGAAGGGGAATATACACTCACCGACAATAAATTCGGGACAAGAATAATTTGAGTCAAATTGATATCCTCATAACTTTTTTATTTTTTGTCTGATTTTAGTAAAATTTGAACCAAAGTGTAGCCCTATGTCTTGATTTATTGTCGGTGAGTGTAGTTGATGTATTTTCAATTCAGTGAAGTTCTGCCCGCATAATTGCGTTATTTCCGAGGTTATTTCTTGATGAATTTTATTCAAATTCGATATAGATATACAGGGTGTCCGGAAATTACGCGTCAGGATTTTGGTGGGCGATTCTACATGAAAAATTAATGCAACAAACTTCTATACAATTTTTTCAAAAACTCAAAATTAAGGAAGATACAGGGTGTTAAAAAATATTTTTTTTTTCTTATTTTTTTTGATAACTTTTTTTCTAGTGTAATGATTTTTGCCAAATTTTGCATGCATGTCACTAGTGTTTCTTTGTATTCACCCTATTAATTTGACGCTAGTCGTCAATGACAAAAGGCTGAAGCTGTCCTTCACCTTAGGAAAATTACTTAGAACTTTTTTGTTTTAATCTTTGTATAAATTTGGATGTCAAATTAGTAAAGAGCATCAAAATATTTTTTAAAAAGGTGCTCGCGTTGCATCATCGTAGAATTAACGGTTTCCGAGAAAAACGACTTTAAACATTAACCGTACCTTAAATAATTAAAAATTCGTACTTTGAAAAAATTTTTGAAGTTTTTGAAAAAATTGTATAGAATTTTGTTGCATTAATTTTTCATGTAGAATCGCCCACCAAAATCCTGACGCGTAATTTCCGGACACCCTCTAGGTACGTTCTATTTGGGTTTGGTTTGGATCTAGTTAGGCTATATTCGCATAATATCGTTATCTTCTGAAGGATTTTGTTCAAATTTGGATTGAAGGTTTTATTGGGGATTCGATTCAGAAATTCAAGAAGATCATTTTTTTTGAATTTCTCAATTGAATCCCCAATAAAACCTTCAGTGAAGTCATGTTTGCATATTTTTCTTATGTACAGCACCATCATATAGTTTTGTTACTTTCAAACGGATTTTGTTAAAATTATGTGAGTAGGTTCTATGGGGGATATAGCGGAGAATTGATACTCTTGAGATGGTCAATACAAGATTTTATGAATAATTTCAGTTTCGTCCACATAACTGAGCCGTTTTGGTTCCAGAGTAGTTTTTGTTTCAAAATATTCTGGTATTTGATTTCTAGGAAGTACTTAGTTTGATGAAGAAAAACTTTTGTGAATAAAGTAAGAGATAACAGATACATATTATGTAATGAACACTGTCTTGTTATTTCGTGAAACAATAATTATCAGCATTGATCCCCTTAACTGATGTTAATAGTGTTGTTTACCTACCTCTGAAATATATCCTATCATTAGAAGACTTCACTTTTGTTTTTTTTTCATATAATTTTGAAAATTTTAAATAAATTTTATTGGCGAAGGCATGGTTAACAAAACTATGCATGTCTTGTATTTTATTTTGAAATCAAATGCTATTTCTTATAGATACTTGAACCTACAGGATCACTTAACAAGGGTGAATAGTCTATAATGATAGCAATTAATCCAGAGGATAGTAACTTCCGAGGGATTAATAGCCATTATTGCGAGTAGTAGGTATACTCTACTTTAGTAACGTCTGAATTATTCATTTGAGATTTCAAATTTCCATCCATCTCAATACAAATACATTAACACACTGACACCATATAAAAGTGAACATTATAGGTGTGTTTGTTATGCTCCATTAGTGCACACGAAACTACACTTATTTCGTATATTTTGTGAACAAACCATGTCCTGAACTAACGAATAATAAAGATAAACAAACAAAAAGAAAAATTTTTAGTGAAGAATCAGTGTGGATTTTACCAAATAAATTAGAATGGGTGAAAATAGTGAAAGTGAATAATGTATAGACTCATACGATATAGACTCCGATCAAACATATGAAATCTTTTTATCCACTCAAGATGCAAAAAGATGCGGAACTAGTAAGTATTGTATTGATTAATATTTTTTATTCTTATTCAATTTCCTTTTCTGCTTAGTTTTGGGATTCGCAACACTTCTCATAAACTCTCAAAAATCAAAATTAGCAGCAATCACGATGATGCTCCCAAGCCAAGCTGCAGTGGCTTATCTGGTAGAGCATGCTAGCCTAAATCCAACCCAACTGTTGATAGAGTATTAACTAAATTGTTGATATCAAGATAATTCGTTGAACAAATTTATGCCAATGTGGAAATGCCTTTTGAATTCAATATCCGTGTAGGCAGACACCAAGCACCATAGTTTCAAATAACTGTATTTATAAAGTTCGCTTCTTTTGCGATCACGTGCATTAAAAATTATTACGGTTAAGCTGTCTTCAGAATCATACCTTGAAGATAAGGAATCATCATCGTCAAAAACTTCAGGCAATATAATCCCAAATACTTTAACATAACTAGTTCTCGTTTGTTTATTTTTGATGTGAGAATATCTGCAGAATCTGCACAAACTCGTTTGTTGAATCTCCTCTACTTTATCAGCCATGACCTACACCAGCATTCTGCACTACCCTACCCTACACCAAAATAACAAACACACCTATTATAATGATTATTTTCAACCACTTTCAGGATTGACACTATTGAGTTTGTTGATATTGTTTCCATGGTATTACCAAAGTTTACATAGTATAGGTAAACTTTGGTAATACTATCAACTCCATTTTTTCAAATGGAGTCCCCTACACTGAGAAAATTCAGTAAATAATTTTTTTTATGAGACAATTTTTTCTTACCACTATAAAATCTTTATTCATATTGAGGAAATCAATTTTTGGATGTCAATAACTGGATCTTTTCAGACTGACTCTATGACCACCAATCATATATCTTTTGATGAAGATAAAAATTTTGCTGACCCAAAAAATCTTTCTTGCTGCAAGAAGTTTTTTATTAGCAGTCAAAAATTTTAACTCATAGTGAAAAATAAAACAAAAATAAATCTCTTTACTGCTCATCACAGTACATTTTTTGGTCGTTAAATAATATTTATTAGCCTTCAAAACTCGTTTATTAGCTAGTCTTGGCAAAGCGTGTTGGATCGGTCATTTTCGTGAGTGTTCGTGATATCCTGACCAATGAAAGAAGTATTGGGAGAAAGCGTGGTCGCCATGACACGTCTCTGATCTGGAACTGGAACGAATGATTAATACGTCACTTATCGTCGGTATGTCCGCATCGTCTTGGTAAAGTTGCCGCGGAACAATATTTTTAGTTTTCGCAGTATTCGTCATAACAGTTCGTTCTATAGTTCTTCTTTTTCTTCCGTAGAGTCAGAAGTGAAAAATGCAGCCGGATTTCAAGGAAATGCAAAGCTTTCAACCTTCATCAGTGGCAGTGGGCTTTTCACACCAAAGTGCGACTCGTTGCAAAAATGCCACTTATATCAAAACCTCTCCAACCATATGGCAACCTGGGTTGCGATGGTTATATAGGTTCTAATATAAGTAGCTTGCTTGCAACGAGTCACACGTTACATGATTCTTTGGTGTGAAAGCCCAATAAAATTATTTTAAGCACCAAAAATGACTTTATTGATGACTACAAAACCTTTTTTTTTATAATAAATAAGAATATTCAGCATGAAAAATAATAATTTTCGTGGTGATAAAAAGTTTTTTTGACAGTCAATAAGTTTTTTATTAATAGGTTGACCTTTTTACCGCTAAAAAGTAACTTTCATAAAACGAGTTTATTAGGGACTAAAAATAATTTTGTGAGTTCCTATATCAATACAGATTTTGTTAACAGTCAATAGAATTTCCATCATGGATAATAATTTTTTTCCTCAGTGTATTTTTTATTTCATTTTCGAATTCTAAATCAAATTCCCAGTTATATGATGATGATAATTCTATGTGTACAAGGTGAACGAAAAATGAGCTACGGCGATCAACTTCATGATTTCAACTGGAAACCCCCTTTTTTTTCTTCTACATCAAATTCCAAGTAAGTTTCATGTACCATGTTTTTAAGCTAACACCGACAGTCATCGAGAAATTCACGATTGATCAAATTCAAATAATGTTTGTACATTCGTTAATTTCTGAAACTTATACCTAGAATCACAGAACACATATACAAAGTTTAGAACAAAAACGTCAATGGCGGGCGGGGCCTAAATGAAAGCTTTGATCCGCAACCACAGAGCGGCGCTAATGTGCCTGAAGTTTGTTGGATCTCGAAAAGATGGCGGTATGTGGAATGCTACATGACAGCTTATCAGGTTGTCATGATGATAGATGAAGTCATTTGAAAGTCACCCTTTATCTTCATGTTGTCTTTCATGCTTTGATTCCTCTCTAAGTGAAAAAATGCACAGGTAATCCTCATCAAAAGAACTATAAGAACGCAGAATACAACCCGGAATACTAGAGGCTCATCAATGTTCCGCCGCCATCGGAAAAGTTCCGGAGAAATGCATCCTCCACAAAATAAGGAAAGTCACGATGGCAAAAAACTTTCTGCTAGAAGAACAAATAGGATTTCGCCCAGTTTGTTCTACAACAAATCTAATAGTGAGGCTAAGTGACACCATCCTGAAAAGGTCGAACAAAGGGGAAGAAACAGAAGAAGTGTTCCTCGACGAGTTTCTTACAGCCCAGCCGTCCCACATCACATATGGAGCCATGCACCGCTTCCCGAAACCTCCGGAGTGAGTGGCATTTTTTCATAGTCACCATCACACAGGGTCAGCGCCCCGCAGCGCAGATGGGAAGCCCACACTTACCTAATCCCCAGATGGTTCTGGACATTAAAGAAAAACCAACAAAAAATCCATGTATTCAAAGTTGTTGTCTTTATTTAATAAATAAAGACATTTTCAACGTCAAAGTCAATGTCAGTGCTTTTGTGTAACAGGAACTGTATAATTATATCACAGAAATCTTCAATAATACATTATCCAAGTCTGATAGTTCTATTCGCATCCACTTCATTCCGTGACGCATTGTTCCGTAAAATTTTATACGTCAGTCTGTCTTCTGAACTTCGTATAATATGTGCTCTGAGCCTAGAATTTGATGTGGAATTCGAAAATAAAATAAAGAAGGGGTTTCCATTTGAAAAAATGAAGTTGATGGTCGTAACTTTTTTCTTGTCCACTCTGTTCATATAAAATCATGATAAATAAATAAACCGCGATAAAAAATAAAAACCGACGTGTCCGAGCGTTTTCTCACAAAGCAAACCTCTGAATTTTAAATGAACGAGAAAGAGTCAATTCAGTTCATAATTAATTAATAAATCTGTACTGCTCAATAATCTTTCAATATAAACCATATTTATTTGGTTAAAAAGATTATTACAAAGTTTATAACAAACCAACAAGTTATATTAAATATGAAAAGAAAATGGGCGGTATGATGGAACATCGCTGTTAACTTAACAGATCTCTTTCGGTGGTTTACTAATGCAAACGTTCCATTTGCTAACAGCGTTACCATGGTGAAACGGGTCTGTTAACTTAACAGCGATGTTCAATCATACCTCCCAATATCACTCACATTATTTGATACTGCGGTGAGTAGGTTGAAGCAAGAAGAAATAAAGTTAATAAGTATATTTTGTGTTGCTACTGATATATTTCATTCATTTTAAATGTATATGGGCTTAATTTAGATATGAGCATCACTCACACAAATCACTGTTCAACAGCAATAGAAAAATAAACCAAAAAAACTCAACATAAAATTCTTCAAATTGGCATTTTCAATTTAAAAATTATTACTAATTAAATCACGCGGGATCCCTTATGGAAGAAACATCATCCAACCCAGTAAATAAATCAACGCAAAACAGGCCCTGGAATTCGCGTCCTCTTCGAACGACGGAACTCTGAATTTATTTAGATCGGTCTACCGGGGGAGATGCGAGAGACGAAGGTAGACACGTCTTTTGAAGCCCGCTCGGCTACTTCTCGTCCTACCGCCGGACCCCTGTTTTAATCGAAAGACCGTAACTCTGAGCCTTGAAAACTAAATCAATAAACATAGATGTATTCAGATTCATATTTTGAATAAAGTTCCTCATCGCTGTCCAAAACGTGACTCTATCCTCAGACCGTATTTTGCACATTTTTTAAAGACAAAATCACTTTCGATTACATAAAAGATTAGTTGTTCAGATAGGTTACTAACAAAACAGCAAATAAAAATGAAAAATTGTCCGGTTTTTTCGCGATTTCAAAAAACCGTCTTTTTAACACTACGAACAATAAGGGCCGGTTGTCGGATAAAAAATTTTGATGTTGTGTTCAACAGAACTCCTATCAACATGTGAACTGCGATCTCACTTTTTTACGTTGAAATCCAGATCAACAGTAAATATACAAAAACTGATAACAGAAACTTATTTAATTGAATCTGTGGAAAGTCATTCGTAGATTTACTCCGATTCACTTGATTATGGATTTCATCTAGCAAATTTTTTTGTTTTCTCCTTCGTTTTGGAAAATAATAACAGATAAAATAATGCGTTGAAAAATGGATTCGATCGCCTTTTGAGAAATCCTTCAGCGAATGCGATCGTTCATGCGGGTCATGTCGCAAAAGGAAAATTGCATCCAAATAGCACAGTGTGAACTACAACTCCTCCCACTGTGGAGGTCAACTGATAAGTAATTATTATTTTGCTATTGACGGCTATAGAGAAGGAATTGACCGATTTAGAAGGAAGGCGTTTGATCAAATCCAAGTAGCGACTAATAAGTCTCATTTTTGTTACTGTACCTATATGAAATACATCAATAATATTGATGTCACTTTATTAGCAGCAAGCCTATCTTAGTATCTTATTGAACTGACTCCTGACGCGTTGGATATCTTAGCCTCAATGATCTATGTGAAACTCTTGTAGATTTTTGCAACCTTTTTTATAATAACTATAAATCCATCAACTAGATTTGAATCCTCTCTTTCTTCTTCATTGATCCAAGATCCAACATAGAATCAGTGTATCGAATCTTCTGAAGATCACTTTGGTTTATCAATCACATTTCCCTCATCCAAAACACTCATCATTTATTTGGTCGACCTTAGTCTTGTCATTTGTTATTGACTAAGCAGCGTGAATCATTGGTTTGCACCAACCCTCTTCATCCTCATTTATCCCGTGTACACAACGCTATACAGAATATACTTAGATTATGCTAATCTCGTGTACATACACTATAAACAAAGCTATACAAAATGAACCTAGAATATATGTATCATGTAAGTTGATGAATTAATAGATGACTTTTGTATTGTAGAGTACAAAGCGTGTGGGTTGGTTTGAAAGTATGAAATCTTATTTGGAAAAAAACCAGACAGACAATGCAAAAAACGTCAACAGTACGTTGAAGATGATTTATGACTCACACGGGAATACTTTGAATCAGGTGATAAACATATTATACCCAGATATGAAAAGAAAACAGAGCAAAGGAGACAAAGAAAAAAAACAAGAACATATAGTTATTTTCATTGTGAATGAACTGGAGAGGAAAAGGAAAATTATATATGAAGAGGGTTTGTCTGCAAATTGATTTGAAAATTCAAAACATATAGAAGCATTTTTTCTAGTGAAAATAGAGGATAATTCTAAGATTAGGCCGATAATCATTGATAACAAAAATGGACGAGTCTTTTCATTAGAGGCTACATCTATTACAGCCATCTTTTCGATATTATTGGTTGTCATTATACTGATATGTGTCGTATTATACAGGAAAAAAAGGTAAGGGTGGATTTTTTTAAAGACCGATATCCTGGAATCATCCGTGATGATGACTGTTACAAATAAAGTTTTTCTTCTCAAAGCATCAGCAACCACTGCATCCAAATCAAGTAAGTGGTTACTGCAATATCCGATTTCTGGGGTTCTCTTCCTTCACGAGATCAGAAACCACATTGAAAAACAGAAGTTAATTTTTCTGAGACCTCATTGCGATGAAAATATTTTGTAAAATCTTGATTATTTTAGTGTTCAAAATTTACGTCATTACCCACTTTCATTATTGTTTTAACAAATTGTATTATTTTTATATCAAGTTGTTCTACTAGGTGTTGAAAAAATATTATATAAATAAATATCATAACACGTGCAATGTCGATAATGCTTTCGGTTATTTATCCGCTTTCTTTTCAATTCTCCACAATGTACAGGGTGCGACAAAACTAACTAGCTAACTATAAGCATTGTCTTCATTCAGATCAATAGTTTCGAGAAGTCGTTCCATTTTTCCTCCTTTTCCAACGATATCTGATCTACTTAATTTTTTATAATGTTTCAGGAATTCACTAAGGAACAATGCTGAGAGCATTTTAACATTAGGTGGGTATTTACTATAACATTGGAATATACAGATCATGCAAACTTCTCAAGTACTAAAAAATTGTCATTCTTTATCAGGTGCAATATTTTAACAAGTTCATTTTTAGATACAAGCTTCGATTACGCAATACCCTTCGACCAAATAAATACCGCTATGCAGTACTCCGAAGTGGTATGTTTCGACTTCCCTTTTTTATTGTTGATTCAGATATTTTGAAGGTTCCATGTACTCCTCTTCAACAAAAGAAGAACTCACATAACGTGAAAGTTGAGCAATTAGGTGACTATATAAAAACTGCCATGGACAATGGACAGCTTGCAGAACAACATAAAGTAACGTATCCACTGATTGAATATTTGATATTTTCAATTACCTATTAAGTATATGGATATTTTACGTTCATTTCATAATTTTGATTTATCAATAATTAGATCATTATCAATTTACCCATTAATTCTTTGCTACAACAAAGTTTGGTTTTGTTGAGACGTAACAGACAAAAAAATGTGAAACTGGAACTGGTTTTTCATTCACAATTAAACGAAATTAATTGTGTAATGAGTAGTGGGTATTGTGATTAGAACTTCAAAATATCAAAATATGTATGTAGTACTTTTGTCAAAGTAATAGCTAGGTACCATTCTTACCAATTCATCATCCAGAGTTTGTCGAAATCTTCAATAAAGATTGCAATTTTCACTTACAAAATACCTACATAGTTACAAAAATAGTCGTTAACGTTCTTTTGCTACCAAAGTACAGGGTGTTTCTTAATTGCGTATATTCAATGTAAAAACCATAATCTTAAGCTGATCTCAAGAAAAAGGTTGATATAAATTTGGTTCCGGAAGAACAATGGTTCTCAAGATACAGGGTGTTGAACTCAAAAGTGGGTGCGAATGTTACAAATATACTTGAACCGATTTTTTTTAAATTCGGCAGTTTTATTTCTAGTGATGGGCGGGTGCCGTCTCGAGAGGCATCTTACCAATTTTTGAGCAATCAAACATATAACTTTTTTCTACAACCGAGCGCAAAGTACCATGTTTGCGCATCAAAAAGGAAGCGCAAAGTGTCACTTTTCCGCGGAGTCACTTTGTCGCTCGCTGAATATGAAAACCATATAAGAAAAATGTCAAAAGTTTCTGCGACATTTGACAGCACAGTGGGCATTGAACGACATAACGGATTAAAGATGTATCACTAAGAACACTTCTTTTATGAAATGATAATGAAATTAAAACTGAGAAATACAACTGGGTTAATTATAACCAAATATTTGTTGTTGTTCACCGCTATGCAAGTTCAAAATGCGTTACTAGATGTCACCCCTTTTGTCAACTTCTCCCAATCTAAATTACTGAACAGCATTTAACAGATTATGTCAACAGTTTCATGAACAACGCGTATTCGAAGATCGTCATCAAAAATAAAAATATGTATTTCAATACAACTCATGTTTTTCTAAAATCTGCGGTTGTAGAAAAAATCTTGTGTGTAATTCGAGTGCAAAGTGAGATTGCCGCTCTCGCAAGGTAGCCATCTCCTTGCTCAGAGCGGCAATGTATCACTTTGCGCTCTTAATACACAAATAGCTATTTCCGCCTCTTAGAATTTTTTTGCATCTGGCTTTGTTTTCGAACAAAAACTTTCAAACTACGCAAAGTATTTATTTTTCCAAACAAGTAAAGTATTTTAAAACAAGTAAAACGTGTAGGCAAAAGGTTGTATTTTTGGTTGCTTCATTTGAGAAAAAAAAATAAAAATGGCAACACACTTCAATTTTTGTTAAAATCTCAACACCCTGTATATCGAAAGCAATAATGCATTTCCGGACTCATTTTTCTATGGACTATATTCCAGGAAATTAACTCAAGAACACGCTATTGAATTCAATGTACTCTGTATTTGTAAGATTGATTTTACGACCAAAAATAATGCTCCAGCCTTATTTTCTCTCGTCACTGATCTGTTGTTAAACTTTAATCCCGTAAATTCGCTTCACCCTGCATAGAAACTATACGTTTCGGATCAATAGAGCTTTTTTCAAGTAATTTTGTCGGCAAGAAAACTGCTCGTCAAACTAAAGAACATAGCAAGTTGTTTTTCCATTTTCTTTGGAATGAGGCTTTCAATGATATACAGGGTGCGAAAGGAAAGTGATGCAAGTTTTATAATGTTCAAGATGCTGCCATTTTGCTTAAGAGTCCTCAAGGGTATAGCTAAGACCAGTACCACACGGGACGAATTTGTTATGTTTCTGATAATTCTGAAACAAAAGATAATCAATTTGCATCCCAATTCGTATTTTTGCGATGTTTTTTTGAGTTTGGCTAAATCAACTTAAAGATTTTAGGATCAACGATACTTAAAAAAATTAAAAAAAAAGATGTTTCACTGAACCGTTTGTACAGTGTCCGCCAGTTAGGTAGGTTGGGATTTTTTTTATTATTCATATTTTCAAAAAACTTTTTTCTATCTTGATACATGTCGGGCTCTTCGGTTTAGCGAGAATTTTGAAAAGAGTAAGTTCTGGTGTCGGGTTAATCATTCAAAAAGATATCGAACAATTTTGTTAAAAAAAATTTGTTTAGAATCCACGAAGGACTCCACAAGCCAATTTTGAAGCAAATCAAGATAAAAAAATTAAAACTTCTATTTAACCATTTTCATTAAAATGAAAATCGAAAATGATAATTTTATTCTAAAATCAACTTTATTCAACTAAACTATATAGGTTTGATGTAAAATCAGTCGAATTTCTTCTGAAATAAAACATTCAAGGGATAAAAATAACCGTTTGGTCGTGTTCTCATCCGAAAAATAAATTCATTCACGAAAATTCACTATAGTTTGCCTATAGTTGATTTTTGATAATAATGACTTCATAAAATGGTATACGATACTTTTGAAATGCAAAGGAGCAAAGAAGATTCGACTAAAGCGGTAACATACAAGGTCCCTTGAAAATATGGCAAACGATTTTTTTTTTTTTTGATATTGCCAAATTGATAATTCTTACCTACCTAAATGAAATCAGGACAAATCAAAATAAGCTTTATTGTCCAAGTAGTATAAAAATACTCATTGACGAAGCAAAATTGACACAATAAAAACAAATAAGCAATAATTTACCTAAAGCAAACAAACTAAATGAAAAAGTGCGTACTGTGTACTGATGTAGTTTGATATTAGCCCAAACTAACCCAAACTGATTAGTTAAGTGAAATAAAGTCAATTTCAGTATAAAATCATGATATTCGACATTCGTTTCAATGCAAGGGTGTAAAATATGAGTTTGATTTTTTTTATCTGATTTGCTCTAAAATCAGCATGTGGAGTTCTTCGTGGATTCCCAACAGCTTTTTCCAATAAAGATTTTTAAAATTTTGAAATTTTTTAATCAACTTTAAAATTAACTTATTTCTTGACACCAAAATAAACTTTTTATAAAATTTTCGCGAAACCAAAGAACTCATGACATTTATCAGAATTGATATTATGGTTATCGGACATGCACAAACCACCCCTGAAAAAAAAATTCCATAAAAATGGATAATAGAAAAAAAATGTTTTATTATGTATCCAACTTTATGGCGGACACCGTATGCAGGGTCCCCTGAAAATAAGGCAAAATTATGAAGTCTGATTTTTCTAGTATTGCGGAATTAATAACTGATAAACTAAATTATGAAAACTTCTACCTAAAATCATGGGTATTTCCCTTGTCGATCATCCTGAAGGGTATGTTGCACACAACAGTGCTTTTTGCTTCTGGAGCTCGTGCTCCATGGGACTGCTAAACAGTATTTTTAAAATACAAAAGAAAGCAATCAGGTTTCTTTATGCTTAATGGTTTGAACCGAAGAATTTCCTGTCAGTCATACCCTCTTCCATATCTCGTCGTACAATAAGTTACGATAAAAGAACACGCTTCTCTTATCTCATAAGTCTAATCCCTATCCCGACATCAACTCTTCTCATGTCCTCGATATTTCGGAACAACAAAAAGATCATTCATCCAACTTTCTATTGAATTGAGAAAAATTCAAGAAGCAAGAGAATTCAGAAGAAAGTCTTTACTGCTATATCATGCTCTCTACAGCTTGAATGAGTATTTTTCAACTAGTCTTGTCTGAATCCATGAGACTGTTTGCTTCTCTTGATAACACCATTTTCTAATCCGCTGGACTGATTTTATTCGATGACCTTGATTTGATTTTTGTGTATTTTTAATATAATCTTCAATCTAAAAGCTGTACAAACAATACGCACTTTTTCATTTAGTTTGTTTGCTTTAGGTAAATTATTGCTTATTTGTTTTTAATTTTGCTTCGTCAATGAGTATTTTCATACTTGGACAATGAAGCTAATTTTGATTTGTTTTGATTTCATCAAGGTAGGTAAGAGTTATCAATTTTGCAATATCAAAAAAAAAAAATCGTTTGCCATATTTTCAAGGGACCTTGTATGTTACCGCTTCAGTCGAATCTTCTTTGCTCCTTTGCTTAAGTATCGTGTATCCTGAATTTTTTAAATCAATTCAAGTTTAATTATTTGCAATACCCAGGACAATCAATCATTATTGTCATCCTTATTCACGTATTCAATTTAGAAAAAAAAAACATTCATTTCGTTTTAGACAAATCAAGAAAGTTCTAGTCATATTCACTCAAGTGTATGGAATCTAAAAGATCGTTTTGTACTGTAAAGAAGTTACTAAATTTTCCCGGGACTTCTTTTGATCATCTAGGTTATTATATTATAGGATGGTTGAGAATTATTAGTCTTGACTTTTTACAAAAAACTTCTTTATCAAAAACCATTAATAATCAATTGATAAGCTTACGAGATTTTAGTTTTCTATAGTACTCTCGGAGTTAGAAGCGCATTTTCATTAATTTCGTTGACCGTTTCACGCTTTATTCTCCATTCTGCCATTTTGTATGAAAAACATTACTTACCAATGTTTATGTTCATGGGAATCAGTGACACAAATCCTGAATTTTCTCGCATTGTCAATGAAATACTCATTTGTTCTATATCATCACAATTATATCTATTAATGAATTTAGTGTAAACATTTTATTTATTTCAGCAAATTATCAAATCAGATCACTTTGGAATTAACAAACAGTGTACTTGTTTTGTTGGAAATTTGCCAGAAAATATCAATAAGAATCGTTATGTGAATATTGTTGCTTGTGAGTATGTTCTTACTGATCACAGTTCATAGATCTACACTGATTGCTCATTCAAATATTTTTATTTTCAGATGATCATACCAGAGTTCATTTGAGCAAGAAGGAAGGAACTTTCGACTATATCAATGCAAACTTCATCGACGTAAGTTTAATCAAACAGACCATAGTATTATAAAACGTGGAACAAGACTCAAAAGCTGATTATTATAGGGGTACAAATGGCCTGAGGCCTACATCGCCACTCAAGGGCCTAAAGCCAACACCACTTACGATTTCTGGAGTATGGTTTGGGACAAGGATGTGAAGCATATTATCATGTTAACGAAAGTTTTCGATGGTACAAGAAAACATTGTGAGCAATATTGGCCAGAAAAGCGGAACTCTTATGAAAGAATCAATGATTTCACTATACGTCTGCTTGATGTGATTGAACATGATACATATGATATCAGATCTCTGAATATTTCTCATTCGAATCGCTCTAAAGTGGTGAGTTTGTTTGTTTTGAGAACCTGTTTGAGGTGAAATGACCAATACAGTTTTTTAAGTATCATTATAGATTCCTTTCTTGCACAGTATTTTTTGTAATAGACTACACTCTCTGGAAGTTGTCTTTTCTTAATGCCAATTATTTCTGATGAAACGCATACACATACTTTTCGTCACATTAACATTTAAAAGAGCTTTTTATAAAATCATAAGAATCCAATTCTCACTTTACTTTGAAAATATTATTTCAGATAGAACAGATACACTTCAAAGATTGGCCAGCTGCTGGAGAACCCTTATATCCTCAAAGCCTAATTCCCCTTCTAGGCAAACTTTTGATAATACAGTACTCAAAATCACCCATTCTTCTACACTGTAGTGCAGGGATAGGACGAACCGGTACAATCATTCTTTGTGACATTTGCCTACGACAAGCTGGTACTGAAGGAATCGTAGACTTTGCACAAAATCTGGCCAAAATACGTAGTCAAAGACCAAGTATGGTAGATAATGATGAGCTATATAAACTAGCCCATCTTGCTGTTAATGCCGTACTAACAGGTGAATTTTGAGCTCATATGCTAGTAGATTGATAAGCACACGTATTCCAGCACCGAAAACCGCGATAAATTGGAATGGTGATTTTGAGCATGCAGTCAAAAATATAATCAAAAAAGAACAAATGATAATTGGGCAAATGAATTTCTTGATAGACTGCGAGTGGCAAAATGACGCTATGAAAAGTGTTTCCCCAATGTATCATGAAGATGGTCTCGTTGTTGAGTGCAAGAATAAGACAGAGTCTATTCTTCCTGGTATAAATCGATTTGATAATATGACATCTGATTCACCGTATTTCTTACTTCTAGACAAGGTATATCAAGTGTTTTTACGAAAAATTGATGACGACCCCGATTCTTGCTTCATCAACGCTGTAGAAGTAGGTGGATTTCTAGCTCCTAGAAGATTCATAGCAACACAACATCCACTCGATGTTACTCTGGAGGATTTCTGGAGATTAATTGCAGAACAAAAAATCAAATTTATCATTGATTTGCAACAAAACGACTTATCAGATGAGGTAGGTGGTGTGCATTAAAACTTTTCAACGAGAAACTTTCCTTTTTTATAATCTTAGAGGAGTGTCGAATTTGCTTTGGCAGATTATTCTGGAGGCAATATAGAAGTAAGACAAATCAAAAAGGAGGAAAGCAAGACGATGGTGCTTCTACTATTGGAAATATTCTACAAACTGGAGGTCCATAATATCATTTTTTTTTCGGATTGAATGATCAGAATTTGGTTTTCAGGATCATAAGGAGACTGTGCAAATATTGCGTTACAAATATGATGAGCAGAAAGTTGAACTCTTCATGGAGTTTGTTGTTGAGAGCAAATCAATCATTGATGATCATAGAGCAGTCGTCACGTGTCAGTAAGTATAAAATAAACTTAGAATTAAGTGATGTTTTGCGTGGTGATCCGGCAATAAAAAACCTAATACTACAACCATACAACCAATTAAAAATATCATTATGTATGCAGAGTCACAGCTCACATAAATAATATAATATCAACATGATTGCTCCGTTTGTTGTTGCGAAGACAACGTGAGCCTATGGAAATTTTAGAACTGATCTTGAATAGACATGGTTAATGGTATATTCGAGCAAATAGGAAAATGTCCCAAATCAACTTTCAGTTTGGTCCTTCGAACATTGAGCGACTAGAAGCATAAACAAACATTGTTGTGTGACTCGAACATGTTAATGTTAATGATTTCGTTTTTGATTATAACAATGAAACATTTTTTTGAAGAAGACTAAATTTGCTATAGTTTTTGATCAGAGCCTTATCTGTAGGCCTGATAGTTTTCAAGATACAGCTTTCCAAAATTTAGCGTTATATTCTCAAACTTGAAACTGTTCAAATAACCGACCATCTAAACCTATTTTCTGCGATATCAAAATAACATTACATCTACCTGGAATCTGTTTTCAGTTGATTTTGAACATATACATATTTTATTCACTTTTTTTTATTAAAATTAAGATAATTATGCATTAGTCTTCTTTTCTTTCGGAATTATCAAGGCGTGAATTTTCCGAAGAAAATATTTATATAGGATCGAGATTCTCATAAAGCAATAAATGTATATGATTACTAGCCCTGGACTAGTTATCATATACATTTGTATTACTATATATTACTACTACTACTACTTATATAATAGAATAGCATTATATTAGTATGTCCTTCCAGGTAGGCGACATAGTAATATAATGTTATTCTATTACATAAAAATTCAAAATGTTAGAAGGTTGGAAATGACGCGCATTTCTATCATTTAGACAGAAGATGGTTGACGTGAGCTGTCGCTACTTGTGGTTTATTATACTAGTTGCTTTCCAGGGACAAGTGAGTGACCTTGGTACAGCTCAAGTGCGTGACGCATCGAGTGTTCAAGCCGTCATGTTCAATGCAACGCAACAGGACGTCAGTTGGACTTTTGTCAAGTTGACAGTGTCAATTAATTTTATAAGTGAAACTTTCACCTATCCTATCTCGTTTCTGGTGTTAATTGTTTTTGTAATTTTCATCATTGCACAACTTAAAACTAAATATTTATCATAAACTTGAAAAAAACCGTCAAATCAACTAGATATTTTGTCACATTTGGCATTAATCCACTGTCAACATAGTATAATGAACAACAAGTAGCGACAGCTCACGTCAACCCCTTTTTGTCTCAATGACAGAAATGTGCCTCATTTATTCCCTGCAAGCGTTTTGAAGTGCAAAATTGTTTTCTGAATCAAGAATTTTGAACTTCGCATAGATCTTTGGAGATACTTCATAGTGGGTGTTCAGTTTTCTCATTGATTGATAAATTATAATGAAACATGGAACAGAGCCTTCAGCTCAAAGGCTCCAACTATTATTAGTGTTCTGTGACTGTTTTGTCTTGCCTGCCTATCAATAGATATATTATGTCAGAATAAAATGTCATGTAATGCATAATCACACATAAAGTTCATTTTTTTATATAAAAAGAGGCTGCAATAAAAGGTGCTACTACGAGCAAGCGTGTCCTTATGTCCTAACCCATGGTTAGGTGGTCCTTTGAGAATAAATAGTTCAAGCACGCAACATATTGGTCACTTCAGCCGGATTAAATCAGAACTTCATGGAAAAGAAGGTTTGTTCTTGAAAGGAAATCATTTCGAAAAGTAGGTAGGTTACAGACCTTATCCACGACGAAAGTCACAAAGCATATCCACGAAAGTTACAAAGCATTTCCACGAAAGTTACAAAGCATATCCACGAAAGAGAAAGAAGCTCGAAAGTTATAACGCATATCCACAAAACCAGCTCGAAAGTAAAGTTAACAAGTTACAAGTGCAAAGTCATAAGTGAATATCTACAAAAATCACGAAAGTCAATTCAACGCAGAATCGTTTCAACGTATATCACAATAAAGATGGTTAGAAAGTGTTGCAGAGAGGGAGCGCAAAAGTCCAAGTGTCAGTTCGAGAATTTCATGGTTATATCTGATAGAAGCAACTGAGTGATATCAGATTAAAGAGACGAGCAAGAGTTAATGAGAAGGTTGATAGCCATCGAGATCCTGAGGTGAAGGCGCATCAACAGTCAGTATTGCAGTTCACAGTCCAAGTATACAGTGCGAGTCTCTAACTTGGAATAAATCCAGTACACAAAAGACCGTTTTTTTTTCGGAAATATGTTCGGACACGTCGATTAGTATTTTAAATTGCGCTCTTTTTCATGTAGAAAAATTTTATACAGTGTGTCCCAAATTTGAGATATGACGTCATCGACTATTTTTTAAAATGGTAGCCCTAATTTTTTTATGACTATTCTTAAAGAGTATATCGGGTTACACACGCGTACCAAATTTCATGTTTTTATTCCTTGTCATTTAAAAGATATTTAACAAAAACATTAACTAATTCGAAAAATGAAGAAATCTGATTCAACTCAATAATTTTTCTTCAATAAATGCTCAAAATGTTGTCCATGTACTAACTGACAATACCCTAAACGGAATTGAAACTCGTTTTGAACATTTCTAATTACTTCAGCGGAAATTAGCCTACACTCCTGTCTTATTCGTTCTTTCAACTCCTCAATATTTTCCGGTTTGGTCCTAAAAACTTTGTTTTTCAAGTACCCCCATAAGAAATAGTCCAGAGGTGTTAAATCCGGAGACCTGGGTGGCCATTCAAAGGGTCCTCTTCTACCAATCCATCTGCCTGGAAATGCATCATCCAGATACTCACGGACAGGTCTAGCAAAATGAGGAGGCGCCCTTCTTGTTGAAACCAGATGTTTCTATTCGGGACATCAGCTTCAACCGGATCAGGGAATAGAGTAGCCAAATTCGGAAGTATAGTTCTTCCTGCAAGAATTCTAAATATCTTGCTCCATTGAGATTTTCTTGGAAGAAAATTGGTCCTATTACTCGATCACCAATAATCCCTGCCCAAACATTGACTTTTTGTGGACGTTGAGTATGGCCTTCCCTCATCCAGTGTGGGTTGTTGTCTGCCCAATAACGATAATTTTGTCGATTTACCTCCCCACTTAACATAAACGTTGATTCGTCAGAAAACAGGACGTTTTCTATGTTTAGAACATTTCTGTCTAGTAGGTCCATCATTTGTTCGCAAACTGGAGTCTCTCATCCGGATCATCTTCGGTGAGTTCCTGGAGAATTGTCAATTTATAGGGATGAAATTTTTGCGCTTTAAGAGTTCTTATAACTGAAGACTGGCTAATTTCGAGTTCCTATCTATCTATGCTATCTGCCTAGTGGGGACATGAGGATTTTCTTGAACAGAGAGAAGTACATTAATTTTGACCTCTTCATTGAGCGCACTTTGACGATGATTATTTGTTTTTCTTAAATGTCCCTTTTCCCGAAACTGTTTTTCAATCTTGCTTACGGTACTTTGTGATATGGGTGGTAAATCAGAATACTTCTCTCTGAATAAATGAATAACTTCATTTTGTGCTCTTGTCCTATCTCCGTAGCCAATCATCATTAAAATTTCAATTTTGTGGGTTTCAGTTAAGCACGGCATGTTCGTGGAATTTTCAAAAAACGGTGTTTCTCACAAAACCACAAACTAATAGGGTTCTCGCTCAACAACTCAAATACGATGCAGCTCTTCTTACTTGTTTTTATTAACTTGTTTTCTTGTTTTTTATAACATTGTGATAAGACGTCAAACCGATTTGACAAAAAACGAATACTTTTTGACGTGCCATTTTTAAACTGCATAAAAATATTATTGACTTGAATCAGATTTCTTCATTTTTCGAATTAGTTAATGTTTTTGTTAAATATCTTTTAAATGACAAGGAATAAAAACTTGAAATTTGGTACGCATGTGTAACTCGATATAC
>OY293304.1:94426583-94695894 GCA_958502075.1 Orchestes rusci | reverse complement strand
ATGCAATATTGATACCAATTACTTCAAAAAGATTAGATGATAGATCAAGATATGAATGAGAAGGTGAATTGGAAAATAATAGAATGCCTACGTTGAAGGAATTTATGGACTTCTTATCTAGGAAATATTTCACTTTGGAAGCGTTGAATAGTGATAATCAACATAAATATATTAGCAAATCAAGTAGCTCAACAGGAATTTTTTCTCAAATTCTCATAGCTTCAACAAAAATAAAAATATTCAAAAAACTTGCAAGATAACCTCCAAATATGCTACGCGGGAGCAGAAGGACACTCATGGGAAATATGTCAAGAATCGCATTTCGTTCATCAGTGTTCAAAGTTTTTATCTTTATCGTCAAATGGATAATATATTTAACTAAGAAAACATAGGATCTGTATTACCTAATTGTTTACGTACAGGACATTTTAAAATGCAATGCCAGTCTAGCAGCTGTAGAAAATGTAATTTGAGACATAAGATATAACGAACCGAAAGTAATTGATCTGTTTTTGGGTGCAAGCATTTTTTATGAACTATTGAGAAACAAAAAAATCAAACTCGAAAAAAATATGCCAATATTGCAAGAAACATTATTGGGTTAGATTTTGACTGGTACACTAAATTTGAATTCACATGAAAGGCAAAATACAGAAAAATCTATTTGTAATTTTGTACAAAACAGTGAAAACGGAAACTTAAAGGAACTGCTAACTAAATTTTGGCAAACTTAGGAGCTGCCTCAAAAACAAATCTTATCACCCGATGCACAATTTTGTGAAGAATATTTTATACAAACGACAAAACGAAATTTAGACGGTCGGTTTGTAGTAAAATTATTAGATCAAACGAACTTACCTGTGAAGTTCGATCTGAATTATTCTCCGCATCCACTTCAAAGACATTTTACTATGTAGTCCGGACCTGGTACTCAATACGCACAAGTTTTCAAAGACGCAAAAAACCCGGTTCCCTCCGCGCCCCGTCACCGCTACACATTTACCCTTCATTTAGTTTAAAGCATTACTTTGTTTTATTCGAAAATATTTTGGGCTTATCGGGTCGGGAGGGTTTTCTGTCTTTGAAGTGGATGCGGAGAATAATTCAGATCGAACTTCACAGGTAAGTTCGTTTGATCTAATAATTATTCTCCGCATCCACTTCAAAGACATTTTACTATGTAGACGTTTAAAGGTTCTATATTTTTGAATAAAACAGCACCTATTCTGTAACGTGTGAATCTTTTAATAACGTAATCAATAATCATGTTCTTTACATTCAACAAGAGGAACAAATTAATACATCTATAAAGGCAAAAAACATTGTTGTGACAGGCACATATAGAAAATATAAAGTTTCAATAAATGAATAAAAACAAATTATTATTCTAATCGTACACAAACATATAATTCTTTAATTCATATTAATACAAAATATGAATCTTTATACTATTTGCACAAAGAGGAACAAATTAAATCATCATTAAACTAATGACCTACCCTAATATTTTTCGGGCATATTGTGACGAAGAACTTACTGGCCGATTATAAAATTTATAAAATGTAGAGGAGTTTTCGCTCCAACTTGCGGCCTGTCTAATATCTTCTATTGATAATCCCTGTCTAAGCGCAGCTGAACTAGACGCATGTCTAGTGGAGTGCGGTTTAAACACAGATGTGTCAACACCGGATTTTTGCAAAGTCTCCTTGATCCATCGACTAATAGTATCTTTGGAGGCGCGTTTATGAGACTTTTTAGTGGTTAAAAACAAGAAATCCGTATCATTTTCCCTAATGTCTTTTGTTTCTTCAATATATCTCAACAAAAGCAAGGCTACACATAGTTTAGAGTTTTCACTAAAAAAGGGGATTGACAAACAAGGTTGTTAATTATGGCTATTTGATGTTTTTATTAAATCTGGAATGAGTATTTGAATGCCAGATTTGGATTTTATAATATTGGAAATCTTTATAAGAGATATTGTCTGTAGTCTATGTCCTGTAGTAGTTAATGGAAATATTTTTCAAATTATCTTCCTTCACATTACTTAAAAATGAAAATACGATCTCTGGGTCCCAGGTCATATTATACCTGGGTTTTGTAGGTCGTTTTTTAAATATACCTATCATAAAGCGTTTTAGTAATGCATTTTCTCCAATATTTTCTGTTAAAATTAACGATAAGGCAGATCTATGAGTATTTAAACTACCATATGCAATGGTTTTGTTTTCAAAAAGGTGTTGTAAAAACTCAATGACGTTAGATACGTTAGCTGTAAATGGATTTAGGCCTCTCAAAGAGCAGTACTCCCACCAAACTTTATACGAGGTTGTATACTGTTTAAGGGTATTCGCTGAGATTGAATCAATCGTGGTATCTATTGCCGATTCCGGAATTTCTTTCAACTGAAAAGCTTCCCTGAGACATGCGCGGCCACCAGGGAAAGGTTGAGAGCTAATGGGTGTTGTTTCCTGGAAGAAGAAAACAACAAATTACGGTTAGGGGCAAAAACAATTATATTTATAATTATTTTTGATAAAAGAGGAAACCAAGGTTGTGTGCAACTAGAATGCCTTCTGCCTTATCTTTGATAATTTTTTGAACTGTTCTTAGTATGAGCGAGAATGGAGGGAATGCATAAAATCGTATTTTACCCCAAAACATAGTGAATGCGTCAATTATTTCTGCCCCTGGGTCAACTTTCCATGACGCGTAACGTGTACATTTAGTGTTATACTGGGACGCAAAAAGATCTATATCTGGTACCCCAAATTGTTTAACAATGGATTCAAAGGCGTAATGGGCTAGTCTCCATTCAGTTTCAGGTTTAAGGATGCGAGATTCTTGATCTGCTTCCCAGTTTTCTTTAGACGGAATATAAGAGGCAAATATCCATAAATCCTTCTTCTCACACCACTGCCAAATTAGCCGTGATAATTCACTTAACTTTAAATATTTAATGCTGCCCATTCTATTGATGTAAGATACCACTGTTTTGTTATCGCATCTTATCAGGATATTGCAATGCTTCAATTCATTTGCAAACCGTTTTAATCCCAGAAAAATCGCTTTAAGCTCTAAAAAGTTGATATGGTTTTCTGCCTCGTTTTTCGTCCACCACCCATGGCTTCGATTACCTTGAGCGCAAGCTCCATAACCTGTTTTAGAGGCGTCCGTAAATATTTCTAAAACATAATTATCTTGTTTAATATTGTTATATGTGGTGTCAATATTTTCCAACCACCAAGAAATATCCGGTATTATGTTAGTATGAATTATCATTGTGTCCTCATAATTTTGATTATTTTTGTTTAAGTTTCTACATTTTTCTTGTTCTAGTCGTTTAGTATATAGCCAGCCGTACTTCACTGCGGGACATAACGAAACAAGTGTCCCAATCAAACGTGCAAATTCTTTTTTAATTTCCTTCCGGGAACTATACGTTTTAACATAACTTTCGTTCTCTCTATTTTTTCTAGGGGTATTTCTATAGTCATTTTTATGGTATTGAAAATAAAACCCAAAAATTTGCATATTTGAGTGGGTCTAAGCATACTTTTTTCATTATTAACGATAAAACCCAAACATTTTAGCTCCTCAACTACAAGGTTAACATTATTCAGACATTCCAGAAATAAAGGAGCCATAATTAGAAAATCATCTAGATAATTAACAACTATGATGCCCTTAGTTCTTAGACTGGTCTTAAAATTTTGGTAAATGCATAAGGAGCAGATGTTAATCCAAAGCAAATACACGTGAATTCATAAAGGCTATGATTAAAAGAAAACCTCAAAAATTTTCTATACTTTTTATGAACGTATAGAAAAGTAGGCATCCTTTAAATCGATTGTTGCCATAAACCAGCCTTTTTGAATTAGTCTTAATACGGTTCTGTTATCTTCTAATTTAAAGTGAGGAGCTATTACATATTCGTTGAATTTTTTTAAATTCGATATGAACCTTTTTGAGCCATAAGATTTTGGGGTTAAAAATATTGGTGAAACATATTGATTTTTTGTCGGTGTACATTTTACTACTGCACCTAACTTCACCAGTTCTGTTATATGGTTTTCAAATTTCTTTTTTTCTTTTATACCGTATTTTTTACGATTAAAGATGGACTGTTTCATTGGAGTCCTCGTCATTGGTATTTTATAGCCCTTGACATATTGTAGAACTAAGGGATTATTGGTAATACGTTGCCAATTCTTTAAGAACAGTTTTAGTCCACCTGCCTGTTGTAAATTTCCTTTTTTTGCTTCTAATATCTGCGGCGATACTGCCCTCTCGAGGGTTGGTGTTGGCCCCTGATTGTCTGTCTCGCTTCCCTCGGATAGCGGTTGGGGCGATAGCCGTTTAAAAACGGCTTTGATCATTGAGTTTTATAAATTTAAAGTCAATGGCTTTGATGGTCTAGTCGTACTGCCACTAGTGCCTTGCGACGCCATTGCTGGTTTTCGGTTTGATACGTAACCCTCCTGTCTCCGAGATAAATGTTGAGGAGAATGTTGAAGAGTGAACCTTTTCACATTGAAGGCTTTCAAGTTTTTGCTGGTAGATTTGATGGATTTAGCCACTTTGATTTTGTCCGTCAAATTATCTTCAAATAAAAATTCCTTTGTAGTTGCTGTTTGATCGAGGATGATTTTCATATTATAATTAACCAACGGTAAAATGAGCTGTTTTCGTTTCTTCGTAATTTCGTGGAAGGTGTTTGCTAATACTCGGGTAGAATCCCATAGTGGATCAACTATCTTGCTGTTGGTATTATTGGTGTTGATAAGCTCGCCAAGGCTCTGCCCCAAGGTTGACAAAGATAGTCCAATCTGTTTTTGGATATTAACCAAGCTATTGTCCTTATTTTTATGAGCCAAGGACATAATACTGGAAACCTCAGGATTTATATTTGGAGGGGCCAACTGTATGTTAGAAGGTTGGCGGTACTTGGAATTTAGTTCGGCACTCTGTTCGCTTGTCAAGCCCTTTTGGATTAAAAATTCCCATCTTGACGCAATAGCTGGATGAAGATCGAACGTTTCTGCATCTTTGAGATGCGGATCTTCTCCGAAAATATCCAGAAACCCTTCTAAAATAGGTATGTGTGGGTTATTTCTGCTATCTGCATCATGTAATGTATCAGAAGTTGGTGAAGCTGCTGTACCTCGCTGGATACAACCTTCACCAGCGACATCATTAGCCGATGCGCGGCTTCTGTCGCTACCTCGAACATGTGGCTCACTTATGCTTTCCTCAGATGAAGACGATGATGAAATGTGTCTACGTCTTCGAGGCACGTGTGCTACAGAAATGTTAGTATTTTCTGGAGAACATGAAGATGAACGAACACCTTCTGGGTTAAGGGAACGTAATCGAGATCGCTGTCTACGATTCTTCCTTGTTTTTTTCTTAAAACGTTTTATTATTGAAGATAATTCATCTGAGTCAATGTCGCTTGACTCAGAACTGGGACTCGAGCATCTTCTTTTCTTCCCCATCACTCACAAACCACAACGATAATAGGTATCACGTATCACTATCAAATAATTAAATTTCACGTGGTCACCCCGAACGACGCCCGAAAAGTACGTCTTATTGCGTTGAGTACAAGAATTCGAATGAAGGGTAAATGTGTAGCGGTGACGGGGCGCGGAGGGAACCGGGTTTTTTGCGTCTTTGAAAACTTGTGCGTATTGAGTACCAGGTCCGGACTACATAGTAAAATGACTTTGAAGTGGATGCGGAGAATAATTACCGTTTATCGGAGACTTTGAAAATAAGCTCGGTAATTTGAAAGAATTATGTTCAAAACGTTTTTCAAATATTGAATCGCGATTAAGGCGAAATGAAACATTAAAATCGCAATATGTTCAATTCATGAAGGAATATCAAAAACTGGAGCATATGACGTTAAAATGTCATTTTGATAACGATGAATCTGTTGAAAAGGCAAACAAAATTTAATTCAGCAGTTATGGCAATGGACAATTTGCACATTTTTTGGAAATATGAAAAATATAAGGATTAGTAAGTACTGATGCCATTGATGTTTGAAAAATCAACCTACGACCTCTGATAATGTAGTAATCACCGATCAAAGATCGCCAATCAACATCCACTACTTCACAGAATACACTACCTATCTATCTCCGTCAGACGTATTGACTGAGATGTCTCTCTCTCTCTCGGGAGGGTAATATGGCCCCACCCCGTTTGCGATCAAGCAGTGAAATTCGCGTCTTCTTCATTTATTTAATATATTTTTGGGTATTTCGGAAAAATTTTTTCGCTGGTGACTGTCAATTGATGTCTAGAATACGTATATAAAATTTCAAGTCATTTGAAAATGTATACAAATTGACCATTGCAGTTGGAATGGGATCAGCCGATATCAAATGAATTGGAACAATTTTGGGTAAAGTTTTTATCGCAAATACCTACATTGAACCAAATTCAAATCAAGAGGCAAGTTTTAACAAAATACATACAATTCAGTGGAATTGTATGGTTTTTGTGACGCTAGTGAAAAGGCTTATGGCGCTGCTCTTTACTTATGCTCTAAAGTGGCGCCTCTGGAGAAAGTAACTTTGCCAAGACTCGAATTATCAGCTGCATGTTTATTAGCTAAATTAACTAAAACTGTTGTACATACTCTTGATATAGACTTTTCAAAAATAACATTATATACCGATTCTACAATTGTCCTATCTTGGTTAAAGATCGAACCTAGTTTATTGAAGACATTCGTTGGAAATAGAGAGGCAAAAATAATGAAACATACTGACATCAATTACTGGAGACATCTACGAAGCGAAAATAATGCCGCGGACATTATATCACGTGGTATAGAACCAGAAGAATTAATCAATTCTGAAATATGGTGGGACGGACCATCATTTTTATTAGAAGATGACACCCTTAATCAATTTATGGAAACTTTAACGTCTGGTGATGAAATTTTGGATCTCCCAGGAGTAAAAGGTTCACTGGTAACTTTTTCAACAGTTGAAAATCAAGAATTTAATATCTTTAAAAAATATTCAACTCTAGTACGTTTACAAAGAGTTATTGGATATGTTTTAAGATTTGAATTTAGAACTTTGAATAAAATTAACCCTTTGTCAAAGTTTTTAACAGTGGAAGAGCTTTCTGAATCATTAAATGTTTTAATTCGATTTGCACAAATCCAATGTTTTTATCGAGAGATCAATTGTTTGAAAAGTAACAAGTCATTAGACAAAAGGAGCAAGATTTTAAGTTTACATCCATCTCTTGATTCTCAGGATATATTACGAGTCGGAGGAAGACTTTTGCATTCAAATTTAGAATATGACCAATTATTTTGCCATACAAACACAAACTAACTGTTCTTATCATCAGAGCTGAACATATCAGACATTTACATTCAGGAGTACAGAATCTACTTTCGATTTTACGTTTAAAGTACTGGCCTGTAAATGGAAAAAATATGGTAAAATATGTGATACGATCTTGTATCAGATGTTTTCGAGTGAATCCACAACCTTCCACATTTCTAATGGGACAGCTACCATCTCCTTGAGTAACCCCAAGTCGAGCTTTTTCAAATTGTGCTGTAGACTATATTGGTCCTATATTTGTCAAAGATGGTGTGAGACGTAAAAATCTACTTGTAAAAACTTATATCTGCGTATTTGTATGTTTGGCAGTTAGGGCTTTACACATCAAGCTTGTAAATGATCTAACAACAAATACATTCCTAAATGCTTTGAAACGATTTATATCTCGTAGAGAAAAACCTAACGACATATACTCTGATAATGGTTTAGATTTTGTGGGGACAAAAAATCATTTTATTGAGTTATATGAATTACTCTCTGATGATGCTCATAATGATACAGTTTCTCAATTTTTAGCCAAAGATAAAATAAATTGGTATTTCATTCCATCTATTTCACCCCATATGGGAAAATTATGGGAAGCACTAATAAAGTCCACAAAATACCATTTACGCAGAGTTTTAGCTGATTCTTCGTTAAATTATGAAAAAATGTGTACTGTATTGACACAAATAGAAGCGTGTCTTGATTCCCGACCATTGACACCATTGTCAAACGATCCAAATGATTTGGTACCTTTGACGCCAGCACATTTCCTTATAGGAAATTCTTGATTATGTACACCTCAAGCAGACGTCAAAGAGATCAAAGTTAATAGACTTAATCGTTATCAATATCAACAACAATTATTGTTGCAACATTTTTGGCCTCGTTGGTCACGTGAATATTTATCTCAATTACAAACGAGAACAAAATGGAAAACAGATATTGACATGAGATCTACCACTCTGGCCATTGGCCATTTAAGCGGAGGCATATTGTCCTCTACTATAACCACTAAAAAATCAACCTTTTCTTTAGTGGTTATAGTAGAGGACAATATGCCTCCGCCTAAATGGCCAATGGCCAGAGTGGTAGATCTTCACCCTGGAACAGACAAAACTATTAGAGTATTATCAGTGCGCGTAGCAAGTGGTAGTATTTTAAGAAGATCAGTTTCGAAAATCTGTATTCTACCTATAGATATTGACTCTCCTTTGATTTTATGGGAATGTTTTATGTGGGCTAGTAAGTTGTTCACTATGCCCTCATTAATGTCAAATTTTTCACATCTACCTATATAGTAAGTATTATTTATTTGATAGTTGTTATATTATAGATAGTTATTTTGAAAAGACAGGCTTTTCAACGCGGGCGGCTATGTTCAGTTTTCTCATTGATTGATAAATTATAATGAAACATGGAACAGAGCCTTCAGCTCAAAGGCTCCAACTATTATTAGTGTGCTGTGCCTGTTTTATTTTGCCTGCCTAGCAATAGATATAACATGTCAGAGAAAAATGTCATGTTATGCATAATCACACATAAAGTTCATTTTTTCATATACAAATCTTGTAAAAGGCTGCAATAAAAGGTGCTACTACAAGAACGTGTCCTTATGTCTTAACCCATGGTTAGGTGGTCCTTTGAGAAGAAATAGTTCAAGCACGCAACAGTGGGTAATCGTATTCTATAGCTTGATAGGTAATTAACCTATGTATCAGTATCACTGAACTCATATGGAATCCGCTACGGTATAGTTTTATTTTACATTTTTACAAATGAGGCGAATTTCTGTCATTGAGACAGAACGAAATTTTCACGTTTTGGTATATGGATCTGTCGCTACTTGTTGTTAATTATACTATGCTGTCAATATGGCGTTGCTCCAGGGAGAAGGGAAAGTTAAGATTGGTGTCCCACGACACGATGACAGGAACGATCAAAATTGAGTGTGGGTCGTTCCGCGTGCGCACCAGGTGCGCCAAAGACCGTTCCTGGAAAGCCCTTACTATGACCAGCGTCAAGACATTAGTGAAATTTTTGTAGAAACAGTTAATTTTTTATTTAAAGTTACAGTGACAGATCAAATTTGGAGGTTGAAGGTTGGCAAAAAAAATTAAATGCAATAAAGTGTTCGCTAATCGAAATGAAAAGATAAATTATTTGATTATCAACTTCATTTTATTGATTAAAGACGGGTTTTGATCATCTTTTCCAAAATTATCATCACTGTCTATTCTCGAAGGTTTTTTTCCATCAAATCAGATAATTTTGAGCATAGCAAAATAAAACGGATCACAGTTCAATTTATGACTATCGTAATAGAACATGTTTACAAACCCTTGACCTACAATTTTGATTGTCACTGTAACTTTAAATAAAAAATGAACTGTATGTACGAGAGATACAGAAGAGTATATCGTTAATGCAGAAAAGCATTGAATAAATCGTACATAGTCTAGAAGACAAACTGAAGTATAAAATTTCAAGGAACTGCCTCCATTCACGTTTTTGTTCTGAATTTTGTATGTGTTCTGTGGCGAGGCCCAACTGAAAGCTTTGATTTGAATCCACGGAGGGGCACTGATGTGCCTGAAGTTTGTCAAATCTCAAGAGGATGGCGGTACGTAGAAGGCCACATGACAGCTTATTACCTTGTCATGATGACAGATGACGCCATTCGAACGACATCTTTCATTTTCATGTTGTCTTTTATGCCTTCATTTCCATCTAAATGAAAAAATATACTGGTAATCATCATTAAAAAAAACCTCTAGGAACGCGGGGTACAACCCGGAATACTGGACGCTCATCAGTCTGGTGGTGGCGGAGAAATGCATCCTCCACAAAATAAGGGAAGCCACAAAAGCAAAAAACTTTCTGCTAGATGAACAAATGAGATTTTGCCCAGAGTACTCCACAACTCATCAAAAAGTGAGGCTTAGTGACATCATCCTGAAAACGGCGAACAAAGGGGACGAAATAGAAGAAGTGTTCCTTGAAAAGGTTCGTAACAGTTCGTAACAGTCGTCCTACATGGATCACTGCTTTCCCAGACCTCCAGATTGAGTGGCATTTTCTCATAGTCACCATCACACAGGGTCAGCGCCTCGCTGCGCAGAACAAATCAACTGGGAAAGTCCACACTGACCCCATCCCCAGATGGTTCCAGACATTCAAGAGGAAACGGAAATAACTACATTTATTTATACTTTTTGTCTTTAGGTCTGTTCGTAGAACAATCAAAAACCAGTCAGAGCCAATCAGCATTCAGCATTTGCAATTTGCAAACTATGTCTGATTATTTTGACCAATTGATGAAGCGCTGACCGATTTGTGATTGTTGATTGTTCTACGAACAGACCTTTTATTTAACAATCAAAGACAGTTTCAAAGAAAAAGTCAAAGTCAGTGCTTTCATGTAGGTATAGAAATCTGTATAATACCGTATAATGCAGAAATTTTAATTATACACTATCCAAGTCTGATAGTTCGATTTGCATCCACTGCATTCCGTGGCGCATTGTTCCGTGAAACTTTACACGTCAGTTTGTCTTCTAGAGTTTTTATATATGTATGTTCTGTGTTCCAGATTATATGGTTGTTTTTCTAGGGCCGCGCATGCGTATAAGGGCAACTGGTGACTGGAAATGTTAAATTCTTGTCAGTTTTTATTTTGTTATGACATGTGACAATATTTTATGACCTCCAAAACACTGTCATTGAGTTTTTATTGAGTTTCATGAAGAGTAACATATTTGTTGATTGAGTGATACACAAAGAAAACGTGAGTCAAGAACCGCCATTTCAGTATAAGCAAAAGTCATATTTTTGACTTCTCTTCCGAGTTCACATTGCACGAAAGACGTTATGCTCTATCCTTGTTCTACGTTCAGCTAGACAGGGATGAACACGCTCGTGATCGCGGCACTGCTTATCAGTTGCCCTGGTTAGAACGCATGCGCCATACGGTATCGGCAAGAAAAATAACCCCTTTATGGGTTTGTGGATGAGATTAATGTTTTGTTTTCACTACTGATTTTGAACCTTTTCGGAATTTGTTTTTTTTTGTGAATGAAGATTTCGAAACAGACTGTTCGAACCATATCCATCTGCAATGAATTATGACTGGTTCATCATATCAGTGAGCATTATTGCTGGAGTTGAACTACTGGACAAAACCCCACTGCTATTGAAATATTAAGCTGAGCACATTCTCACCAACTAGGTACACCAATACTTGTCGGAACTTCCCTGCTATTATTATTAAATACCTATGTATTTATGCCAAAATTTTAAGTTTGCAATACCAAAATTATATTTCTGAATAAAAAAGAAAACTCTTTTTTATTTCAAATTGAGTTCTGTTCTATCAAAAAATAGATTCATACACTCAAAACAATATGATTTTAATAGTAACATGGGCTACACATCAATGATTCAAAAATATAAAAAAATCGGGGCTTTTTTATATGAATAGAATAAACACAGAACCAGAATAAACAACGGTCAAAATGAGAAACATTACAGGCTGGTTCAAAAATTCAAAATTAATTTACCTAAGATAAATGTTAATATGAAAAGCGAAAACAATAATTCTTATAATTATTCACCTTCTTTTTTTTCAGGGATGGTGCTACGGTTTGTGGTTTGTACATTGCTTTTTCAAATATAATAGATCAAATGCAACGTCACAAGGTATGTGACATTTGTACACAAGTCAATGCAATACGAGTGAGCAGAAACCACTTTATAAAGGATAAGGTACCTTTGTCCAATATTAAATTTTTTCAAATGATAATTTCATTGATTTGCAGTCTCAACTCCAGCTACTTTATAAGTATGCCTTGTTCTTTGATTTGGAATGTGGACTCTATACTTATTCTCAATAAACCACATGGGTTTGTATTATGTAATTTATGTATTATTCTTAACGTATTATCTCTGCTTTATCAAGTATTTGACTTTTTTGTTCATTCTCATGATATCTCCAGTTTATAGTTTGACAAAATGGTGTCCTTGAGATTTGTAACACCAGTTGAATAAAAAGTTGAACAAAGAAGTGTAAACATTTTTCAATCTCGACAAATAAACAATACAGTTCAAAGAATCCAAATCACTATGGATGAAGAGTTATCAATAATAATCACTTGGAAAGATCTCGGAGGTTAATTCGCTTAGCTTGATGAGCTGAGGGACCTTGTGCGGAGGCTTACAATGAGCCTACTGTGGCAGAACAGCATGGTATTGGTATCCTCTATCCCCGCCCACTCACAGAGATTGATATTCAACAGAACATCTTCCGTGAAATGGCAAAACCTGGTAGGCGATTTTCATCAAGTTTTCAGGACATAAAAGATAAAGTTAAATACCTAATATGCCGTGGTGTAAAGACATCATAATTTTTACTGTTTTCTACTAGGATATATTTCAAGGGTCGGCTTTACACCACGATGTATTCATTTAAATCAAATCAAGTGTTCTGTGAGGTTCATGTGTCTTGCTATTTATTGTTTAACGCGAAATAACGATTTGTTTTGCCGAGAAAAAACCTAAGTGTGATCAATCATTCAGTAAGTTATCATCTACTGCATGGAGAATCACACTTTTACCAAGGAAAAAATAAAGTATCAGTACCTACTATTTTCTAATGGGTACTCACTTTTACTTGATATACAGAATATGTTCAATTGGTTTTCACGGGGATTTCAAATCTGCAATGAAACCTAGACCTAGTGTCAATTTGAAAACGAACCAACCTTAATAACGGGCTCCCAAGAAAATAAAATGAAAAACGCTCGGGAACGTCGATTTTTGTTTCGAGGGGAAAACAGTTGGTACCCCCTTTCAACTTTGCAACTTCACCCCCTGATCACTCTCCCCAATTACCATTTATCATTTTGAGGGTGAATATCATACCCTCTCTTGAAATACATTTATTCATAACATATTCACATGACAAGGACACAACAGGTTTATTCCTTCAAGCTAGGGGATGCCCCTCGACCAAAACCAAGAAAAAACCCAGCGCACTATCACCGTTAGCTGACAAACGCGATGGATGAGATACCTGATGTTGTTGTCTGATTTATGAGGACATATCAAGAATCAAGAAAACCTTTTTTCAGCGGCGTCTTTGAGAGTGCCATTTCACCGCAGGAAGGGGCTCTAGAGAAAAAAAAAAGAAACTTATTACTTTTTTTCATGTTCCACCTGCAACCAAGAGATTTCCAGTGTTTTCCCGGACACCCGGTATACTCTATACGTATACAGGGTGCCTCCGATCGAGTCGGCACTATTGTTAACTTCTTTATTGTTGAAGATACGAGGTCGTTCAAATGAGAGAACTAGTAGTATTTTTTCCGCTGAGTAACGTGGTATAACCAGAATAACAATCGAGCACCGCGCTCTCGATTTATTTAGAAAATTGTATTTTATTTAACGAGCATATAATGGGCCAAATATTACACGAGATTAAAATTTATATCACGAGCCGAAGGCGAGTGTTATTAATTTTATCCGAATCTAATATGTTCATTATATGCGAGTCAAATACAATGTTTTATCTACAACTGTCAAAAAATTTGGAAAAAAAAGTCACTAAATAAAGCCAAAAATAGTTGTGTTTGGGCCCACTGCCCGTGAATCAAGAACCTGCCCGTGGTGAAAAACTATGATCCACGCGTTACTGGTAATACGCGCTTATGATTGGCCCACTGCCCGTGGATAAAGAACCTGCCCGTGGATACAGAACTAGGATCCACGGGTTTCTCTCGGGCCGTGTAATATGTTGAACATTTTATATCTATAGATGGTTGCATAAAACAACTATTTTTGACAGTTGTAGATAAATGTACTTTTTTTGAATGAGACATTTTGATCGGAATTTTTTTGGAAACTTGGCCATGAAATTTAAAATATTGACAAAATAATACATATCGGTTGCCATATTTGCTATCAAAGTTATTATATCGTTCTAAACGTATTTTGTTTGTTAAGCTCATCTTGAAACAATTAAATCATTGAATTTTGTTATACTTTGACGTTTATAAATTAGTCGAGGAAAATACGCATAACTCCGTTATTTTTGATTTCAGGAAAAAAATCATAATAAACTTTTATGTTCAGAAAAGAGTTTTAAAAAAATTCGTTTTTTGGAATAAATCGAGAACGCATTGTTCAATTGTTTACTACTAGTTCTCTCATTTAAACGACCTCGTATCTTCAATAATAAATATAGCAATAGTGCCGACTTGATTGGAGGCAACCTGTATAATTCACAAGGATTTTCAATTTCACGGGGGATATAGCTTTAAGAATATTTCTTCCACCGCGGCACGGACACATGGATTCTATTTAGATCAAAATAGTTACCAGCTACCACAACTTGTTGTTGACAAGTGAGAGAACACTAAAAAATCGTGTTTGCAGGAGAGGTGTAATAGAAGTAAGGAGATATAGCTCTGGTGAGATGTAGGAGGGCTTGAGATACTTCGATGATGCGGAACTCAGAGGGGTGGGGAAGTGTTCGTACAGTGTGTGGCGATGAATCAAACACTGTTCAATGAATAGTGCTTATATTGAGCAGACGACAGTAAAACACAACAGGGTACGTGTCATGTCTGTCTATTATCAAACAATAAGGATGTCGTTCACGCGACATCCATTTGTTTTCCAAACCCAAACTAACCCAATCTAACCTAAACTCATGTCTAATTCAACATTAAACACAAATTTAATAATATTGTTACTTCGGCGATCACCATGTTGCCATCTATGTCAACCAATCTGACCAATCACGGTGACGTACCCTGTTGTGTTTTACTGTAGTCTATATTGAACGATCAAACTGATTAATGGCCGATTGCCCCAACCAATTTTGAGGATACTTAACGTTAAGGAGCTCTTAACTGGTCAGTTTTGCATGCGAAATTGTCAAGTTAAGGGACCCTTAGCGTTAAGTATCCTCAAAGTGAAATGGTGCAATCGGCCATAATAATTCTATTTCCACGTGTGACTCGAACTCGAACAGAACTCCTTAACCGTCTTGAATGTCGAATGTCACTTGTGTCAGTCAGGAGTGGCTGAGGTGCTTGGCCAAACGAAAGAGTCCGACAGGTCTGGGGCGTGCCAATAGAATATTTTGGTGACGCCACATCACCCCCCTGAGGGGTGAGAAAAACCATCTTGAAAACGAGCAGGAAAGTAGACATGTCTTACGGAATGGGCAGTGTAGTCTTGCGAATGAGAACTGAAAGCAGGAAGCACAGCAAGTGTTGAGGAAACAGCATCTCGGTGAGGCGTTGAGGGAATGCAGCAGGGTCAGGCTTCGTGTTTTCAGCTACGAGGAAAGCGTGCTTGAGGCGCTCTATGGATACAGTCACAGGTTCACCATGAATGCGAAGATTGCCAGACCAGTTTAAGGGGGCTCAAGAGCATCTCGTACAGTGTCGTCACGTAAAAATGCGTGAGTGCAAATCGGCATGTCTTTGAAAATGAAGTCAGATGGCTGGGCATGACGAGATGCTGGTGCTGGGCGAAGATGTGCCATGATTTGTCTCAGATGGTCAGTGAATACGGTGATGTCCGTGGAAAGCTGTTGCTGACATGTAGGAGGGCTGATCATCTCATCAAGAAGTCGTAGAGGTTCTCCATAAACCAGTTCTGCAGCGGATGTTTGAAGACATTCCTTCAAAGCACTTCGCATCCCAAGGGGTAGAGCTTATTGAAGCCAAGTTTGATCCTTCGTGAGACATCAGAGCTGCTTTTAACTGTCGATGAGGACGTTTCACGATTTCGTCCGAAGCTGAGTGGTAGCTGGTAGTGCGGGTGCGTTCAAATCCGTATCAAGCGCCGAATGCTTTGAATAGTTTAGACTCGAATCATAGTATGATACACAACAAGTAGCGACCGCTCACGTCAACCTCTTTCTGTCTCACTGACAAAAATTCGCCACATTTATACCCTATTAGCATTTCGGAATGTAGAACTGTGTCACAAATAAAGACTTTGATGAATCTCGCATGAATCTTTAGACATACTGCATAGTGGGTAATCGTATTGTATAATTTGATAGGTTTTTCACCTATGTATTAGTATCAATGAAATCATGGAATCGGCTACAGTATGGTTTTATTTTACATTGCATATGGTGAGCAGTGTATAAATGAGGCGAATCTCTGTCCACAAAACATCCCGAATAGAAACCAATCTCCAATGATACGGGATGTAACTATGTTTGAGGCGAATCCTGCGACATGCCGCATAAGTTTCATCGTAAATTTGTTGACGATTTGGCGACGCATTTCAATTAATTACTTCTGATTGGCATACAAAAAAACAAGTTCAGTTTTGGAAGATTTTTAGACAAGGGACGAAAGGCTTTAGTCTTTCATGTCGTCCTATATCTAATAACCTTCCACAACTAGGTATACAGAGTGCCACAGATTCGAGTGCATGCATGGGGATCTCAGTTATTATAAGAGACAGGGTCGGTTAAAGTTGCAAAGTTCCGCGTTTTTATGCTCAAGAAAATGCAATTTTGAAGTTTGAAAATTTCTTCTGGCTACTTCCGAAGATATTCAAAAAAAAAACGAGATTTTGCAAAAACCTTTTTATTATTTCCTGCCTTTGTTTGAAAAGAAATTTTAAAATAAATAACATTTGGTCATAGCCACTTTTTCTCCTCTAAAAGATGGTGGTATAAAATTGAAAATCTCACGTTTCGTCTTCGAGCTGCCATCATCAACTTTATTTTTTTAAATACGGACCTGGATTTTTTATTTTATTTTTAGTTATCTCACGACGTCCTTAGGGCATTGAGGTATCGCAACCGTCGAAAAATATACTCATCTGAAAAATAATACCAGAGAAAATTAGTCAGGCATCACTTGTCTCCCTAAGACATAGTTTGATACATAAATCCATCTTTATTCGACACGTTATTCTTATGAGAAGACCTGCACAACTGCAAAAAACTGAACCAAAATCGAAATAATATCCGATAACGCTAAATTTAATGAAATTAAATCAAATCTACAAATGATATGGAAAATAAAAAGATCACATGTAAAAAACTAAATCAATTTCTGCGAAAGTGTTCAAAAATATTGCCATTTTAACCAATAATTGAAAATAACAATAATAGGTGAGCAATAGTTGAAAATATTGAAGTTGCTTAGGCAACCCATCACTCTACATCCTCATCTGATCACCTCAATGCCTCAAGGATGTCATAGATAACTAAAAATAAAATAAAAAATCCAGGTCCGTATTTGAAAAAATGAAGTTTATGGCAGCTCGAAGACGAAACGTCAGATTTTGAATTTGATACCACCATCTTGTAGAGGAGAAAAAGAGGCAATGACAAACTGTAATTTATTTTACAATGTCTTTTCAAACAAACGCAGAAAATAATAAAAACCTTTTTGCGAAATTTTGGTTTTTTTCGAATATGTCTTCGGAAGTAGTCGCAATTTTTCAAATTTGAAAATGTCATTCTCTTGAACATAAAAATGCGCAACTTTGCAACCATTTACCCGACCCTGTATTTTTTATAATAACTGAGATCCCCATGCATGCACTCCAATCTGTGGCACCCGGTATATTGATAATAATTAAATAGGGTCAAAAATCCATTTTACAATAAAAACAGGTCAAGTTAATCAAAAATATATAGCAAATATATTATTGCTAAAAAGAAACAAAGTGAAATAAATGTGATATTAATAATGTAGAATATACCAGATATCCAAATTTATGATTCTCTATCTGCTCAGGTTCGTTGACAGCAGTCTCTGAAGCTGACTCCTCCTCAATATTCTCAGTCAAACTCCCCTGCTTTTGATAATCATTGTATTTTTCTCTTTTTTATATTGAACATTGTAAAACATCAAACAGATACAAATTCGTGGTTTTTAATTTTTAATAGTTTTTTTTATAACCAAAGCAAAAACCCAAAACTATTTATTTCCGAGCATTACGATTATCACAAAACTAACTTGAATTCACCTATTTTCCAAAAACAATACCTAACTGTCTAGATTTTGATTTAAAAAAAAATAAAAAATTGAAGTTTCGCTGTTTTGTACCAAAGTGTAGGAGGGCCACCAGAATTTTATTTTTCATTATTATTTTTCCTCCGACTTATGATTCGAGAAAATCGATTCCTCTGCAATTCGGAGCAAACGTCGGAAAAATCGCTTTTCTTCTACCTACCTCACAAGAGAATGTAATTTTTTACCCTCAACTGAGGGAGGAAAAATCAGCTGGAGGAAGAAAAAATATTTGCCAAAAGAGTACTCACTTCAAGTGAAGGTTCATGGCTTCATGGTAGTAGAAAATACTATATATTCCTCTGGAGTAAAGTGCTTCTTCCTCCCTTGGATTTTTAATAATAAATGATCCACGGGAGAAAAAGAGAAACTTTCATCTCTTGGTTTGTATACGGTGTGTCCAAGCATTATTATAAAATGGTCCAAGATAAGGATGTCTATCATAGGGATCTTGGAAACCAGATCCCCGAAACGAAACGTTGTACGGAAAATCTCTCAACGCTGTTTCGTAGAGCTCAAAAAGTGTATATGAGAAAGTGTCTTGTTTTTCCATATCTCTTTATACAGGGTGTCCCTGAAATGATTGTACAACGCCTAACCACAAATTCATTGACCAAAAATAAGGCGATCTAGGCCAACTTACCTATATTCAAAACTGCTTCGTCTATAGAGGGCGTCAAAGATTCAAAAAAATTTTGGTTTTTTCTACATTTTTCAAAAATGTAGTAATCGATTTTGATAATTTTTGGTACCTAGTCTTGGACCATGAAATTACGTTTTTTGTTTCTATAGCGAACGGTTGTAATTGATCGCAAGTTATAAAAGTGACTTCACATGTTATTTCTTTTGATTTTTTTTGGAATTGACTTTTTGATAATTCAGATGCTTTTATCTAATAGGTCAATGTGTTGGGCAGTCTTTCTCTCTCTTGAGAAATTTCGCAGAGATAAGTGTTTGTACCAGAAAAAAAATTTTTCAATTTGGTACACAGATATTTGTATTATTGATTTATTTTTTCCCAGCATAACCACTTACTCCAGCAAACTTTTTCAAGAGAGGAAAAAACTTTCTTACAGACTGGGTTATTAGATGAAAACATCTGAATTATCATAAAGTCAATTCCATAAAAATCAAAAAGTATGGCTGCATATGACGTCACTGATTTTTTATGGAATTGACTTTCTGATGATTCACATGTTTTCATCTAATAGCGCAGCGTTTAAAAAAGTTTTTTCCCCTCCTGAAAAAATATGCTGGGATAAGTAGTAATGCTAGAAAAAAAAATCAATAGTAAAATATCTGTGAAGCTAGTTAAAAAAAAAAATTTTTTTGGCCCAACCACTTCCCGATACATTAAACTTTTGGTTAAAAATATCTGAATCATCAAAAAGTCAATGCCAAAAAAAAACAAAAGAAATAACTACATATGACGTCACCTTCATAAGACTTCCGGTTAATTTCAACAGGTCGCTATAGAAACAAATAACGTTATTTCATGGTCCAAGACTAGGTGCCAAAAAAATCGATTTGAACGTTTTTGAAAAACGTAGAATTTTTTTTTTTCAAATTCTTTGACGCCCTTTGTAGACTTACCGAAGCAATTTTGGATATAGGTAAGTTTGCCTAGATCACCTTATTTTTGGTTAAGGAATTTTTGGTTGAGCTTGGTACAGTCATTTCAGGCACACCCTGTATACCGTCAGAAAAAAATAAAAACGAAACGGCAAATGTCGCTTTTTTAGGCATATCTCCGGAATTACTCATAATTTTTAAACTTTCTAAACGGCATATTGTTAGGCTTGAAAATGTGCAGCCTTTCTCTAATTTAACCATCTTTTTATCTCTTATGGTTTCCAAGATCCCCATGATAGACATCCTTATCTTGGACGCACTGTATATTGTGAATAGCTATTTTTCCAAGTTGCAATATGGATAAAAATCAATTTTTTCAAGCTGTAAGTCAGAAAAATCGATTCCTTCGAGTCACAACTAGGAAGAATCGCTTCGTCTCAGTTGTAAGTCGGAAAAACCGACCTAGTTTTTCTACCACAAGCAAACTTTTTTCTGACTTACAACTCGGAGGAATCGATTTTGCGACTTGAAACTCAGAGTAATCGATTTTTCTTACTTACAACTAGGAACAATTGATTTTTTCGAGATACAGCTCGGAGGAAACAATTTTTTCGACATACAACTCGGAGTAATCGATTTTCTTGACTCAAAAGTCAGAAAAATCGATTTTTTTGGGCTGCAAATTGGATTGGGCTCTTCTACGCTTCCATAGTTTTGTACTACGCAGTGTGCAATTTCGGTTCGTTTTGTCAATGAATCGGGAAAAATTCAAGAAAGATTTTTAGGATTTTATGACGTGAGCCAAGATAGAACTGCTCTTGCAATCTACGAACTGGTATCGGCGGTTTTGCGTCCGTTTGACTATAAAGCCAAGTTAGTTGGTCAGTGTTACGATGGTGCAAGTGTCATGGCTGGTTCATTAAATGGCTTACACATGAAAATCAAATCTGATGCACCAAACGCTTTATTTACACACTGCAGCACTCATAGATTAAATTTAGTTTTGCAAGACGGAACAAAAAGCATTAAAAGCTGTCGTATCTATTTTGCCAGCGCTACTTCATTACCGGGATTTTTTAATCAATCAGCGAAACGAACATTTGTTTTAGATTCGGTAATGGCTAGGAGAATTCCTTCCTCTGTGGAAACAAGGTGGTCCTCCCGCTCTAAAACCATCATGATATTGATGGTATCGGCGGCCAGGAGATTCAGAGTGGGAAAATTTGCGTACAGTTTTTACTGAAATTATTAACGATACATCATCAGGAAAAGAGTCCATTTTTGGCGCAAGGGACTACTTAAATCTTTTAGAAGATATTGAATTTTCATTTTTAACGGCTGCTTTCAAAAATATATTTGATATTACCGATTTATTATTTGACATTTTACAAAAAAAGTCTTTGGATATAACTTACTGCAAAAATCAAGTTTTTTCTGCCAGGGATCGCATAAAACTGCTGAGAACTGAAGAGAAGTTTAACGAGATTTTTGAAAAAGCGGAGGGGAGAATAAATAAATCTGCGTGCTCACCACCTGCACAAAAACGAGCTAGAATATCTGATGCTATTCCAGATAACAAAAAAGCCTCATTGCGTATTCTATTTTATGAAATCTTAGATAACGTCGTAACGCAAATAGAGGTGCGATTTGCGGATTTGTCACAAATGACATTTTTTGCGTTAGCTGACTTGTCAAAATTTAAACATTTCAATAATAACTTTCCCCATGATTTGGTTACTGGTTTGGTCGATTTTTATAAAGATGTTTTTGATAAACAAAGATTAATAAATGAGTTGTCTGTTATCTATCAGGATGAACAATTCGAAAAGTTAAATTTAGAATCAATTTTACAAAACCTGGTCAATAACGAACTTCGACAAATATTTTCTGAGGCCTATAAAATGTTTGTTTTGATTGCCACGATTCCCGTAACAAGCGTCGCTGTTGAGCGTCATTTCTCGTGCCTTAACCGTATCAAAACATACAGTCGTAACTCCATGAGAAATGAACGTTTGTCTTCACTGGCATTGTTAGCTATAGAAAAAGAATTGTTTCTTAAAATCCAGGCCAGTGAAAGTTTTGAAGCTGATATAATCCAGAAATTTTCGCTTCTAAAGGATAGGAGAATAAATCTAATTTATAAAAAATAAATTCTTTTTTTTCTATGATAATATTAGTGTATGGTGAGGTTCAGGAAGGCTGTATGGGAAGGAGGAGGCCTAATTTTTTGCAATCAAGATACATTCTTTGTAATATTTCAAAATTAAAATAAAATGACCGCAATATAAATTATTAGTCAAAGTTTGGGCAGGGTCTCGAACAATGATTTGTCTGCTGCGCATTCTCCACTTACTGGATATGAGGGGAAATTATTTATAAATGTGGAGAAATCTCACGAAAAATTCGACTGCTGCGCAGTGGCGGAACTATAATAGAACAATTCGAGGCAAAGCCCGGGGACCCGTGAGGTTGGGGGGCCCTGGGCCCAGTCTCCAGTCGTCGCACTAAGAGACTTACTTATATATTGTCACAAAATATTTTTCATAAACAAATAACATCTACAAGTACTAGTAGTAATTTACACTTTAATCTAATAAATCGTTAACTATTTTCAAAAACTTGCCATCTTTACAATCTGGCAGCCTCGGAATTACAATCTGTCGGTATTTTCACCCGAACTTTTACTACAAGCCGGCATCATCGCATGTCATTTATATCGCGCGCCAAAAGCAAGGTATACCTAAATGAAGCGCGCTTCAACTTTTCGCTGCTCTTTCGACTGTGCTGCGCTCCGCGCTAATTTATTCGCGTCAATCTTCGAATAGAAAATCTTTGTCTGCAGACTCTTTATTTAAGATTAAAGTTAAAGTTGTTTTTTTCCCTCTGTTGTGTTGTGTTGTAGAGTTGTTTAGTTCTCCAATATATAGAGAATTGGAATGTGAAATGTCTCAGGGATCGGAGAAAAGAGCTGCTCCAGCAGGAAATACTATTCTCAGTTATTTTAAAAAACTGAAAACAGAGAATCAAATCGAAGAGCAAGTGGAATCAAACTCAGCCCAAATATCCCTTACTATAGAACGGAACTTCCCTCACCAAAAATGAGGGAAAATTAATTATATAAAGAAGGGGAAATACAACCACGACATTTTTCGCCTGCGGCGCCTTCTGAACCAACAACATTTAGTCACGCTACGCCACAGGATTCCGCCCACCCAAATATAGGCGGCACGAGCTGCCACTGTGGTAAGTACACTGACGCTGACCTGCGCAGTGAAAGTGGGTTGTCCTGTTGAAGAGGGGCTGCTCACTTTATCAATGAGTCGGTTGTGACGGCAATCTGGCAAAAGGTTAAAATATGCCAAAAAGTCAGAACACATGATGGGCAATGCAACATCTGCGACGATAAATTTCCTAAAGAAATCTCTTCGAAGACCAAGATCAAGGTGCAGAGGTAGTACCCCGTAAAGTTTGCGGCATTCAATTGAGTATTCGTGGCGCCGCGATGGTCCTTCAGGAGTGCGTTGGGAAAACAGCAAACGTCAGATCCTGTGTCCACAAGAAATTGACGTTTTGAGGTCTGGTCAGTAACAAGGATTTGGCGTCCTCCTGGTTGGCAGATTGTTGACGCCACTACTGGCTGCCGGTGGAGTTTTCAGGAGTGAAGGAGCAAGGTGACACGCAGTTTCGCGCTTTTTTGCCAAAACGCCGATGATACTAGCACTGACCTTTGTTGGAGTAGTCCTGGCGCGAATTCAAGCTGTGACGACGGTCGCCAGAGCGCAAATGTTGAACTGAGTGCGGCGTATGGTCGCGTAGATGCAGTTACATGATCGACACCGTGCGAGTAAGATCTTCGACGCGAGCAGTGAATTGAGCGATGTCTTGATCTGGTAAGGTAGTAGCGGCGGTCGTTGAAGCGGATGCAGCGTGTACGGCGACTGGAACCTGGGGGACCCCAACATAATGCGATCTGCGATATCAGCCATTTGTTTCAATGCTGGTGCCATTTGCGACTGTACAATTCCTTGAATCAAAGAAGGGAGTCGCTGTTTCCAGAGCTGTCGCGTGAGTGAGCTCTCGATGTTGCTACTGCCAGCAAGTGCGCGCAAATAACGTAGACACTGTGAGGGTTTTCTGTCGCCTAGCGCCTCCGCCATAAGCAATTGCTGAATTTTCTGTTCTTCGGAAAGAAAAATACGAACAATAAGGTCATTCTAAGATCTATTGCTCAACTGCAGAAGGATTAACGAGAATATTGTGGACTTCAGCAGCGTACCGAGCGTCCAGTTGTGCAACGACACCATTATATTTAGTGTGATCATGCGTAATATGCCCAATGGTAAATTGTGCGTCAACTTGAACGAACCAGACTTATGGTTTATCGGCCCAAAAAGGTTGAAGACGAACGGCAGTGCGAAAAAAAACGGGTTTCTAGTTCACGAAGCCAGTCCACTCTGCTGCACGAAATAGTTCACTATCACGTCGAGGTCACCAATGTGGCGTTTTCGGGCGGTGAATCAACCATGTTTAATGAATAGTGCTTATATTGAGCGATCCAACTAATAATTAATTGTATTTTCACGTGTGTCTCGGAACTCCTCAAACATCTTGTTGTCAAATGTCACTTGTCGTGGTTGTCGTCTGCCGCCAGTAAGCGTTTTCATGGAGTATGCTATGAGACCATTCCAGTATGGTCTGTCATTAACGTCACTATCAGCCAATCGTCGAGCTGCAAGTGACGTCAATGACAGACCAAACTGAAATGGTCTCATGATACCATACTCCATGAATACGCCAAGTGTCAGTCAGAAGTGGCTGAGGTGCTTGGCTGTACGAAAGTGTCCGTCAGGTTTGGGGCGTGCCAATATTTTGGTGACGCCACAACTGTGTACAAAACGTTATCGTCCAATCTTTCCTCGAACTGTCATCTCATATTTTGATGTGAGGTTCGACATTCCACATCAGGGATGATGGTGTATAGTTAACAGTCTTGTCGGGTTTGAACGTCGGCACATAGTAACAAGAAAGATGGAATGCGCATCTATCATCTCATTTCTCACAAATTGCCGTTTTTACCGGCGAGATTCGACATTCCCGCTTCAGAAAAGAAAGCTGAATCCCAATTTTTGTTTTTGCTATTTATTTAATTTGACAATGCTAAGCAGACCATTCCAGCAAACATGCCATGATGGCAATGTAACTTTATAGTAATGGCATAATTCTCAGTGCCAATGCACAGGGTGTTCACGTATATTTTGGCCAATAGCTATATCCGTTAATATTAACCCTAGAGAATGGTTCAAATGGGCAAAGTTGTGGTACTTTTTCTGAATTATTAGAATTTGTTATCAGAAAAAACATTTGAGCATCAGAAGTCAAAAAAATTGAGACTTCCTATCTTTTTTTGAATGGGACACCCTATATATTATCCCTTACTTCGATGAAGAATTCTTCCCTGATTTCAAATATATAAGGGTTAAGGATGTTATCTTTGACGGTTATAAAGATATCAACATTTTTCTATACAAGAAATAATGATAAAAATTGGACAGAGGTTGTTGATTAGTAGAGACCAGCCAACTATTCCATGTAGAGTAAAACGTCAATATCTTTATAACCGTTAAAGATAACACCCCCAACCCTTATATATTTGGAGTCAGGGAAGCGTTCTCTTTCGAAATAAGGGATAATATAGGTCCCATTCAAAAAAAGGTAGGAAGCCTCAATTTTTTTTGACTTCTGACGATCAATCGTTTTTTCTGATAACAAATTCTGATAATTCAGGAAAAGTACTACAACTTCGCTTATTTCAATCATTGTCTAGGGTTCATATTGACGGATATATTGGCCAAAATATATATGAACACCCTGTACAGGAGTACAGGCACTTGACTTGACTTGAGAAGTATCAATTTGGCACACCGGCCGTCATTGCCTACAACCGCATGGGATGTTTATATGATAGATTAAGTCTCTGGGCATTGCAATCGGTAATTCCAACAGTTTTTATCGGGGATTTTTTTTATTGCGAAATATGTCATAAATAATAATATGTCAAAAGTGTGTTTCATTACTTTTTCACACATACTTCGCCATATCTCCGGAAAAAATCTAGATATCAAGAACTTTTTTTATTGATGAACAAATAGTGGGAGAAGGTTAATGAGGTAGTTTCGTTAGTATGAGAAATCTAGTTTTTTTGTAAAACTGCGAAAAACTTCAACATTAACATATTTTGCAGAGTCATTTTCAGTAACTGAGAAACTTTTTTATTTTCAGGAATTTTGTTTTACTATCTACGTATGAAATGAAGCCGAAGGTTCAAAAAAGTTTTTGAAAAAAGAATCAGCATTCTAAGTTATACAGGGTGTTTCATTAATATTGCGAAAACATTCAGGAGGAGTTTTTCCGCTTGAAAATAAGAAGAAAACTTCCCATAAACATGGGTCTGGAAATTCTTCATCACAGAGCTACAGGGTGTTGAAGTTTTATTTTTATTTTTGTTTTTTCTAAATAGTATTTGCACCAATGTCGATATCTTTTGAAAAAAAATGATGTTTGGGATTTTTTTGTCATGCGAAATACGAATTTGATCTAAGTGTGGCTCTAACTTGTAGAGGGCGCTACCTACACTTATTTTTCCTATTATTGACAGCCGTAACTTTTTTGGACATGCCTGTATTATATTTTTAAGTCAAAAATCAGATTTCATCATCACTTCTACGCAGAAAAAGTATACTTCTTAAAAGTCGCTAAGTGCCACCATTCTCGAGATATTCGGATTTGAAATAAAAAATACATGTGATTTTGGGATTATGGTCAAGCAAAAAAAAGAGGATGAGTCTCCCTTGTTGAAAATGGGAAGAAAACTTCCATTAACATGTGTCCGGAAATGCTCCGTTACAAAGCTACAGGGTGTTGAATTTTTTTATTTTTCTCATTCTTTCCATTTTTTGATTTTTATATATTATTTTAATAAACATTGTTGTTTACATCACTCATTGGTTGAATTTTATTTTTTTTACGAAAGATAGGTAGCAATCATACGAATTATTTCATAACTTTACCTCCGCCATTATTTTAAAATCGAATGTATTTATTATTTCAAATCCGAATATCTCAAGAATAGTTGCCTGTAGGGAATTTTAACAGGTATACGTTTTCTACGTAGAAAATGCAAATAAATCGGTTCTGTTGCTTGAGAATGTTATAGAGGAACGTCCAAAGAAGTTACGATACGTGTTGATAGGAAGTTTTCTTCTTATTTTTAGGCAGGAAAACTCTGAATTTTTTTCGCAATATCTATGAAACACCCTGTATAGTTTCCGAGTTGTAGTTAATCAAAGTTGTACCTACATTGCACCAGGATTAAAATGTTACAATTACTGTGAATATGAAAGTTGCAGTAACAGCCTGAAACAAGAAAGCTTAACAGATTGTGAAGATTATTGATCCAAGGCTATAAAATACTTCAGAATCTTTCTGAACTTGTATTTACAGTTTTGAGTTTACACATAAAACCTATTGGACGCCCCCATAATAGCGCTATAATGATTAATAATAGTATTTAATGCAAGGCGCATGGCATGTCTGTTTAAACGCCGCGCCGCGAGCCGCCCGTGCGAAAACTTAACTTCAAATAACTTTAAGTCGAAAACTGTACAGCTGAGGAGGAGAGGAGGTTGATTCTTTTTTTACAAATTTTTTTGAATCTTTGGCTCTATTTCGTATGCAGATAGTATAGCAAAATTACTTAAAACAAAAAAGTTTCTCGCTTACTGAATATAGTTCTGCAGAAGATGTTATTGTTGAAGTTTTTCGCAGTTTTACAAAAAAACCAAATTCGCAAAACGTTTTTGATATCTGCTATAGTCCCCAGTACAACGTGGTGTTTTCGAAGTGATACATATAGTCGTGAAACTTTGTGAACTGCTTCCTTATGTCAAGTGTACTAACCCCTGAAAATAGTAACTTTGGGGTGGCCATGTCTTCGCACACGCAACCTCTTGATTTTTATCACCTGACGGTATTACGAGGCGATATATATTTTGGTGGCCGGGTAAACCATTCTTTCAGAAGCCATATAGAGAATAATTTTTGAAAAAATCAAAACTATACGTATGTGATTCCATAACCTCCAGATGTTTAACATATTGAGGTTTTGGTGGCCAACAAACCATGCGTGATTTTTGATGGTCAAATATTTCCGTCAAAAATGATTCAATGTATTGTTTTTGAAAGAATGGTGTACTTGGCCACCAAAATATATATCGCCTCGTAATACCGTCAGGTGATAAAGATTAGGAGGTTGCTTGTGCGAAGACATGGCCACCCCCAAAGTTACTATTTTCAGGGGTTAGTACACTTGATATAAGGAAGCAATTCACAAAGTTTCACGACTATACGTATCACTTCGAAAATACCACGCTGTACTGGGGACTACTAGATTTATTCCGGAGATATGACGAAGTCTCTTGAGTGAATCTTCAAAAATATATAATTGCAATTTTCCAATTCACAGTAGGTATAGACCATAGTGCTGCCAGATTATTGAAACGAATGTCCGTAAGTTTGATCGCAATTTTTGATTATTAAAGAAACGAGGTGTGTGGTCAGACGACAGTTCTTGTGAAGCTTGTCAATTTTCCAAACTGTAATTCTGGTTTTTAGTGATAAAAACGGTACAATTGGTGTCAGAAGTGTGATAATTAGTGTTTGAAAAAGTGACTGTCATGGCGTCAAAGAAGCTGGACCAGCTATCAGTGATATAACTGCGGGACGGACTTGAAGAGCGGGACTTGGATAGCACCGGTAAAAAAGCTATTTTGATGGAACGGTCACGGAAAAATCTGCAGGAATGTGGGAAGATCTTGAAAGCTTCGTGTTTGACATCTTTTGAGCATGGAAGAGGATCTTAAAGATCTGAAGATTATGAAGGTGACTGCCGGGAAGCTTGAGAAAGTAATGGACTTCAAAGTGAATTACCTTGAAAAGAAAGTCCAAGAAAATATTTGCGTTCTGCAATGACAGCTGTATGCATTGAGGGCTGGTGGCAGTTGTCAGCCGATGTTAGGATAGATGCCGACAAAGAAGTGTCAACGACCCGTGTAAAGCCACTTACCTTCGATGGAAAATCTTCCTGGCATAACTACCACGAGCAGTTCGAGGTGGCTGCAAAAAGTAATAGATGACGGATGAGGAGAAGACCACCAACCTCATAGTCGCTCCACGAGGAGACGCTAGTGAGATTCTCCAGACCCTTTCGGTCGACAAGTTGGATGACTATCAGCAGTTAGTGAGAATATTGGAAATGCGCTACTGTCATGAACTTATTGAGTAGGTGTATCATATGCGGCTGAAGTATCACTGACAAAAGCCCAATGAGTGCCTCCAAGAGTTTGAGAGCGACGTTGCGTGGCTCGTTAGCCTTTCCGACGGTACCAGAGATCATTTGGCCGTGCCAAACTTTGTCGATGGACTGCGAGATGTAGAGGCACAGCAACATGTCAGGATGGCGTGACCAAAGATCTAAACAGATGCACCGACCCTTGAGATATCAAGACCAATACCAAGACCACGACCACATCTATTTTTTGAGACTGGCAAGTCTTGGTCTTGCGAAGCCCTATGTGGATGAATTGGTTTCAATTTAATCCGTACAGGGTGATTCATTAATATTGCGAAAAAAATCAGGACCAGTTTTTCTGCTTAAAAATAAGAAGAAAACTTCCCATAAACATTTGTCCGGAAATGCTTCTTTACAGAGCTACAGGGTGTTGGGAGTTTTTTTTGTCATTATTTTTCAATTTTTTTTTTTTAAATATTATTTGAATGCAAGTTGTTGTTCACATCATATACTAATTAGATTTAATCTTTTTACTAAAAATATGTAGTATTCATACGAAATATTTTGTAATCTCTTGCATGTTACCTCCGCCATAATTTCAAATCACATATGTTTTTATTACTTAAAATCCGAATATCTAGAGAATGGTTGCCCGTACCGACTTACAACAAAAAGACGTTTTCTGCGTAGAAGATGCAAATGATTCTATTTTGTTGCTCAAAAATGTGATACAGGTATGTCCAACAAAGCTATGGCTGTGTATAACTGGAAAAGTAGGTGTAGGTGGCGCGACACTCTGTAGCTCTGTAGGAAAATCTTTTTTCATGCTTTAACAAGGAAACTGATCCTGCATTTTTTTCGCGATATCAATGAAACACCCTGTATATACTTATTTTTGTTCCAACACCCACTGCACGAAAGCTTCTAGTATTTGGTACAATGTCTACAAATTTGTCATGATTGTGAATGATTATTGTTGAACACGTGTGAGGTGTGAATGCATGCAGGATGAATTGATAGAGATAATATTTGATGTTCTTGTTTTATGGGAGAAACTAAACAAACAACACCATAACAGAAATGTTCTGGCAAGGGAGTGGAAGAAAATAGCAGTGACCATTGATGGAGTAACGGGTAAATTTATAATCAGTTTTTTTTTATTATGAAACAAAACTTATGGTGAGGAGTTAATTCCTATGACAGTATCTTGTTTATAGTAATTAGGATATAACTGTCTGCCCAAAAGCATTGATGAAGACTGATGAAATTATTGATACCTTATATTATATACGGTTACTGAACTGAACGGAAAGTATCATCGGTAATTTCTGCCTGGGATCGATGTAAACCGGAACCGCTAACGCGACACCAACCGCCCCCATCCATGCATACCTTCGGGATGTCCGTACCCTAACATAAAAAGTAGCGAAGGGGGCTTCAAGGTAGCAATAGTGGCCCATTGCACCAGCCTATTTAAGAGGTACTAGGTACTTAACGATCGGGAACCGTTTACTTCAAGTTTTGCAGTGCAAAACCGGATTTGGATTCTGGGGCTATAAATACGGTACTTACACAACCACACTAAAGTTGTTCATAAAATAATGATAATGCTGTTTACTATTATTGGACCGAGTCGGTCACGTGACAATCCGATTTTGCCTCAGAGCTATGGCCTCTGATGGCTTTCTCAATCAATCAATCAATCAATCATTCAAAAGTACATTTATTTCAGCATAACAAATAAACAATATATAATATCGGAATACATATCTAGATAGAAATAAATATACAGCCACTCTCACTCAATGCGTGTTTCATTAATTCTTTGATTTTTTGTAAGTAGAAACATTTATAGACATTGCAATTTTCCAAAGCAGTTGCTTCACTGGACGATTGCTTGTCAGATTTTCAGTTGGTTCAGATTAATAATTACTTACTACAAAAATAATAATATAACATAATATGCTCGCCTTAGAAATTGAGTTAGTTTGGGTTAGAGTTAAAAATAAAAAATAATCAACAATACTAAACTAATGTGACCTAGCTAGCAAGTTTATCATCAAATGCAGATTAGTGTAGATACCTGGAATCTAGCCCACCACCGCAGGGACTTCAGGAATGTATGTTACAGACAAAAAACTTCACAGATTGGGGCTTTCTGAAATCAGCCACGAAGTGAGTTTCCTTTTAAAGTTTATTTGATGTTTTTCATTTTTTAGTTGCAGGGGAAGTGAATTGAAAAGCTTCATTCCAAAATTCATTCTCGTTGGCCTCGAACTGATGGATGTTGATTGACGTTATTTGATCGGTGATTACCACATATATAGAGGCCGTATAGATGGAAGGGTGAGGTTGATCTATTAAACATCAATAGCATCAGTACTCACTAATCCTCATATTTTTCATATTTCCAAAAAATATGTATATTATCCATTATTGCTTGTCGTTGAAAACAAGATGATTCTGCACGTGAAGAAACCAGCTAAGAATACCTACTTGACATGAACTTCAACTTGACATTGATTAACTTCAGTGTCGACTCCCTATATTTATTGACGTTTATTATCAGTTAAATCATATGCAGACATGAACTTCGATTTGGAAAATAATCAGATTCAAAGCGAGTCAAGGGACGATTTATCCACTTTCGAGAATGACGTTGGGCTGTGGACAACCTTCTTTATTAGTAGACGTAAGTTATCAACTTGATTTGTATGTTGGAACTTGAATACTGTTTGATATTACGCCATATTATAATAATTTAAGCCACAAATGTATATCTTTTGTCATTTTGATGATTCGGTTTTTTTTTCCAATCCAGTGGCAGTGATGAATATATGGATTCCAACCAAAATGCAATTTTCAAAAACCGCTTTTGTATTTTCCCGCTTTTTATAAAAAAAAAATCCTCGAATCACCATGCTATCGTCGAGATGTACTTTTAGCATGTTGCTGAAGTATCTGGCTTCTTGCAGTCTATCTATCACGTCTTCAATTAGAGGCAGTGGAAACCTGTCATTAATTTTTTTTCTTATTAATCTTCCGATAGTCACAGCACATCTTTGTACGCCCATCTTTTTTTTTACCAGAAATCAGAACAGCTAGGTCTTTTTACACCCTCTTCTAACCATTCTTCTATCTGTTCTTCGACGTCCCTTTTTTTCTCAATGACCAGTCTTCTTGGACATTCGTATATTGGTTGTTCTTCTGTTAGTATGATCTTTATTTTGATGTTACAGTCCTTGGTTTTATTTGGCTTATACTCATCGACCAAATAGTATATTCCTTTTCGAAGTTCTATTTCTTCAATGTGTCCCAAATTATTAACTGTCCCCCCCTTTTCCTCTACGATCTTCATTTCCACTAGAAAATTGTTTTTCTCCTTTTTATGCACGATTATTCCTTCTCCCGTAATACTAATGTCCACGGTTTCTAAAACGTCGTTTCCCACTATGGCTTTGAAACTTGATGCTTCTTCAGGGATAATGTGTAGAGTCAATAAAACTTCCTCGTCGTTCACTAAGACTTGTTTCTGGAATGCACCTAATGTGTTCACTTGATTTGCTCCTTTTCCTCGTATGGTAACTTTACTTCCACTCAACACTATGTCTTTGAAATATTCATTATACACGTCACTTCTTAGGGCACTAACGTCACTTCCGGTATCCATGAGGGCTGTTAACAGCACATTATCAATCACCAACTTCACTGAGTTTTTTTGAACGACTTCGATTGTGTGAACAACGGCATGCCTGGAAGTTTCTGGATTTTCAGTTTTACTAGGACACTTATTGGATATGTGACGAAACTTATTGCAAGTGATAAATTTTTTGCCCCTTTTCTTGTCTGGACACTCTTCGGATTTGTGCCCTTCTTTTCCACAGTTGTAACATTATAGGTGTTTTTCGCCTCTGCGTTGATCAAATCTTTTGTGGTTGTTATTAAGGCCTTTTTTTTTCTCGGATCTATCTTTCATCGACGATTTCTTGGTTGAATTCACTTTGGATTTGATGCTATCGTCGAGTTTAATTTTTTCCTTGAATTCTAAAAAATGTCTTGCACCATACAGGATTATCTTATCCGATGTATCGTCGTGGATTCCATCAATTATACAGGGTTATTCACGTTATTCGACACGAAACATTATGGCCGAAGTATATGATTTTGAAATTTTTTTTTTTTTCGGGATGGATAGGGACCCTTTGATGCTACATTTTAAAAATATTTTCATGTTATACAGGGTGTCCCCAAAACACGAAACGCATCAAAGTTAATTTTTTATAAATGGAACCCCCTGTATATTAATTGATATTCCAATTCTTTCTTCAAATTGGAGCAAAAATTGTGATACAACTAATGTTCCTAAATTCAACCGTTATCGAGATATCGCGTTTTAAAAATGGCATTTTTGCAACTTTGACATGCTATAAAACTCAAACTATTCAATTTAGAGAAAAATGGATTGTCCTTCCTATCTAAACTTTTCAAGAGCTATTTAAGGAGATTAAATTCATTCTTGTCAAAAAATGTCAAAATGTGCCGAAAAAACTTAACAGTTGACGGTACCTTCTATCCTCGCTTCTATCCAAATGACAGAATAGCTCAACACGTTCCAACCACTCATTTGCAAATAAATCGTGAACTGTCATCGCTACCTCCACTCCACATAACTTCGTCAGCTCACTGTTGCCACATAAATAAGCATTATATTGTGAGTTTGGAAATTTTGAGGGTAGTTGTTTCTGCAGAACATGTAGTATTCAACCCGACCCGACTATGCCATCTTGCTTGCCTCTCCCCTATGGCGGTTGAAAAATTAGCGTACAAGCTGAAAGCTAAGACGTCCGTTTTTCAGTCCACACAATGTTTTACTTGAAGATTGTTGACTGAACAGGCAAGACGTAAGGTAAGATGTTATGTGCAGTAGACCCCGCTTTAACGTTCCTGTAAAAACGGATTGCTGAGTGCTGCTATCTATACACTCGATGTTGTGTAGTACCCGAATTTGATGAAAATAAAAATATGTATACATATAGGGTGTAAGTAGATAAGTGCAACAAACTCAGGAGGTTATTCTGCATGAGAAAATAATGACAGTTTGCTATACAAATATATGTCCGCAAATGCTTCGTTTTTTTTTTAAATTGAGATCATGACCCGTATGCGAGTCACTGATAAAATTCCTTATTTCATGTCAAAAAATGCTCAATAACTACCTCTTAAAACCCACTAAATTTCATTTGCATATCTCCACCGGTTTCAGAGCAATCAATAAATCTTCAGTTTTTAAGAAAAACACCCCGTATCTCAGAAGACAAGGCTTTTGCGGACATATATTTATATTGCAAACTGTCAATATTTTTTCATGCAGAATTACCTCCTGAAGTTTGTCACACTCATTCACTAACACCCTGTATATTGTCCTTGGCAAACAAGAATTTCAAAAGTTCTCAGTTTCAATTTCAGGTGTGAGAACGACAGAACGTTTAGGACTATGATCAGTGAATGTCTAGTGGAAGTGATCACAAAAACAAAGTTATGTGAATCACATGGTATTTATAGAAATAGATTTGAGTACCTACCCGCCATCATATTGAGTGGTAAAACTTTGACACCCTGTATCTTGAAAACAGAGCGTTTTCAATGAAATTTTTATGTAGCAAACGAATATTTTTTTTCAGTGTAGAATATACTGTTCAAATATTTCAACCTTATTTCGGGACACCCTGTATAAACATGATTGCGAAAACGCTTTGCTTTCGAGATTACAGAGTGTCAAAGTCTAATTCCTATTTTTGTTTAATTTAAAGAAATCCTCTAAATATTGTGATAATCCAACAAAAATTGGTACTTATACAGGGTATTTTCAAAATAAAAAATTCAAATTCAATATTATTATCACTATATTTTGTACGTGGCGCCATCCACAAGTATTTTTACTGTTGCAAGTAGGTAGTCATAACTTTTTTGCCGAACCCTCTGTATCTATTAACAATTTGAAACAGTAAAAATACTTGTGGATGGTGGCATGTAAGATGTAAGGGTTAGAGTCATAAAAATATCAAATTTGAATTTCTTATGTCAGAAGTATCATGTAGGGTGTTCACAGATAAATGGACCCTCTCATAAAATTTTTAATTTGATGTTTGGGAAAAGAATGTTTCAAGTGAAAGTTTAATGGTTCAGAATGAATTTCGTGAAAACAAGGTTTTCACACATACAGAGTGTTTCAGAACTTCTGGGCGTAGTCTAACTTTCTTATTTCAAATCGCAGCCCTATTTTTTTAATTGATTTTTGCATTCTCTAGAAAATTCTAAACATTTTTCATACAGCATACTCTACACCCAAACTCAACAAATAAGAAGATATTAAAATCAGAAATTTGATATTTTTTCGAGCATGTTTCAGAATGGTTCGTAATATTTGGGAACCTGAACGAGGTAATTGTTAGTAAATGTCAACTTCCCAAAAAAGATTTGAACAGCTTCCAGGGCGACCCAATTTTATCCGACAATATTTAAAATTTAGATTCTACTTATTAAAATGAACATTCTTTATTCTATGGACATTTATTCTGCAAGACGACGAAATAGCCCCTCGAACCATGACAACATCCAATCAAACAATAGGAGTTATATTCATTTTCAAAAAAGCTTTTGAAAATAGGGTTGTAATTTGAAATAAGACAGTTGGACCACGCCCAGAAGTTCTGAAACACCCTGTATGTGAAAACTTTGTTTTCACAAAATTCATTTTGAACACAGGTTTGAACCATTATTAAACTTTCATTGGAAACATGTTTTTCCAAACATCAAATTAATAAGAGAATGGGGGTCCATTTATCTGTGAACAACCGGTACACCAGTTTTTGTTGAATTATCAGAATTATTATGCAATTTATTTGAATAAAACAAAAATAGAAATTGAACTTTGTAACTCTGTATCTCGAAAACAAAGCGTCTTGCAAACATTTTTATATTGCAAACTAATAGGTATATTTTTTTTCAATTTGAATGTAAACTGTTCAAATATTATTATAACCCAATTTTGGGACACCCTGTACTTTTGAATTATGTTACAAGATTTTTTTCATGTGATTTTAAAAATTCCATATAAATTGGTGCTTGCATGGTTCATGATTGATCCTTTCTTGGCAACCATATGATTAATGAGTGAAATGCATGCAACTTATACCTATTGAAATCTCGAGTTGAACAAAAATATAGGAAGCAATCCATTTTAAAAAAGTGATAATTTTCAAAATATTGACACTAATATTCATAAGTTTGTCTTGATAATGGATCATGAAAATTCAAACAAAAACTTAGAATGTTTGTAGGTATTTATCATTTTTTGATAACTTTTGAAATAACGCCCATAAACAGAAGGGGGCAATAATTGAGGGATGACCCTCCGCAAACTACAGTCATAATTTATATTTTATACCCGAGCATATCTCTTTTCATTTTATTTATGCGAGTAAAATGAAGGTCCAGTTTTTGCTACTCTAACTCTTCGACCTTATTGTTGATTGTTTCTAGTTCTGGTAGATGGTGCTGGGTGCTTCCTTGTCCTTGACAACGTTGACATTCATTCTGTACTAAACTGTTACTGAGTGAGTGATAAGAACGTGACTTAACTAATTTTGAACTTCAATTGTGTTAAACTGTTTTGTTTTTGTTTGGAAGAATGACTGACGAAGCACGACTAGTCGAAAATGAATTCAAACAACCTCTCACTCGCCTCAGCACCGAGGCTGCTGCTTGGACAATGTTCTGCGTCTGTAAACGTGAGTTTACCAGTATTATTGTGTAGGTACTACTGTTCATCAGTGTTTACTTTTGAGTTAGATTGTATTCTCAGTTTCAACTTGCAGTTCATTGGTTACTTCTATCGGCTCCCAATACCTAGTTGATAAAATTCTATGTTGCAACATAAACAAAATCTGTTGAAGTTATCATCATTGATATGACTAATTTTAATTTTGCTTGGCCACGGATTTAGAGAGTAGAGATTTAGAGATCACTGAATGCACTGGTTTCTTATTAGAGTCGAGTTTATAGTCTGACGACAGCACCATGATACCTACACCCATCACCCATGGTAAAAAGAAACAAGGTTGAGTCTGTTTTTTTTAAATGCCTGACATGTGCCAAAATTGGAGGTTAAAGGTTGGCAATCTTGTATAGATTACTCGCAGTTTGAAATGGAAAAGGTGGACAGGCTTCAACGATTAGGTATACACTACACAGGATTGCTCACTTACATTTTACGTACGTTTGGCAGCAAGCGGAGAACGGCTGTGACGTCACCATGGGTTCTGAATGGTTTGTTTATTTTCATTCAGCCGTTGATCGTGTGTGTTGTTGTAAATTTGTCCAATAGTTTGTGTTTTTCCAAGTGGTTTTAATGAAGTTTGAGTTGGCGAAGATATACAAATACATATTTCATTCGTTTCGTTGTGTTAACGGTCAACGGTGTGTAACAATAATTCGATTTAGCACAAGAAGGAGCATTTTGTTCACACGAAAGTGAATGAAATGGCCAATACTCTCTGAGCCAATAGGCTTCTTGTTAAATAATAATTAACTCCAGTGGTAAACATTATTTTAGTTCATGATGCCTGGCAGAATATGTGCTGTTGCTGTGTGCAAAAACTATCAATTAGCTCTCAAAAAGCAAGGCTCAAGCATAGTATTCCATTATTTTCCAAAAGGCAAGGATTTAGTGTCTTCTACAATACAAAAAGAGTGGGTGCATCGCTGCAGAAGAAAAGACAAGTTTAATATGACACGAAGGTTTGGAGACAGAATCTCCATCTATTGGTGGTGATGAGAAACCTACTGTCAAGAACTAACAATGTAGCATTCACATGACGTAGAAAACTTGAAAAGGCATTCGCTACAATTTCAAGAATAAACGTTTCTATCCCACACAATAGCAACAATGCAGTTGCGTACTGCCAACGTTTATTATAACCAAAAGCCCAAAGGCTAGGGGTTGTGGATGGATCTGTGGGAGAGAAATGCATGTCTTTCGCAACCCCTAGCCTTTGGGCTTTTGGTTATAAGTTTAATATAGATTTTTCGACAGTTTGCTCCCTGGAGCAAACCAGGGTTTACTCCGACCATTTTACAGTTAATGACAATGAAAGAGATATACAGCATGAGTTATTGAGTAAGTAGGTATATACAGGGTTTTTCTTTATATTATATTGACACTATCCATATCTTTTTTATTTAGCGTTTCTGAAAAAAGTGTCTCGAATAAAAGTTTTATGATTGCATGTAAGTTTTTCAAAAAACTCCATTTCGCATATACAGGGTGCCTGAGAAAGTCTGAGCGTGGTCCAACTTTCTTATTTCAAATGAGAACCCCACTTTTTTATTTGATTTTTTTATTCTCCTAAAAATTCAAAATATTTTCTTTGTAGCATTCCCTATACCTAAAGTTGACGTATAAAAAAATATTGACCACGAAAAAGTGCCTGATTACCGTGATTGTTTTTATGTCTGATAGATTTTTTGGCGGTGTTGTTAAAAAAATTTCACACACATGAGAAAAAATTTGATATTCTTCGAATATACTATCAATATAACAAAAATGCATACAGGTTGATGCCACTTTGTTCACTTGATTTCAGCATTTATCATTAAATTGCAACTTTTTCGAGGTCAATATCTTTTTATAAGTCAAGTAGCAGTCCCTATACCTAAAATTGACGTATAAAAAGATATTCACCTCGAAAAAGTTGCAATTTAATAAAAAATGCTGAAATCAGGTGAACAAAGTGGCATCAACCTGTATGGGGGTGTCAATATATAAAGAGAAACCCTGTACCTATATTACAACTATAGCTTTAAAATTACAAATCCTCAAAATTAAATTTTTGTATATGGAAATTAGGTAACGATCTTTCTGAAATTATTGCAATTCCCATATAGGTACAAAAATATTTTGGTTGACGTGCACTTTGAACTTTTATATTACATTTTATTGTGTATTGGAGTATTACATCCTTATTGATTGGCAGTTTTGTCGAGATATCTTTTTTAACCTAGACTTGTAAAAAAGCCAGTTGGAATAGTTAAGTATATATTTTTTTTTTCATTTTGAAATTTAATTTATTGAAATATAAAATTATTTGTTTTCGGTTTTTTCAATATAAAGACAATATCTTTATACAGGGTGTTTCCTAACCTCTGTGACAAAATGAAAGGGGTGATTTTTCGCTTGATTTTAAGACGATAATGTGGTATAACTTTTTTTCGAATTTCGCTTTGTTTCCAAAATACAGGGTGTTTAATTTTTTTTTTGATTAGTTTTTTGTTTTTAATTAATTTTTCTTTTACTCGATTTTGTTGAAGTTTGGTAACGGTATTTATAGTGATAACGGGCTCATTTTGCCATGAACAAATAAAAATTATCGAATACAGTGGCGTCCCGAGCGGCACTTCAACCAATATTATTGGGAAAAAAATGTACGCCACTGACTTCTTGTGTCATTTTCATTTTTTTCTCAGGTTATTCAACTAAAAAACGCAACTTTTTGATATCTTGAATTTTTATCGTATCTTGCCTAATTTTTGAGATATAAAATTAAATCTAGTTGAGTGAGTTTTGACGCAAAAAGTAATTTTATCGCTGATGTTGAATTTTCTATTAAATACAGCCATCAATTATAATCATTTTAATGGAGGATTCAAAAACACTAAATAAATAAAAAAAAGTTAAATAAACTGCTGAACATGTCCTCCACGGGCCAGTAAACATCCATGTACACGACGTGCTAAGTTATCTCTCACCACACGGAAAATTTCGGGACTGGCGGAAATCGTATTGAATCCATTAATAATACGCATTCGTAGGTCTTTTTCGGATTGAATGGGAGTGCTATAAACAAGTTGCTTAAGATGTCCCCAAAAATAAAAATCCAATGGATTCAGATCCGGTGAACGTGGTGGCCATGGGTGAGGTCCTCCTCTGCCGATCCAACGATCAGGATATTGCTGATCTAAATAATTTCGAACACAAATTGCAAAGTGAGGGGGAGCGCCGTCATGCATGAACCACATTAGAGATCGCGTTCTTAATGGCACTGCTTCCATCAACTCGGGTAATTCATCTCTAAGGAAGTTGTAATAGACCTCACCAGTAAGTCGATTTGGGAAAAAATACGGTCCAACTAAGACATCTCCAATAAACCCTGCCGAAAAATTAAATGAAAATGTATACTGGTGATGTCCTTCGACGATAGCATGAGGATTCTCTTCTGCCCAAACATGGTTGTTGTGAAAATTCATTATTCCATCTCTCGAAAAATTGGCTTCATCGGTAAATAGTACTTTTGCCAAAAAATGAGGTACTCGTAAAGAAATTTCTTGAAACCAGTTACAAAAATCAACGCGAGCTGGAAGGTCTCTGGGCAACAAAGCTTGTACTCTTTGTATGTGGTAAGGATAGAGTACATATTCTTTTAAGATACTCCAGACTGTTTTGTGACTCACATTTAATTCACTTCCAATAATTTTCCTAGTACTCATGTTTGGAGATTCTTCTACCATGATCAAGACTTCTTCCTCAAGTTGGGCGGTCCTAACCGTAAGTGGTCGGCCGCCTATTTGGCATTTTGCAAAACTACCTGTTTCCTCAAACCGGAGATGTAACCTTGTAAATGTTGCCGAACATGGTACTTGTCTATTAGGAAAACGTTCTGCATACAAACGTCTCGCTTCTCGGGCATTTCCATCCGCTAAACCGTACATAAAATGCTTTTGAGCCATTTCTTGATTGGTAAACTCAGCCATTATGAAGAGAACGTAATTTATTACGAATAAATTGAAAAACAATAGTTACTTACTACAAAAAGCCTACTTTGCATCATATTGTTATTTTTGTGTAGTCCAGAGACATGCAATAAAGTGGTTTATCTCAAAAATTACGCAAGATACGATAAAAATTTCAGAGATCAAAAAGTTGCGTTTTTAGTTGAATAACCTGAGAAAAAAATGAAAATGACACAAAAAGTCAGTGGCGTAAATTTTTTTCCCAATAATATTGGTTGAAGTGCCGCTCGGGACGCCACTGATAATTTTTATTTGTTCATGGCAACATGAGCCCGTTATCACTATAAATCCCGTTACCAAAATTCAACAAAATCGAGTAAGAGATAAATTAATTAAAAATAAAAAAACTAATCAAAAAAAAAAAAAAATAAACACCCTGTATTTTGGAAACAAAGCGAAATTCGAAAAAAAGTTATATCACATTTTCGTCTTAAAATTAAGCGAAGAATCACCCCTTTCATTTAACTGGCTAACGCTACTGAGTAGACTGCAGTATAATCAATAACTGACAGTCGAAAAGTTTAATAGTTAGCCTAAATTAATCGGTCCTGCTAGTTCAATATACATATAGCTAGGTGATGTTCTCCATCATCAACTTAGTTAGAACTGCAATGGTCCTGGGGTTGGCGAAAAGGGCCTTCAAGGCCTACTCGCCGGGCAGTGGTTTGCCCCCCAACCATACCAATACCAATACCCCTTTCATTTTGTCACAGAGGTTGGGAAACACCCTGTATGTATGTATGTAGTGGCCAACTAAGAATGCGAGGTACTGTATCTCGGAAACTATACATCGCAGAGGCTTGCGGCAAAAAATTTTATTACTAAAACGGCCAAGAGAAAAACCTGGAAAATATTTTCAAGTTTCTGAAATGGTGGCTAGGGGGCGTAACAACCAACACCAAGTAGAAAAATATGATTTTTATGGAATTTTGTCTAATGAAAATATATCGATAAGCTCATTTTCGGATTAACTGACTATTTACCTACACTTTTTGTCAAAAACGTTTTTTTTTTATCTATCATAATAAAGTGGTGGGGGAAGTTCAATTGTTTTTTAAACAAACGGAGATTTCTCCCGTTTCGCTTGACGGATTTCAATGAACTTGGGCTCATATGAAAGAGAATAGTCTGCGCTATAAAATGCTCATTTGCTTTTTGATTTGTAACATTCGCCGTCACCGCTAGATGGCGTTAACTGGAATGGTAGCATACTTTTGGGTTTTTTCCGAAAAAATCAAACGTAATGGTATATCCATTTTCATATATTTTAAAAAGAGATACAGACTTTCGCCATTTTTGAAACGTGGAAGGCTATAGTTAAGTGGAACTGTCAAATTTCCGCTTGCCAAACGGGAATCATACGCTACCATCTACATTGTATTTGTGTTCAAAGTCACGCTCACGCCAACTTCAATGTGGACGGTAGCATATGATTACCGTTTGCCAAGCGAAAATTTGACAGTTCCACTCAACTCTACTGACTCAAGTCAATTGAACAGATTTTAATCAAAAGTCAGGAGAACATTTTTGCCCCCACTTTCAAGAATCGGCATCATTATTTTCGAGAGAGCCACGCCCAATTCACTCCCAGGGAGTGATTGCTCTCCAACTCGAGAATCGGGCCCCAGACAGATTCGGCAAACTGAGCAATCCTTTGTAGTGTATAATCGTTGCAACGAAAGTACATTTTTTGTACATAATCCACTAGAGTGAGCATTTTTGTTTTTAGGGTTCGTTGCTGCAACATCAGAATAACATGCAAATTATACTTACCCACTTTTAGGAATTTTAGGATAAATTTTGTCAGTGAATAAGTAGTATTTTAAAATTGTAGGTTGACATAGTTTTATTGGGCATGAGAACCATCAAAAATAAGATTGATATCAATTCGTGGACCGATATGAATCTCAGTTTAGATTTGATTTTTTTTGCCTACTGAATAATGAAGAAATTATCGTGGTAAAATATTTTTAGTCAGGACCCATTTTTTATTAATTGAACAGCATAGTTGCCCGTAGCAATATTGATGATTTATTTTCAGCGACAGGGTGCCAGTTCTCGTGAACTATTCATCGTAGAGGCTTGCGGCAAAAAATTTTATTGCTAAAACGGCAAAGAGAAAAACCTGGAAAATATTTTCAAGTTTCTGATATGGTCGCTAGGGGGCGTAACAACCATCACCAAATAGAACAATATGATTTTTATGGAATTTTGTGCAATGAAAATATATCGATGAGCTCATTTTCGGATTCACTGACTATTCACCTACACTTTTTGTTCAAAACGTTTTTTTCTTTCTATCATAATAAAGTGGTGGGGGAAGTTCAATTGTTTTATTAAACAAATTTGATTTTTTTGGAAAAAACTCAAAAACATGCTACCATTTCAGTTAACGCCATCTAGCGGCGACGGCGAAGGTTGAAAATTCAAAACCAAAAAAGTTTTTTGAAGTGCAGATCATGCTCTTTCATATGAGCCCAAGCTCGTTTAAATCGGTCAAGCGAAACGGGAGAAATCTTCGTTTGTTTGATAAAACAATTGAACTTCCCCCACCACTTTATTATGATGGAAAAAAACGTTTTTGTCAAAAACGTTCTCTTCTATCTATGAAAATAAACGGGATGGGGAAGTTCAAATATTGAACAAGCGGAGATTTCTACCGTTCCGCTTGACCGATTTTAACGCACTTGGGCTCCTTTGAAAGAGCATAGACTACAACACAAAATTCTCATTTGGTTTCTCATTTGTTGCCTTCGCCGTTGCCGCTAGATGGCGTTGATTGAAATGGTAGCATATTTTTTATTTTTTTTCCAAAAAAATCAAATGTAATGGTTGAGAAAGAGGCGAAAGAGGATACATTTTTCTATTGAAAAAAAAACAACAAAAAATAAAAAAATAAAAAAATCAAACAATTTTTTTTTCAATTTTCTGATGGAAAAATGGTTTCTGGTAAACTTTAGTTTATTTGAAAGCTCTCTCGAATCCAGTGCTAAAACTCCTTTATGTTACAGCCCAGGTTACAGCTTTCTGCCTTTCATGGCGTAGGTCAGGCGTAGGAGGTGACTAGTCATTGACATGACAACGATCGACTTACGGCAGGCAGTTTGCCAAGTCGCATGCGCCAGGTTGTCTGTCTACCGCCAAACAAGAGTTTGTTGTAGTATAAGGTTAAGTCTGGGTTAATTTGGATTAGTTTGGGTTAGTTTTGGTTAAACATTGATGTCGCGTGAGCCACATCTTATTACTCTAAATTCAACATTGCCTTGAAGTCTGTGACAAAAGCTGTCAGGTGAGGGAGTTTTAGAACTGGATTCGAGAGAGCTTCCAAATAAAATTTGAACCAAAAAACATTCATCATCCGCAAATTTTATGCTTGGTAATTATTCTATATGAATCACTCTCTTCACCTTAACAAAAAATATAACGATTCTTGTGCCGGACCAAAGTTTACCGGACTCAAAAAATGTATCTCTTTTCAAAATACAGGGTGTTACTTAATGGTATGTCATAATTTTAACTGGAAGTTCCTGGATAATTTTAAGTCGAAAAGGTCATATAAACTGTCTGAAAAAAAATCAAAATAGAATGAAATAAAAATAAAAAAAAAAATAAAAAAATAAAAATAAAAAATAGTGTGTTCCTATAACATAATATCCTGTGGCAAAATTCAGTTCATTATCTCAAACCCTCTTTGGAAAATGTATTAAAAACTGAAAATAAAATAAATCTTTAACACCCTGTATCTTAAAAACCAAGCATTTTAAGACCCAAAATTAAATGAACTTTTCGACTTAAAATTTTTCCAGGAACTCCTCCTTGAAATTATGACATACCACATACCATCAAGCAACACCCTGTAGATAGGTAAAAATGAATATAAGTACCATTACATTTGATTTTTTTGGAAAAAACTCAAAAATAAGCTACCATTTCAGTTAACGCCATCTAGCGGCGACGGCGAAAGTAACAAATACAAAACCAATTTAGCATTTTGTAATGCAGATTATGCTCTTTCATATGAGCACATGCTCGTTGAAATCGGTCAAGCAAAACGGTAGAAATCTCCGTTTGTTAAAAAAAATAATTAAACTTCCCCCATCCCTTCATTTTCATAGATAGAAAAAAACGTTTTGGGAAAAGAGTGTAGGTAAAAGTTCAGTTAATATGAAAATAACAGCATCGATATATTTTTCAAAGGGCATGAAAGAGGTATGAAAATCCAATTTTTCTACTTGGTGTTGGTTGTTAGGTTGTTACACACCTAGCGACCATTTCAGAAACTTAAAAATATTTTCCAGGTATTTTTCTTGACCGCAAGTCATCACGAAGAATATAGTTTCCCAGATAAAGTACCTCGCATTCTTAGTTGCCCACCATGTACAGTCGTGTGCAAATATCCGTTGGATTAAATTTATATCGTGTAAACGTGCCTGTCACCCTTCAAAAGTGCAAAAATATGCTGTACAAGTAGTTTTTGGAATATAATTCATGTTTATTAGCTTTATTGAAAAAACTTTATCATAAAACGACAATATCCAATAATTAATAGTAGTTGTTACTATAAAAGTGTGCCTGTTTGATAAATAAACTAGTCACATAATAATATTTGATATTTTTCTACCACTGATGTTTATGAAACTCGTTCAAAATATGAATAATGAGAAACAAAATACTACAAGATTTTAATATTTAACTATTTTTGGGTAAAATTTCGTTAATTTTTCAAGAGTTCGATAAATACAAAAATATCTACAAGGGTTAACATCTTTGCCTTATCTATTCCATAATATATTCCATATTCCTCATGATGCGGGAAAATTACTTGCATAATAGTATATTTATTCAACGAGCGGGAAATGATGGATATCACTCACGCGAGGATGAAGTTTGCGTAATCATCTGAGTGAGTAATATCCATTTCCTGCGAGTAGAATATCATACTTTCTCTATGATTATTCAATAATTAAAGCGAACTTTGCAATAGTCAATTTCATTTGGACGGCACTTTCTGACAACTACTTCACTTAAGGTGAGGTTAGGTTGTTACACAATGTGACAATGACTATAAAACAGGTATATATGGACGGTCAAATGGGCTGTTTCAAAATCATGTATTTGAAGGTTGACGAGGTTAAAATGTTGTCGAATGTTCTGATTGGCTCTGAAACAGTGGAGTAATGACATCATTTCATTGCTTGAAAACAGTTGAGTAATGAGAAAAAAGTCACTGGTATGAGTATATAGAGAGTTACATTAACCAATAAAAAGTGGATGTATGATACATCTATTATTGAATAGTCATAGAAAATTGTATGTTATTCAACGAGCGGAAAATGTAGGCTATTACTCACGAGGATGAAGGATGAAGTTTGCGTAATCATCTGAGTGAGTGATATCCAAGGTTAATTGATATGTAGAGGTTGCGCCGTAACTAGGGAATCGGAAATCCACGAACGATAAACCGAATCGATCCCGTCACCGAGCTCCATTATTGACATTCCTGTCATCGGTGTGTCATCTTGATGTCATAACATGTCCGTATTTCAGGGTCTTAACACTTTTTTTACCGAGTGTCGGCCGTTTTTGAACGTGTTTGAGGGTAAGTTATCACACTGCTTTTGGTATACAGTGAAATATCTTCTCATTATCAAGTAAAAACCATATTCTATCTTTTTTTTTAGATGTGTATTTGAATTTCAGAACCGGATCGGAGCCAACTGACGTCATTTTTGTCTGAATTCTGATTCGTCCGAAACCCGAACGTATAACGACGCAACCTTACCACTATCAATTAACCTTGAGTGATATCCATTTCCCGCGAGTAGAATACTAAACTTTTTCTATGATTATCAATAATTAAAGCAAACTTCGAAATATTCAATTACATTTATACATTTGAGGAACTAGTGAGGTTAGGTTGTTTACACAATGTGACAATGACTATACAGGGTGTAACAGAGTAAGTGTTACAACGTGAGACTGTAGATTCTTTATCAAAAAAGAAAAATAATTTTTCCTTAGAAATAGTTTTCCGCGGACTTTCGATTTCGATATACAGGGTGTATTATATCTACGCCACTGGTTAATTTTTTTAATCGTTTTATTAATAAAATAATCCTAACTAGTGAGTTTTGACACTGTACCAAATCTGATGAAAATATTCCAAGTGGTTTAGAAGTAATTAAAGAAAAATCTTTTTTTTTTCGTAACTTTGACACCCTGTATATCGAAAACGAAAGCCGCGGAAAATTTTCGTTGAGAGAAAATCTTTTTCTTTTTTGATAACGAATCTACCAGTTTCACGTTGTAACACTTACTCTGTTACACCCTGTATAAAACAAGTATGGAGGGTCAAATGGGCTGTTTCAAAATGATGTATTTGAAGGTTGACATTTTGTCGAATGTTCTGATTGGCTCTAAAACAGTGGAGTAATGAGATTAGATCATTTTCATTGGTTAAAAACAATTGAGTAATGAAAAAAAAGTCACTGGTATGAGTAACGAGTTACATTAACCAATAGAAAGTGGATGTATAATACATCTATTATTGAATAGTCAAAGAAAAACAACATTTCTTTTCAAGCTTATTTGATATTGCATTTTGTTCATTAGGGCAGATTTTTGGGCTTGTGATTTTCTTTATTGCGAATAATTTTTGCCACTGTTCATAATGTAGGCCACTTGTTTTACTCTTCAACATATTCCACAATTTTTGCTCTTCAAAGGTCAATTTATATTTAGCTGATCCCGGTATGGCTTGACTTTGGATGTTTTCGACGGGTCTTGTCTCATTAAGCGACCCATTTCACACGTTTTTTGTTATGGATTGATAGTAGACTCTCCAAAAATTATTTTAACAAAAAAAAAGTTGCGGTACTTTCACTTTATTTAGAGAAAATGAACAAAATGACCGTATTTTCTAAACTATTAGAAAAGTAAATTTTCCCAAAATCTAGGTAAGCACATCCTGTTTTTTTTTTGTATAGGAGTCTACAATCCCTATAACTTGATTTGTCAGTGAAAAAAATGTGAAGAAATAACGTTTTAATTGGAAAAAAGAAAGAATTCGAAGTCGCCATAACTCAAAATATACAATAGCACGGATCAACCTCAGATTAATTATCAAGTATTAATGAGGGATCAACGCTCACAATGGTTGAGCCGGTTGAACGGATAAGCGATGTTGCCAAGTGTTGAAAAAAGTATAAAGGCTGTCAATATGTTGAAAACTACTTTGATTATTATCATATTGAAATAATGACTGAAAAAAAGGAGTTAAAATTAGTAATTTTCAACTATTTGTTTCAAAGAACTACCTGAAGATTAACAGTGGTTGCGTAAGTTTCGTTCTGTGATATGATGAAGCATATTTCGGTAGAAGAACCCAAACTGACCAGAACTAACCCAAATTGACCAAAACTAACAATAAGCTAAACAGTTTTGTCGTTCATGATTCTCAATGCTCAGATGTCGCATACGAAACATTCATTTTCTCTTAACATAGCCTAACTAGAACCAACCTAATCTTACCCATATTATCCAATTATCAACTCAAACAACAGAGCAAAATCAGCCAAACGTGAAATGCACCTATAGTTATACTAAAATCTATCATCTATTATCTATTCATCGTCATGGTAACGTTTATTGCTTGTCAATATACTTTTATCACATTTCCATCCACTTTTTCCAAATTTCCACTTCACATTCCACATGCAATGCATTCTCGCGTTAAGGAAAAAATTGAGGTTGAGTCATCGCAGCAACGTGTTTCAAGCCCATGGTTTGTTCAATGATGACTGTTGTCAATGAAGGATTCGATGTCACTCAGTTACTCTATCAATTAATGCAATTGAACAAAAAAAAAAAGAGAATTCTACAAATTCCAGATTAATGTATGACAAGAAATATATTCATGATGCCTATTATCTTCAAATACTTAGTGAGAGTTTTGATGCAACCAAGCTATTAAAAATTGTTGCATTTTGATAGAGTATTCGTAATGTTGTTTCAATTATGTTACCTAGGTAAAATTTTTGTTTGACATGAAATCGCTAACGACTCTTCGCCATCTGGGGGTAACAATTGAAGCTGAATTACGACTTGAAACGGATCACTTTTATGCATTTCGATCACTCTCCTAGTTACAGTCCTCCATACCTTATCCTTGTAGACCTGACATTGCAAACAATCATGTTTGTTCATGCTCTTGTCAAACCAATTCAAAAATGTCGTTTAGTTTGAATGATTTTTGAAAGTTAAGGCTACACACACAAAGATTATCCAATGCCTGATTTTTGCGCTGAATACCAGTGCCGGTTTTTCCGTTGGTTGTATAAAAGCGCTGATTACCTGGCAGTTGAAGAGATTTGGTGAATGCAAGATGCCCAGCAGGTCATCCTCCGACGAAAAATATGTGCTACCTACTAAGTAGAAAACGTTTTACAAACATGCAAAGACTGATCAAAAGTTCATACATACAGTGAATAACGAGCGAGTAGTTCAATGTCATGCTCTTCACTGGAGGCAGGTAGATCAAATCTCTTAATCGAGAGTACGCCTTTGTACAGAGTTTTTGCATGTACTATAAGCGATGTGGGGAACTCTCATGCAGCTGTAACATCTCATATGTCAAGATGTGGACTATTCGAACTTAGCTCAAGAGTAAATGAGAAAATTCGACAAGTTGGCAACATACGTCAACCTTCAAATCCATCATTTTGAAACATCCCATTTGGCCGTCCGTCATAGTTGTCGTTGTTGTTGTTTCTTCCTTGATGGTTCCTTGCATATACCTATGAAACTATAGGTATATGGTTCCTTGGCTTTGGTTCCAGGCCATTCGCCAGCGCAATCCGTCCATAGTTGTTTTATAGTCATTGTGTAAACCTAACCTCACCTTATCCTACAGTACAGTTATCAAAAAGTGCCCTTCAAATTAGATTAAATATGGCATAGTACGGCGTTTTGAACTGAAAAAACAATTTTTGGATGCAAAATCTTCATCACTTTCAATGCATATTTGACAATGACAGTGACACATTCGCCAAAATATAAAGATTATTTTTGAATTTGTTCTGGGATGTATCCATTTTCACCAAACCAATGCCAACCCTAACTAACCAAAACGGACCCAATCTAACCATAACTCAAAACTAACCTGAAAAAACAAACCTTTTCCCCCAAATCCCGTAAATTATTTGTTTTTTATTGTCAAAAATGATAAAAAAGGCGAATTTTTGGCTTTGCGCATGTGAATTCATATTTCTTATAAGCAACAAAACGTGCCTATGCAAAAAATATTGTATATAATATAATGCCAAAATAGCAGAAAACCGTATTGTGACTAATTACCGGCGTTTGACATAAAAGATGTACCGAAATCCGAATATATCATTATTAAACCTCAGTGTAGATGTATAAAACAAAATCACTAATCAAAAAATTAATGATTATATCATCCAATTTTTTTGATGAATCCAATTTATCCCGATGTGTGGGGTAAATTCGGACAAATTAAAAACAAAAAATAATGTTCTCCTACTCAGAGTAGAAGAAAAGAGGCCTTGGGGGCAAAACAGACAACAGATACATTGATTTAAAACCGACTTTAAAACGGTTTATTTTAAAGTGAAAAAGAAGTTCCCTACATCAACTTGAATAAAATGATAAACACTGCTAATCTTTGGTGTAATAATAAAAATAAGTAGAACTCGAGTATTTAAAAAAAATAGGAAAAAAAACTTATTCTATATCACAATACATATTCTTTCCGTGAATTTTTAAATGTCCATCGGTTCCTTCTAAGGTATTTTTGTGATTGTAATCAATAATTCCCATAATGCGTGACACCGCTTCTTATACGTCCTTACCATGTTCGAATTCGCTCCGCTGAAATGAAATATTCTGTATAAAAGTCACTCTAACTCAAAGTTATTATTATTTTACAAATAACATGTCTTCAAGTGACACAAAAGAATGTTTGTACAAATGTTCAACCTAGTTGAACTTGATAAACTAAAGCTGCAATTGTTTGTTTGCCGCGTATTGATAGAAGGGTAATATAAATATATCGCATACGATAGTAAAATTAACCAAATGTTAACTTCCAGTGAAAAAGCGTTCTGCTACCACCAATGTACACAGCTGGCTGTTATCGAATTCATACAACCCGTTCGGATTCAACCCACATAACGGTACTTGCCTCTGGCTCGTAGCGGAAACTTCATCCGCGTGAGTAATAGCCACCGTTGTCCACTAATGTATCATTTACCGGACTCAAAACCAGGCCAGTGAACTACACTTTGGAAGTTGTAGAATTGTTTGGCTGGCGCCATCTCATGGTTATGATAATCAATTGACAAATAATGTTGGTAACATAAGTACTATACCGTTCCCATCTATATAGCCTAAGTTGTAACATGGTGTGGCTGATGCCATCTCATGGTAAGAGTGTGAGACGGACTGCCATTACCGCCTTCTCAATTTGTAGTTTGACAGGAAAGCTCTTTCTGTTTTGAACGATTGAAAAAAAAAATCACAGTATAAAATAAAACATGGTACGATACACAGCCGTGAAATGTTATTTTGTCAATATAATAATATGCATAGGTAAGTCTTGTTTGTTATATGGAATATAAATCCACTTGCGCAAAGCCAGAAATTCGCCATTTTCATCATTTTTGAGAATAAAAAACAAATAATTCGCGGGATTTAGGGCGAAAAGGCTGTTTTTTTTCAGGTTAGTTTTGAATTTTGGTTAGATTGGGTTCGTTTTGGTTAGATTGGATTCGTTTTGGTTAGGTTGGCTTACTTTTGTTTGGTGAGAATCTTGGTGAAAATGGATTCAAAAAAAAACCTTCATGTTTTGGCGAAGTCATTGCCAAATGCATTGAAAGTAATGGAGATTTTGTGTAATTTTGTTTAGTCCAAATAGCGTTTTTTTTTATCTGCGAAAATGATTTTGTACATTCTACAGAAACGAAAATGTGTCTATTTAGGCAAAATTGCTTATTATATTTTAATGTGAAAAAGCCGTTTTGTAAACTGTTACCCTATTATGTGTTATACCTGAAGATAAATAATTGTTCAGTTCCTTGTTCCGTTTCTTTGATTTCATGTGGTTTCAAGAGGCATACAACAAATAAATGTCATTTTGCATTTTATAAATTCTATTCTATTTATTATTCCAAAGACTGTTGAATTATTGAGTGAGAGTGCATAATATCTTGTGTAGTGAAGTTTAGTTTTTTTTCTATTCATTCAAAATATATTTCAAACGATGATTGTTTATTTACACTTGCTTCTTCCCGAGTCGGTGAAAGTCTACTTTTTATGATATAGGTGTACAGACGTAACCCATTAGTGCGGGGAAGCCTATTTTCTGCCTTATCAATAGAGATAGAGAAACATTTTGAAGACATTCCATTCAATTTTCAAAAATAAAATTTGCATGTTGAAATATACACGTAGTTTCTTTATGAACCTCACCTAGGACCGAAGACCACTTCCCTATATCTAACTTGTCGGCCAAGACTACCCACCTTCTTTGGAAAATAAAGAAGGATATCAATGTTCTCTTGAGTTTGTAACACTCTGTAGATAAACTTTGCAATGTAAACTACATTGGATAATATGCTTTTCTGCAAAGTGATTCATTTTAAACATATTGCTGTTCCTTTCTTCTCAAGAGCTGTTTATCTAATATCAATCAAAGCTTACCCATGGGTAAACTCTCAATTGATAAGCAGCCCCTCGGAATAGTAAGTTATCGGTTTGAGATATATACATTTTTGAAGAACATATAACACTTTTTGATCAAGTCTAATAAGAAGGAGTTTCAAAAACAGTACCTCGTGTTACCTCCTCTAGCTCTTGTTACAGCTAGTAAACGTCGATTTGTTCCTCTAATCAGCCTCCAATCAGATCAAAAGAATATGCTTTAGGCATTGCCATAAATTCGAAGATTTGTTGACAAAGCAGATATGTAATTCTAATGCGAGTATGCAAGAATAATAAAATAAACTATAGTATATAGAAATTCACATAATAGTCTAAACATTTATCAAGAAAGCGATGCCGTACCTCATGTGAAATTCTACCAGCGCATGATAGACTGTCCGTGCCAAATCAGAACCCATGTTACCAGCTCTACAGTCCTCACCGTGTAGCAGCCAGATGCCACTATATTTCAGTTGAGAATCGATATTCACTCCCAGAAATCTTGTGACAGCCCAAGTAACAATTACAATTACAATTCCGACTCAATTCAACCACTCCGAACGTTGTCATTGGTTTTTGTTTGCTGCCTTATGCCTCCCAAACTTAAAGCAACGTAACCACAAGGTCGCTACAACGTTAGAACTTAACAGTTGCAGAATCTTACTAATAACAACGTAGGCGGACGTCGGGAGTAGTCAGCACTTGAGACGTTGCCGAGGGTTGAGAATCGCGTGGTCGCCATTACGTATTTGAAAGACCTGTTTAATGCACTACAGAAGAAACAACGTAGTACAACGTTGTTCGACGTTGTTACTAAATACGTGTTCAAGTGTGTATGAACTACAACGTTTTAACAAGCGACTTGGGGCAACCATGAAGATATTGACCAACTGCAACGTTGGACAACGTCTACTGAGCGACTCCAAAGTAAGGATCAGCGAAGATATAACCTCAACATAAGTATATTTAGTGAATACTATATATCGATGTTATTGAAGCATTGCTCAAATCAAAATGTATAGAAACAAAAATTATAAATATTCAACCACTTTTTACCAAAAACGTAAGAACATCTTACAAGGAAACCAGAGCAAAGGAAAGGGGATCAATATAGAAAATCAGTGTAGTGAGGGACACGATGAAAAAACTACCAAAGTTCGAGAGGTACCCATTTCCATTCAAATCAGAAATAGCCCTACTCCTGCCAACAAGACAAATGCCGATGAACTGAATAGTGCGGACTTCCGGGACTTCCCCACAGACAAACATTCGATTTTATACATATAAGTGAAACCACGACTATTTAATAACAGTAATGATTTTTAACCATAACAAAAAAAAAACGATCAAGAAGGACGTTTACGATGATTAGTTCATGTATATGTCACATGGCGCTGTACGTGGTCCAATTTAGTCGGGATTAGTGTACTTCTCGGAACCAAAGGTCGCTTATAGTCAATTGATTGTTGCCGATAGGGCCCTTTACACTTCTTTGGGATTTTGAAGGTTGGCATCGACGACTACGCCATTTCCGCGATTTTATTGTGTCATGTGTTGTGGATACATTCAATAAATGTCAGAGAAAATGAAGAATCTTCAGTGTTTCATCAAGCGAATACTTTTTGTGATATCGTCATGTGATATTCTTGATATTTTTCACTTTTTTACAAAGCAAATTTTCAAGAAAAAATTCAGGTTAACCAATTAAAACTATAATTTTGGAATGAAAATTAAAAAATAAATGGAGGACTCTGCATTATTTCGAAGTATCGAGGTCATATTTATCAATGAACTGGAGTGCGTTTATGGTTTTCAGTTACCAAAATGCCAGTACCGTCACTTTTATCAACTCTCACTTTCATAATATAGGTAGCCATATTTCTAGAAGTACAACCTATCATTTTCTCATACCTAACAATATTGGTTTCCTTTTCGTTGAAAATAGTAGCGGTTGCCAAAAATCACCTTAACCTAAGATAATATCCGTCCAAAGCATTGTGCGTAAGTTGCGATTAACATCTATTGGTACACGTTGCGCGACGTCGCCATCTGGGCAACTTTCGACAACCTTGGCGACGTCGTAGCAACCCAAAAGTAATCCACCATTTTGGTGAAAATTTAGGTCGCTGGGACCACTACACAACGTCGCCTGGCAACGTTGGGTCGCGTTTGGCGACGTCGTCATTACGTTTGACAACGTTATTTTGCTACTTGGGAGCCTTTAGCTCCAGAGAAAAGTTTCCAATTTTTAAATCATCAAGGTTGCACTGAAATTCCATAATATCTGTCTTACAAATATCTTGAGAGAGTTTATCAGCATCAAACAACATCTTCAATCTAGGTGGATCCACAGAGATGACACTGTGAAGAGATTCTGAATTCGTAGCTTGCCAGAGATCCGTCGTGTCATCCGCAAAAAGAGTAAAGCGGCCGCAGACATCAATATTATAAAGATCATTGGTATAGAGCAGGAACAAGGTTGGCCCAAGTACCGAACCCTGAGGGACACCACAGTCGATCTGCGAAGGCTACGAAAGAGCCAGTTCAACTGTTACACTTTGAGAACGACCGCCCAAAAAGACTCAAACCACTCCAATCCAACTCCCCTGAATAATTTTCTATATTCCACCCAATGACTTTCCAACAACGTTCTAAGATTCTACCCATCTCTGTAGCAGTATTCCATGATCAACGCAATCGAATGCTTTTGACAAGTCACAGAAGAGTGCCGCAACAGCTCTTCTGGCATTAAGATCTGTGGCATTCAGGTCTGTTTTCCAAGAAGCTGAAAATGACATCACTTGTACTCCTGTTTGCTTGAAACCCAAACTGGTCCTCATATAGAATGTTGTTTCCTTTCGAAAACGATAAAACTCTTGTCTTAACCAATGTTTCGATGATCTTAGAAATAGTGCGGGAAGCGACATGGGCCGAGAGTTGGATGGGTCTCCAAGTCTTCCCCCGTCCTTATGAATCGGAACAAAAATTGCAACCTCTAGAAAATATCGGAAATATCCCTTTATCCACGGCCAGTTTCCCTTTATCCAGGACTAGTTTATATTCCAATCGCTGTGTCAGGTAGTTCCCTCTAGACTTCAAAAGATATGCCATTCTCTCCAGCAGGCGCATTCTGTACAGGTGGTCGTTCTGGGCGTTTGCACCTTTCAAATAATTGTCAAAAAAGCACTGACTAGCTTAAAGACTGCTTTCCGATCCGTGATCGCACGAGGCCTGTAGACGGTAACAAACACTGTGGGGAAGGCCATTTGAGGTTCGCAATAATATACGGAATACGTGTATAGTCCATGGGATTCGTAGGGTAATTTATGGTTGCTGTGAGCTTCTCAGGAACAGAGCAGGAATATTGATTAAGACAAGATAATGGTTTGTCGGGGGTTTTTGGCTTGGAATCGAAGTTGCTATCCCTAATATCATTGATAATAGACGAGCGCGTCTTCTGCGGATTACTTGATGTCTTGAGAAGATCCGTGTAAGCATGGTTATAATGAATTAAACTTTGCAGAAAAGCATATTCAGTGTAGTTCACCACTATACAGGAGTGTTCAGAATGTATTTGAAAAATTAAAATTTAACTCTTGATATCAACTTTAAAATTAGACAAGTTGGGTTCTATCGCAGTATTTACATCTGCTGTAACCTTATGTCTCATTTTTTTCAGGACACCCTGTATTACCTGCTTTCTTTGGTCAATCGACTTCTTTGAATCCCAATACAAAAAAAAACAAAAAATAGTTTTCTTGATGTGATGACTCATCTAGAACTTGCTTGTTTTTGGTGGATTTCTTTTTCATTATTGGAAAGATGTGTTAACTGCATTATATTCTTGGAATGCGCAGAGTGAGCTAATATACTTACCTCGTTCGATTTTTGTCAATGTTGCCATCAGCCTCCATGACTTACTACTATCCAGAAGAAAATGGGACACACTGTACATAAAAAGTGTCTGCAAATAAATTAGTTACAACTTGACAAGTGACTTCAATAGCTGAAAAACGCTACACTATGATGATATCCTATCCCATATTACCGTTGTTTGAAAAAACCTAGTACTATAAGGTCTGTTTTGGTTCCAAGTTATTTCAGTTCCGAACCAGTTCCGAACCAGTTCCAAACTGTTCTACACATGCGCACTTGAATATTACCATGGCAACATTGAAGTGCGCATGTGTAGAACAGTTCGGAACTGCATGAATTTGGAACCAAAACAAAGCTATAAGCTTTTGCTAAGTGGAAAACTTACATAATTTTTTTTCCAGGTACCGAGATCCAAGTACTTTTTTCCATATGGACAAATCTTAATCTTGGACAAAAGTATTTTATGAGTTCCATATCCAATCTATTGTTCATAAACAATGAATTTGATCAAGTCGCATATTCAGGAATTATTAAAGGGTTAGGTTTGTGGGAATGCATCCAGGACAATTTTGGTAATTGATCATACATGGTGTCCCAGCTGAAAAAATCCTCACAAAAAAAACCCTCAAAACCATAATCGAGGGTCGAGCGTTTGTTATTTTCATTTCTTGGGGGCTCGTTATTTTGAGGGGATACTTTCAGCTGGGTCACTCTGTATAAAATAGTATGATAGACATTTATTCTAATATCATACAATGGACAATTTGCATATATTTTCAAATGTCATGAAATTTCATATACGTATTCTAGACAATATTCAAAAGTCATCAGCGAAAAATGTTTTCCGAAATATCCAAAAATATACTGAATAAATAAAAAAAAACGCAAATTTCACTATACCATCGAAAACGGGGCGGAGCTAGATCACCCTCTCGGGAAAAAAAAGAGCTATTACAGCCAATACGCCAGACGGAGATAGATAATGTATTCCCTGATGTAGTGGACGTAGATTGGCGCTCTTTAATCGGTGATTTCTACATAAATAGAGGTCGTAGATTGATTCTTTAAACACCAAGGGCATCAGTAGGTGCTCACTAATCCTTGTATTTTTCATATTTTCAAAAAATGTGCAAATTGTCAAATTACCTGTTACATCAGCCAACCAAACATGCATCTTGATTCAGTCAGTGGTTGTGTTACTATTGTAACCTTCGTCGAAATATATTCAACTTAAGCAAAAATGATCGGTTTTCGAACAGAACTTATTTTTCAGGAGCTTGTGGCTTTGAAGATGAGCCTCCTGAATTTAAACTCACCACTCTTCAAGATAGACGATTAATGCGCTTGGTCAATGATTCCATCAAAGTAGCCCTCACCCTTATCAACAAAGTAAATTTATGTAACCAAATAATGCAGATGGAGCGTAAGGAATGAAACAAGGTACTAGGCTGTTGGCGATGTGGAATTCACCTTCTTTGTTAATTGGATTTGTGATAATGATTTCTGGTCAAATATATACTTTATAAAGAACACCGTTGCTAGTTTCTTGTTGTTCGATTTCGCAAGAATGGAAATATAAGAATAACAAATCTTATAGGTTTTCTTCGATAAATTTAATAATGTACCTAGATCAGATGATCGCTTACCAAACGGGAATCATATACAGTCCCGGAACGGTCTAGTCTTTCACAAACGGCTCGAAACAAAAAAGTAAAAATTAGTACTTGATGGTTTTAGGACACGCCTGATCCGATGGTAATATCGGCAATCTTGCCACGTTTACATTTTTCGAGATAAAGTGAACAACTTTTTTTTAAATGCAAAGCCCATTCAATTTTTATCGCAATAAATTAAGCGCCCCTCGGTTATTGAATCCTCAAAATATCAATTTTTTTATTTGAAATACAGCAACTTTGCACTTTCGTTCAAAAGCCCCGGAACGGTCTCGTATTTCACAAATGGTTCGAAAAAAAAGTAAAAATTGGTACGTTGTGGTCTTAGGACATGCCGAGGGTAGTATCGGCAATGTTGCCACGTTTACATTTTTTATGACCGTTCCGGGACTTTTGAAAGACACTGTATCTGCTACCATCCACATCGAATTTGTGTTTAAAGTCACGCTTACACCAAATTCAATGTGGATTTTAGCATTTAATTCCCATTTGACAAGCGAAAAACTGTCACTTTCACCTCGAAGTGAAATTGAATGTAACTCATGCACAGTTAAATTGTGACTATAAAGCGAGCGAAAGTACCCAAAAAATATACAGCTAACAAGCGTAGGCGAATGCCCAAGTGAATTGGAAACCTTAAACATCGCCTGCAAGTCATCAGCCGTGGCTAAAACTTGGTACATATTGGAGTCATCGATCTTAGCCGTTGATCGATGATCGGCGTTTTGGCAAGACCTATGGGCTATCTTATTGAGATTTTTTGTTTTGTTAGGTTGGTTCGGCGGTTGAATTTGTATGGTACGTATGTGAACTGTGTGAGTTGAGTTTAGGTTATAGAGAATAATAGACCTGAATCGAATGGTAAGATATTTATTTATATGTATGCAAGTATGCTTGTTCTCTAATTTATTTTTGACCTCCCAAAATATTGACGACGAGTCGCCACTGTACTCATGTAACTCCTTCCCCCACCATACACTGTATGTAGTAGATGAATCATATCATCAGAAAATGGTACATTTCATCGAAAAAGCATACCTCATTTATGACTGATAAAATTTGTCATGTGATGATTGCATTTTAGTTCTTGAATACTCAAAGTACGTCAGTAACATCAAAAAGTAGTATTTTGATAGCAACCGAATTATGCCAAATTTCAAAATTTTTCGTGCAATGATTCAAAAAAAAAGAGGGGGTGGGGAATCTTTTTGAGCCACACTCTATGTATTCATCGCTATTTAATCAAACGGTCTTGTTTATTTTGTCTTGGCTGTATTTTCATTCATTACGAAACATGTTTTCAACTACAGAAAAAAACGTTCTTTGTATTACCTTCATAAGTAACTCAAGTGTCATATGTTATATTAGAGACTTTTTGCACCTCTTAAATATTCATTCCGTTGTGATTATCGTTATTCTGAACATGCGCAGTGACAAAATCATAATCCTTTATCGTTATTAGTGTTGACGTTTTGAAGGAAACTGGCAGATTGATATTGTAAAGTGTTTTATTAAATCCAAGGTGTTACTATTACCATGACCGAAGACAGACTTATTCAAGCAACTTAAAAGTACATCCTACTACCTGCCCTACCATAAAATCGATACCGAAAACTGGTCAGACAAACGACAATTTGCAGCGACAAAAATAGACCTAGTTCATCAGCATGATATCGATTTTCTTGAAACTCCCAAGGCCAGAAATATAACAATTCGATGCATACAATAATCAACATAAATGTAGGTACGTTTTCTAAATATCGCAACACTTCCACTAAAACTAATACATTCCTGTTGATAACTAAATTAATACAGCTCACAGATTCCTAGACTGCTTCTTAAATTTATGAACTTTTGTTTACTAAGCGGTTTAGTAAAGATATCGGCTAATTGATTGTCAGATGATACATATTTGACATCAATCCTACGTTTTTTGAACAAATCCCTGATAAACATATATTTGACATCAATATGCTTAGATCTATCATGCATTTCCGGATTTTTAATAAGCTTAATCGCACTCTGATTGTCCATGTATAAGCTTAGTTTGTCGTACGAAATACCGAGGTCACACAACACTCGCGTCAACCAAATCCCTTCCTTCACTGAACTCGCGGCACTTACAAATTCTGCCTCCGTGGTGGATAAAGAAACGCATTGTTGTTTTTTACTTTTCCATATCACAGCTGCACCACCGAACAGACACAGTGTCCCTGATGTCGATTTTCGAGTCTCGTTGTCTGCGGCAAAATCGGAATCACTGTACACACAAAAGTCTCCCATTCGTCCATAGAACAGTCCAAAATTTCGCGTCCCTTGTAGATAGCGTAGCACTCTTTTCACTAAAAGCCAATGAGCTTCTGTAGGCTTGTCCAAACTCCTGGACAACACATTGATCACAAATGCTAAGTCTGGTCTAGTGCCAATCTGAAGATACATGAGATTACCAACAGCTTCCCTGTATGGCACATTTTTGGCTGATATACGAATAGAATCAGTTTTATTCCATTCGACGTGAATTGGTGTATCCACTGGTTTACACTCACTCATGTTAAAACGGTTTAACACTTTGTCGATGTATGCACTCTGCTTTATTGAGATTCCGTCACTCATAAACCTGAATTCTATGCCCAGGAAAGATTGCACTTTCTCACATATTGTGGAAATGAATTCCTGTTTTAGCACTTCAAGAAAACGATCTGCATCTTCTTTTCGAGTTGCACACACAAGTCCGTCGTCCACATAGATGTGATAATTGGTCGTTTTAATAATGAAACTCTGAGAAACTTCAACACAAATCTATTTAACTTTCTCGTGATAACAAAATATCAACCGACTCATGCGGCTAACGGCAGAATAATGCCTCCCTTATTCTCTGAAGAAAACAGTGAACTAAATCCAGAACGCAATTCTTAAAACTACGCAGTACATAACAAGTCGTAAATCAATCAAATATTATAATAGAGAACTAATGGGCAATGGGTTGGGGTTTGAGTTCCTTTTGAATACCACCAATAAATAAAGATGCAGGTCTGGTGTCTGCTTATCTGCTAAGAATTGCAGAATTGCTCACACGGCCTATCCTGACCGTAATTCGTTCTCGAATTACCATCCTGCATACTTTGAACATCTGAAACAATGAGAAAAACCAGCAGAATGGAACATAACCTTTTCATAAATCAACAATATATGCCTGGCGAGCCATTACAATACCAAACTTAAAATCCTCGTTTCTTATTTTCCATAATTTAAATAGTGATTCAATCTGTTGGTATGCAAAAATCAATCCCAAAATTCAAAGCATTTTTTTTTTTTTTAAAACACATAGAATAAAAATATGTGCAAAGCGTCAGGCTTTCAACTCAACAAATATCAAAACAAATGCAAAGCGTCAGGCTTTCAACATAACAAATATCAAAACAAATGCAAAGCGTCAGGCTTTCAACATAACAAATATCAAAACAAATGCAAAGCGTCAGGCTTTCAACATAACAATTATCAAAACAAATGCAAAGCGTCAGGCTTTCAACATAACAAAATTCAAGACAATGTGTAAAGCGTCAGGCTTTCAACATAACAAAAACCAAAACAAGTGCAAAGCGTCAGGCTTTCAACACAACAAAAATCAAAGCAATAACGCTCGAGTCAATATCCGTAATTGCTCGAACAGGTCAATGATAAAAATTATGTCAGTTACCTAGAACACCATACTAAGAATCTCCGGGCCACAATCTCAGCATATCTTTAGCGACAACTCGCTTTCGATTTGTAACCAAGCTCTTCAACTCGAATCTATCAGCAGCATTTACGTATTTTTTAATAATAAGTATATGATCAGCAGGTAATACCCCTCATACCTAGCGTCCAACTTTGACAGGTGGCTATTGCCCGAAGGATGATAAACATAATCGCCCAATTGAAATAACTTATTTGACCTTCTCTTTTTGTCAAAAAGGTTTTTCGCTAAGTCCGCTTGCTTTTTCATACGCTCATATGCCAGATTTCTGTCTTTTAATAAATCTTTCGAAATATCTTTTGGAAGAAACTCAGTGGTTATGTTTTGTCGGTAAACAGCTAGTACACCCAATAATTCTTCTAAGAACTGACCTGTTACTGATGTTTTTATAGTATCTGCAGATAGCGAGAAAGTATTTATGGCTGGGGGTGCACAAATCACATCATCTTTTAGATAAACGCAAGAGCCGCTACTGTCTGTGTGAATTTGAATTCCATTGTGACTAAAAAGGTCACGACCCAAAATGCAATCTTGTGAAATGACAGTGCTCTCAACTACATAAAAACAGATTTCGAATCTTATGCCATTACTCTCGATGTTCAACAATGTTTTCGAAAGTGCACAAAAAGAACCACCACCTATACCTTTTATCGACAAAAAAGCTGGTTCTAGCTTACAGTTAAGATAATTTACAACTTTTTCCGTAATTAAACTACATTCGGCGCCCGTATCTATTGAACAGGTAACAGTGGCATCCTGTATCTTAAATTTGGCACAAAAATCACTGTTTAGGGTAACACAAAAAAAATTTACTTGACGAGACGAAGACGGTTGTTCTCGTTTTCTAATGAAACAGTCGTCAATTTTGTGACCAATTTTTTTACAATAGGTACAAGAAATCTTATCTTTGTAAACATTGCCCCCCGCTAGTCCAAAAGGGTTTGAAGTTTTATAATTTTTAGGACAGTTGCGTCTTAAGTGTCCCGGTTCATTGCAAGAGAAGCAGTTTCTACGGTCGTTATGTTTTTGTTCAACTTTTTTATCAAACGGATATGGCCTTTCATGCTTGTTTGCATCAACAAATTTTCGTTTTGAATAGTTGCTTAGCAGTATAAGCAGTTCACTAACAGAAGCCACTCTACTATTAAAAGCCGCAGTTTTAACCTGAACATCAACAATATCCCCAATTACAATTTCAAGCAGTTGACTTCCAGAGAGATCAAAGTTCAATGACTTAATTAAAGAAACCTTTTTTCTGGCATACTCACAAAACGAATCAGCAAGGTCGCTGGTGAAAAGGCTAGCTTTTCGGAACTTTTCGCTCAAGTTTCTTTTCGCTGGATACATGCTGCACAAGTCCAGCTTCAACGTCTCCCATGTTTTTTCATTCGGCTGCCATGACAAAAACCATTCTCCAGCTTCCCCTTTTAGTCCAGAAGCACTCCTAACCAGTAACTCGTACTCAGTCCAGTCAAACATCTCTCCTAGTTTTTCTACCTCGACGCACCACTTTTTCGCGTCACAATCGTCCAACAGGGGATCAAAGTTTGGCATCGTCACGGTAGTAGCTACGGCACTGTTATTTTGCTTTTGCATGGCTTTTACGGAGTCCGCAAACATTTTTACAAAGTCCTCCATTTTTGTTTAGTCCAAAATATAAAAATGTCACGTAATAAATTTGATAAAGTCACGTAACACTGCGTAACACGCACTCTGTGGTACTTCTAGTAGTTCGAATCCCACTTCTGATGTGATAATTGGTCGTTTTAATAATGAAACTCTGAGAAACTTCAACACAAATCTATTTAACTTTCTCGTGATAACAAAATATCAACCGACTCATGCGGCTAACGGCAGAATAATGCCTCCCTTATTCTCTGAAGAAAACAGTGAACTAAATCCAGAACGCAATTCTTAAAACTACGCAGTACATAACAAGTCGTAAATCAATCAAATATTATAATAGAGAACTAATGGGCAATGGGTTGGGGTTTGAGTTCCTTTTGAATACCACCAATAAATAAAGATGCAGGTCTGGTGTCTGCTTATCTGCTAAGAATTGCAGAATTGCTCACATAGATGATAACGAATAATTTTCTGTTTCGATCGTTATTCTCACTTGTAAATAAACATGGGTCCGATGAGCTTTCTTTTAATCCAAAATTCTGTAGACATTTCACAAAGCGAGCATTCCAACATCTAGGCGCTTGTCGTAACCCATACAAGCTTTTGTTCAGTTTGCACCCACGATCCGTTCCATCTTCATAACCATGCGGTTGAGTCATGTACACCTCCGCGTCTTCAAGAACTCCATACAAGAAGGCCGTTTTAACATCAAATTGGCGTAAAACTAAATCGTCTCGAGATGCAACACTCACCACTGCACGAATCGTATCAAATCTTGTAACGGGGCTGAACGTTTCGGTGTAGTCTATACCTTCCTTTTGTTGAAAACCCCGTATCACTAGTCTTGCTTTATGTCTCATGCCTGCCCCATCTGCACTTTGTTTTTCCTTAAAAACCCATTTATTGTCGATCACTTTCACTTTTGAAGGTTTTTCAATCAAAGTCCAAGTCTCGTTTTCATATAGGGAGTTGATTTCATCATCCATAGCAATTTTCCACAAATCTGCATTTGCCGACGAGACTGCTTCATCGTAGTTTGCCGGTTCACTCTCTGCTAACGACACAAATCCAAAACGTTCGGTATGTTGAATTACGTTTCGGTTTCGTAGTTGCATAGCGTGCGGTTGGTTCACAATTATTTCACCTTCATGATCAGATTCAACAGTCCATGATGATTCTCCACTGCTCTCTGGATCAATATCCGGTTCATCATCGTCTTCACTGATCTCTTCTCCCATTTCGTGCTCATTACCAGGATCTTCTCTCAGTAGATTTTTCTTCAAAACGTCTACTTCGGTATATTTTTTCGTAATTGATGGAAGCAACGTCTCTTCCTTGAACATGACGTTTCGACTGACCACAACATCATTTTTGCTCGGAACATATACCCTGTAACCATTCACGTCCTTCAGAATATTCTGAACATGGCGTTTATTTTGATGGGCCAGACGTTCATGCCATAACTGCAACGTCGTTTCTGAATTTGCTACAGACGCTGACGAAACTTTATCACTCACAACACGCAAATTCATCTTATAAAGATCTCCATCTTCGACTCCACTGGCTACAACTTTTCCATTTTTCAGAAAAACACACTCACTTCCGTTGTTTTTTATCGTGAAGTCAATACCACGTTTCGCAGCCATTTTTACCGAAAATAAATTGCACATCATGTCAGGTGTAAACAACACATCATGCATTATTCCTGAAATCCATTCATTACCCACAAGTGTCTCAATTTTGACAGTCCCTCTTCCCAAGGCTTCCACTTTTTCTCCATTTCCAATATTGATCGAAACTGGTTTGGACAGCAACTGGAACTCGTCGAACACCTCGTCGTTGTTGGTCATGTGCTCAGATGCACCTGAATCAATCACCCAATAATTTTTGTCCTTTGATTTTGTTGAGCCTCCAACATAAGCCACAGGACCTGAATGACCACCGGAACCATGATGACCGGTTTTCTTTCTCCTTGCATTGTTGTCTGGATTAGGACAGTTTTTCACCACATGCATCTTGGAACCACACCCAAAGCAGCCGTTACAATCCTTGCGTAGATGTCCTTTGCTACCACAAGTAAAACAACCAGTCTTTGCAGCATTTTGCACTTTCTTCTTAGCACCAAGTTTCGAAAATAACGCCACTGTTTCTTCTGTGTCCCGTCCCATTTCCTCTCGCATCCTTATTTCTTCCGTTAAGAGTCTAGTTGTCAGATTTTCCAGCGTTTTCTTTGACGATTTAGTCGAGTCCCACGCACTATGGAAATGCTTGAATTTTGGCGGCAACGTAGATAGAATCCTTGTCAACAACATTGACTCTGGAATTTGTCCATTCAAACTCCTCATTCTTTGCGACAACTGCTCAAGTTTCGCAACGTGATGCGCCACACCTTCAGCTGGATTCCACTTTAATTCAAAGAATTCCTTCTGAACTAGAGACAAGCTTTCTTCGGACTTCAAATCATAGATGCTCTGTAATTTATTCCACATCTCTTCAGCAGTTTTACAGCTCATCAGAAACTGTAGCGGTTTATCCTCCACTGTTGTGACGATGTACTTCCTGGCAGCCTTGTCTGCTTTCGTCCAGACAGCCAAACGTGCCCCATAGTTATCAGCATCACTCGCTGGTAACTCGAACGTACCCTCACACACTTCGAGTAGGTCTTCAGCATCCAACAGCGTAGTTATAACAAACTTCCACTGATTCCAATTCTCAACACCCTTCAATTTCTCGATTTTCAATGACCGAAGACAGACTTATTCAAGCAACTTAAAAGTACATCCTACTACCTGCCCTACCATAAAGTCGATACCGAAAACTGGTCAGACAAACGACAATTTGCAGCGACAAAAATAGACCTAGTTCATCAGCATGATATCGATTTTCTTGAAACTCCCAAGGCCAGAAATATAACAATTCGATGCATACAATAATCAACATAAATGTAGGTACGTTTTCTACATATCGCAACAATTAGAAAGTTATTGGAAATTTGAAAATAGAGTGCTAGCATTATTAGTGCGTGAATACCTTATTTTAATACTGCTTGACGCTACTGCTTCCGAAAAGAAACAGTTATTGGAGCCTGAATAAGGCTTGTCAGATATCTCATGACTCTACTTTATTTCTAACATAACCACAACATCGTTGAAATGTATAAACAAACAAATAAAAATCCTGTGTTTCACTTGTGTATTTTTACGGTTTTGGTTTATTTTTTTGAAATCTCTATTGATCCGGAGTTTCAAAGTTTGGAATCATTTAATTTATTTAGATATATTGATTAATTCACGGAGACGCACTAGATCATCCTCCTAGCCTCGCTCCTAACAGAATCGTAGCCGGTTTTTGTTGCTCACTCATTTAACTTATTCTGATTTATATCCACAACACACACTGAGAAAATGCAGGAAAGCAAAAACCTATTATAAATAAAAATTGAAAACTCCGTCTAAACGTGAACAGACAAATAATTACAATAATAATTGTGTAATGACAAAAAACTGCCAAACTTGTCAAAATAACGCCGAAATTACCATAATACGACTCGACTTTATTGGTGCCGTAATGAAGTCGAGCACAAACGTTATTAACGCTAGTCTTATCAAACGAGGCAAATGCGCATGCGTAGTTGTCAAAATTAATGCTAGCATTATTATTACTAGACCTTATTTCACTTCCAATAAGTCTCTATAATAATCATAACGGGTTCCTTTAAGGCGATATATGCACCTTGGCCGAAATCGAAATCCTATCGTGAAATAATCTAAGCGATACGCGAACGCCGGGACTGATGAATCGCATAGGCGCGAGTGAGAGAGAAACCAGAACGTAGTTATTAGTATCGTATTTGGCTTCTTATTGGATACCGAGAATCACACGTAGTAAAATAAAGGTGGAGTTTATTTTATTATTTTTTCTTGCCCTTGCGATGTGTCGGTGTCGGTGCGATTTGTTAAATTTGTTTACCAAATCTAGTGGTTCTGAGGAAACTGTATTATGTACTAACTTTATTTTGATTCTAGGATATTCTTCAAGGATATAGCAAAGACTAGTACCTCGGGGTATTTGGTATTTTTTGAGGACTCCTCTGAATCAAAACATAATAAATTTTTCTCCAATTCGTATTCTTACGATAATTTTTTAAGATTTTAAATTAACTTCATTCAAATAATAGGATATACAAAACTTTTGAAATTCAGAAGAAAAAGGATGATTTGACTCGAGCGGTAATATAAAGGTCCCCATTTTTTTTGGTATTGCGAAATTATTAACTAAATAGGAAGAAATGGCTGTGTTGCTCATCTCGAAGTAGGAAGAAAACAGTTTGAGTACTCAGAGCAATAATCTTTTATTAGTAGCAGGCAAAGCGCTTTCGGCTAATAAAAAGCAATCATCAGTGCCCCAATAGTCAGTTGTGTACAGTGGACATTTTCCTCAATTTGACCATCATTGGGCCCCTTTCAAGGGTGCTTATTATTCGTAAAAATGGTCCGGCATCATACAATACTATTTTCCGAAGTTATCGAGGTCAATCAAGTTGACAAGGTTAAAATAACATTAAACATAAGCACGTACAAGACATTTACAACACTTTAAAATGAATTTATAGACTTATTTTATCATTCTAGCGATGATTGACCACGAGGCGAAAGGTGATCAATTCATCTCTCATCACCTTTCGCCTCGTGGTCAATCATCGCTAGAATGATAAAATAAGTCTATAAATTCATTTTAAAGTGTTGTAAATGTCTTGTACGTGCTTATGTTTAATGTTATTTTAACCTTGTCAACTTGATTGACCTCGATAACTTCGGAAAATAGTATTGTATGATGCCGGACCATTTTTACGAATAATAAGCACCCTTGAAAGGGGCCCAATGATGGTCAAATTGAGGAAAATGTCCACTGTACACAACTGACTATTGGGGCACTGATGATGGCTTTTTATTAGCCGAAAGCGCTTTGCCAGCTACTAATAAAAGATTATTGCTCTGAGTACTCAAACTGTTTTCTTCCTAAAATATTAACTGATATCAATTTAGTAAGAAACTTTCCTTCATCAAGGTAAATAATAATTCCGCAATACCAACCGTAACTATTAATACAGCAAAACGAAAAAATACGAATTGAAATAAAAATTATCCTTTGTTTCTGAAGAGTTATCAGAAAAATAGCATATGTACGTCCCGAAGTCCTGAGGTACTAGTCTTAGCTATACACCTGAGGTATACCTACTATTACCTACAGCGTGAGCCCAAATTAAGTTAACAAATGGAAAGTTTTTTGTAATCGATTTTAGCAAAAAAAAGTACCTATTCTTCATAAAAAGTTTTGCTTAAAAAAAAAATGATTCATCCAGAAATTAAGTAATTTGTATACACGGGGTGGCCAGAAATTGCGAAAACATTAATTTTATCTAGGAGTTAGCAACTTCCAATCTTAATTTTTAAGGAAAATCTTATTTGAAAGAGTTGTTTAGAATCAAACGATTTACGGAATTTTATGTTAAAATTTCACTTTTTTAACGTATGCCCAAATTGGGTTTGCAAATGGAAAACTTGTTCATCATCGAAGTTTTGCTTGCCAAAAAACCTGATTCATTCAAAAAGTGCAATTTAAACATAAAAATTCGTACATCATTTGAGTACATATGTATGTGATTGGCAGGATTCTACAAATTTTAAAAATTGCATCTCTTCAAAATTGGCTCAATTATTGTCATCCTTTTTTTTAAATATTTTATAAAAACCTACTATAAAAAGTAAAAAGTAATATTCGTGACGTCATGCGTCAGTGGAATCCAAAGAATCGATACTATTTATATATCATCGATTTTCGTATGTTTTTATTTTTTATTCAGAGACTAATGAGAATAAGTACTTGATAATTCTGACAAAATGATATTAAAATTGATGAAACAGAAAACGTTGATAAAATACAAAAATAAATGTGGAACTGCCAAGTGGAATAAATTTGATGACTGACCAATGCATGGGGACGTTTTCGGAAAAACGCTCCTACACTTTGATTGATATTTTTGGTTGTACATTTTTTCCAGCAAAAACATTTTATACAGGAAATGTCATCTAGCAGTGACTGATACCAACTTTGTTACTTTAGATACAATACCCTGTATATTATTCAATTTTTAGATTATTCAGAAAATTTTAAACATATTTCTCTTGAGAATATGTCTTCTACCTATCTTCAACTGTTTCGGAAATATGCAGTGTTTTCAGATTTATTGGAAAAATGTAAAAAAAATCGCTACAACACACAACACAGTCAATACTATCCCCCAGTTAGGTCTTGGAAATGAGAAAGTGAGTGGAAACCATTTCAGCGTGTGTTTCTACTGATATGAAAATATAAAAAATTTGTCTGACTTGAGTGACTTTGTAGTTGATCAGGCTTGATTTTTGGATTTTTTATTTTTTTCACATTATCAAGAAATAGACAGTATAACTACTTGGTATTAATCAACTTTTGAGTGTGTTCTAACGAATTTCTGAAATGAAATAATTTTATTTTTGTAAGATTAATCTATGCAATAAATCTGAAAACACTTGATATTTTCAAAACAGTTAATGATAGGTATAGGATAATATAGCCCACATTAAAAATGTCTAGAATTTGCTAAAGAATTCAAAAATTGAATATTATACTGGGTGTTTAATTTAAAATAACAAAGTGGATATCAGCCACTGCTACATGACACACCCTCTATAAAATGTTTTTGCTGGCAAAAATGGACAAAGAAAAATATCAATCGACGTTTCCGAGAGTTTTTCGGAAAACGTCCCCTTTCATTAGTTTTCGAATCTATTCAATTTGGCTGTTCCATCCTGTACAATATCGGCACTTAGTTCTTGATAACAATGATGTGAAATACACAAACGCACATTGGACATCGTGCGCCTGCAAACAAGAATTTACTCTGCAAGCATTATCTCGGAGGAACCTCAACTTCAAAAAAGTACCTTCAACCCCCAATCAATCAATAAAATGATTGGCTTATTTTCATCATTCTAGCTGACCGGTCTTCGGAGGCGTCCGCGTTCGTTCACTTGAAAGTGGTGGGGCGATTTTTGGGCGGTACGCCAAAAAAAAATTAAACACCCTCTTTCGCTACTATCGGAAGGTTTATATAAATTTGACGGTATAATGAATAGAAATTTAAAAATTTTATGTTTGGCAAAATGAGTTGTAAATTCAATTCGCTAGAGAATGGTTAACGCAAAACTATATTTCAATAAAATTGCGGTTTTTTGAAAGACGATTCTAAAATTTATCAAAAATCGGTGTCAATGGATCGTTCAAGAATCCTTCAAAAAATATTCTGTCAAAAATTCGTTAAAATCTGTTGAAAAATGTGTCCAGGAAACTTATAAGAAGTTAATACACAGTGCCAATATCCCCTTAATTTCGGAGAAATGAGGAAGAGCTTATCGTTATCGTAATGCTTATTTTTAAACAGCGATGTTGCCGGAATGTGTAAAATTGAATGGACATTACTGCTAATGATCATTTTCTCTTAAGCAAATGATCAAAATATGATTCAAATAACAACTTCACATGACAATGAACGATCGCCGAAACCAAAATGGAATGTTTTACAAATAAAAAATAAACCTAGTACAACAATCACTTTTATTTGCAACGTTTGCGGATTGATTTACTCGACAATCTGACACACCTTGTCAAGAACTCAACTACGGATCACGACCAGACTCGACCTAACCTCACTTCTTTGCTTTTGTTTGAAGTCTCATAAATATTTTTATTTCATACTGTACCGTAAAGTATCATTTACCGGACCCAAAACCAGTCCGGTAAATGATACTTTACATCATCAGAGACTGTGAAAAAAATTACTTGACTACTCCAAAAATGACATTTTGCATCATCAAAGACTGTGAAATTGCATTGGTAACATGGTAACACGGTTTGGCTTGCGCCAAACACGATATTTTCGTTCACTGTCTTATCTACACGGAAGATTTTGCGCCATTCGCAGAAAGCCTCAAACTCCTTTTGATACCTTTCCGCCGATTTGCGCTTCGCAGCTTTTTTGCAAAATTTGGTCCATTTTGCAACTTGTTCACTTAACATAAACGGTTGGTAAGGTATATCAGATAGGACAAACAAGTTGTTACATGGTCTGGCTGGCGCCATCTCATGGTACGAATGTGAGGTGGACTGCCACCCTAAGTGTGTGGTTTGAGAAGAAAGCACTTTAAACCGATTAAAAATAGTTATTACAGTATGAAACAAAACAATGTACGATACACAGCCGTTGAATGTCATTAAACTACTCGTCTAGATATTCTAGACTCGGCATCATCTAGAGGCAACATCTTGACTCTTAATTTAAAAAGTCATTTACCGCCTTGGTAACGTAAATAACTATTGTTGTTTATGATCTGAACTTCTTTCAATCACAAAGTAATTTGTGAGTGTCTGTCTGTCTGTTCTGTGTAGATGTTTTCAACATAGTTGAAAGTCGAAACTCGATTTTTAGCACTAGTGCTGTGTATTTCAAAGTGCGTGCGTTTTGGAAGATAATTTTATCAATATTCATATAAGAATGGCTCTGGTATCATTAAGGTATGTCTGATTTTTCAAAAAACAATTGATTATAGGTATAGAAATAAATACAAGCGATATAAGTACAATTAACAAGAAGTCCTATATTTACGAAAAGTAAGTAGTTTTGCCTGTTGCGCCGACGCAAGATAACGAATAAAGTGTGATTATTGTTGTGGAGCAAAATCTCTCTTAATAACGGATGAAGTAAATGTCATTTTAAATAAAGTTAACCATAACGGATGAAATAACTGATGTTATTTTGAGAGGTGCAAAAAGTATCTATGATTATAAAATCATGCAGAGTGATGCAAATAATTTTTATTGCAGTTGCTTGGTACATCCAAGCAATCTGTTTTAATTAAAATGATGAAATCACTACCTGAATATGATCACATCTGCATACTTTTATTCCACTTCTCCGCTTGTTATGCTACTTCGCAATTTGCCCCAAAATGGTAGTGCCTCTGCAAAAAATATCATGCAATAGTATGCATTTCATAGTGGAATATTTTCAACGTTTCATGTTCAAGCGTACTCCAGAAGATAAAATATCAAGGACGTCCGCAGAATCATTTCAAGGGGGGGGGCAAGTATAAACGAAAAACGAAAAAACTATAAAAAAAAGGGATCAGCCTTTTATGGCAATAACCGCATCAAAGCGTTTTCTCGCGTCGTTGGCTCAAATTTGCCAGTGCGGTTTGGGATGGGCCTTTGATTTCATCCAAGCTATAGTCATATTGTTATAACAAACGCGCTGATTTTTTATTGTTCTTGTGAACGCCGATTACTTCGAGTATGAAGTTCAATTCTTATATGTCATCAAACGAGAAATAGTATGTTGCTTTATGGCTCAAAAAAATCTTCTTCGAAGTGTAGATTTAGTGTACTTACTAGAATCCAAGGGAGAGCAAGTGCCTCTCCTTGCCCTCCCCCCCTCTGCGGATGCCCTTGAATAAGTAAAATAGATGTGTCGAATTAGACTTGAACATCTTGCCTGGTTTTCGTTTTATTGATGCTGTTTATAGAGGTTTTATTGTCTATTTGAAAATGTTGATTGAAAATTTAATGATGAATTCCTCTTATTTATATCCACGAATTTTATGACCAACATTAGACTAAAATAGCGCAAATCATGATAAGTGATCAATAGAAGAGAATCCCATAAAAGATTCAAATCTCGTTGATCATGAAAAATTGTGAAAAGAGGGAAAAGAAATGTATACAAAGATACGATTTTGTTGAGTCCATTGTCAATTTTTCTAAGGATTACACGAGGAATATCATATCTTGAGATAAGTTTGGTGATGACTTCTTTGAAAATTGTTGATTTCATACCACGGATTGGGTTTCGGTAAGATATAATTAAAACTAAGATGTTGAGAAAATAAGCGAAATTAATTGATACTCAGGTTGGTTTGGAATTGATTCAGTAAAAATTGACAACAGTAAAGTACCTTTGTTTTGAAAGATATATCAGAAAAATTTATTGAGAAAAGTTGTTAAGAATTAAAAGCAGACAAACTCCCAATCTTCAGACAAATCAGCCCATTTTGATTTTAACAGTAGATTTTATCGTGACCAAAAAATTGCTGATTTCGAAATACTTATAAAAAAAATGAATCAATAATTTATTATATTAATACAGGGTGGTGCAACCAAGATGGGGTTGACGATTGTGGGAAAATGGTGAGAGATTTGGATAATTTTTTTTTGTTTATCATAGTTAGTCGAAAAGGCTATGTTTTAAAAATATAGCCATAGTACAGGGTGTCCCAAAAAGTCTATGGCAAACCAAACTTGTATTTTTTTAAATGAATCACCCTGTATATCAATTGATATTCCAATTCTTCCTTCAATTTTGAACAAAAATTGTGATACAACTAATGTCATTAAATTCAACCGTTATCGAGATATCGCGTTTTAAAAATGGCATTTTTGCAACTGTGACATGCTATAAAACTCAAACTATTCAAGTTAGAGGAAAATGGTTTGCACTTTCCCATCTTAACTTTTCAAGACCTCTTCTGTCATTTGGATAGAAGGTAACGTCAACTGTCAACTTCTTTCGGCACATTTTGACATTTTTTCACAAGAATGAATTTAATCTCCTTGAATAGCTCTTGAAAAGTTAGGATAGGAATGTGCAATCCATTTTTCTCTAACTTGAATAGTTTGAGTTTTATAGCATGTCAAAGTTGCAAAAATGCCATTTTTAAAACGCGATTATTGATAACGGTTGAATTTAGGAACATAAGTTGTATCACAATTTTTGTTCCAAATTGAAGAAAGAATTGAAATATCAATTAATATACAGGGAGTTCCATTTAAAAAAATACAAGTTTGGTTTGCCATAAACTTTTTGGGACACCATGTACAATGACTATATTTTTAAAACAAAGCCTTTTTGACTAACTTTGATATACAAAAAAAAAATTATCCAAATTTCTCAACATTTTCCCAAAATCGTCCACCCCATCTTGGTTGCACCACCCTGTATATAACATTTAATGCTGAGAAAAATCTTTACGAACAAGTACGTAAAGTAATTAAGACTTTTTTTCAACTTACTTGCAACATGCTTATAAAAACGTTAGTAATGACAATGACGACATTTTTATATGCATATATCTGACGATTTTCGGTCTCGAAAGTGACTTGATGATTACCTGTTTCTAATATTTTAACAATCTAAATTTATGTATTGATGCGACAATAGTTCCAAAGTTTATCCATAAAGATAGGTACCTACCAATATAAATAAAGAGGAACTTATCAATGTGAAAAGACAAAATCACCAACACCAAAACTTCTGATATTACGTATCAAGTTGAAACATTTTATTTACGTTTCAAAGTTACCCTTTGTCTATATTCGTGCTTATCTTGGTTAAACTTATTTACCGTACCTTGATAGGGTCTAATGGAAGGAGTTTGGAATAAATAGTGACTCAAAAATAAAAAACTGCATCACAAATCAAACTATTTCTTTATTCAAAACACAAAAATAGAATACCCATAGACTATAATGGTCAAAAGTAGAGCATGTAAAAGCCTAATATTTGATAAAAGTTTTGATACAGTGGAGTATACGTAAATATAGAGTTGCTTTTTTTATGGCAAATTATTGTAGCTTCATTTCGTTCTGAACATGTGAATTTTTGAGTTGACACTACAGTTTTATTTCAAGGGAGATATGAAACTTCGGGGTCTGGTACATATTAGGACCCCTCGAATTTTGCATTTGATTATTTTCATGTTAAAATACGACCCCTTCACAGACTTGGGCTTAATAATAGAATAATATCGCTGGATTATTTTTTTGAAAAATATAACATGTCAATGCGAAAATTACTAGAAAATGAAGAATTTTGTTTTTTTTTTGTGAAAAATGAATATTCCAAAATTTTTTTTGCACAAACCTACAAGATTCCACATTATCTTTCAAATAAATTCATTATAAGTGCCAGACTCCAGGGGACTCAAAGTGTACCAGAGCCATAGATGAGTGTTTGAACTTCTATGTCACTGAGTATAAGGCATTCACAGGATAAATAATATATCCATATATATGTGCATACTCTATTGCGAGATACCTACCTACTCAACAAAATCCGTATATATTTTACTCGATATTTCATTATTGGTGGAAGCAACTCATCATGAAATTGAATTACCCCCCTATGTATCAAAATATAACCTATACCTAGCTATATAAGTTTATGAGTACAAATACATTAAGGTGGGCGTATCGCAATGTTATTCTTCTATACCCGACATGGACCCACTAAATGTTTTAATTCGGGAGAACAACACAACTTTGAGACGCGATCATGTTATGAAAATGATGTACAATGATGTACTATTCCAATGAAGTAACATGAATTAGCTAGATTCAATTTGAAGAGTTTTCTGGGCAATCAAAAATGACCTATTTTTGGATGTATCGAAACGGTCACATCAATCGCTGTTTTCTCGGCTTTTTCTTCATTTTTCATCACCAAAATAACTTATTCGAGGCACATGGATTTGCTTATCAATATAACATTGCGATTTTAATCAACAAACAATCCGTTCTTGGATGGGGAAACTTTTTGTGAAATATTTTGGGATTTTTCCAAGGTTTACAGTAGACAAAGAAAGAGAAGGGGCATATTGCATAGGATAACAGAGATAGAAAGGAATCATCTGTGGGTAGGTCAGGTAGGAACCACGATTTGGCATTTTTCTGGGGTTCAGCTTTTCACTCATAGATGCGGCGAGTGATCATGTAGAGAAAACTGTAATTTGAACATTATCGATTTGGGGGTTTCGGAAATTCGTATTCATAGATTCCTATATTACCTTTGTTTGTATTGTACGTTTTGTATTTACAGCAGAGACACTGTTTACAGTACAGAACATGGGTCTGCTTGGGACCTGATTCTCGAGACAGATGAATGGGCGCCCAAGAGAAATGATATTTTTTTTGTGTGCTGTGATGAAATTACCTATAATAGTAGAAAATGTATTTGAGTGAGCCGTTTTATGAGACGGCCATAGAAAAATAATATAGGGTGTTTCATTATCTTTGATAACATTCAATAACCTATAACTTGTTTGTTTTTGAATGTATCGAAACGGAACAAATACCATATTGTATATTTATCTCGTAAGTTGTTTTCTGTTTGAAAAATAAAACAAAAAACAGACATTTTTCCGAGATAATAACCTAACATATTTTTTTAAATGTAATGCCCTTGTACCTATTTGTATCAGTGGACATTTCTATTCTACCAAATATTCTATGTATATTTTAAGCCTAACATATACTTATCTTCGACGGTTTGTGAGGAAATGGCGTCGAAACCTGTCACACAAAAATTTTTAAGTCTTCTTATTGATCGCAAAGTGTGCCATGAACAATAAAAATTAATTAGATTTTACAATATCGCCTTTGAAATACTTTGACAAATCACAGAGAGTTTGCTGATTACACGAGGTGTAATGTGATTAAACGTTTTTATGATTGTCACTTTTGTCTGTATGTGAACCATTCAATTTTTGCAAAATGTTTCGACGTCATTTTCTCCCAAACCGTTGAAGATAGGTATATGAGATGCTCTATAAAATATACTTAGAATTTTGTGTGGAATCGAAATATCCAATATTATACAGGGCATTCCATTAAAAAAAAACATAAGTCAGGTCAATATTTCAGGAAATCGTTAGTCTTTTGTATTATTTTTTGTACAGAAAAAAAACTTGCTAGAGAACTATACAATCTGATATTTGTTTCGTTTCGATACCTTCAAAAACAAAGAAGTTACAGCTGATTGAAATGTTATCAAAGATAATGAGACACTCTGTACCTAATCTGAATACTAATACAGGGTTTCCTTTAAAAAAAATCACCACTCGCGTCCAATGGCAGCAAGCACTGGGTGTTAGGAAGGTTGAACTAGCACCATACAATTTTTAATAATAAAACTTGCCCCCAATAGATTTGTGAATTGTTTCGTCGAATTTCAAAAATCTGTCTAGTTTCGCACAACGTGGATGGTAACTTTTTAAATAAACACTCTGCCTATGAAAAAATATGAATTACTTTTCCATAAAAATGACTTAGTACTTTAGCTTTATATTTGACAGTTACCTATTTATATTCAGGACTACAAATCGATGGTTCCGGGTATTGACTTTTTTCCAAATTACTAAAGTACCTACCTATTTAATTTATAGGAATGAAAAAAGAATATCATTATTTACATTTTCCACGATTTGATAATACTATGACGATGAAATGCAAGTATCAACACCTCAAATATTTTGTTTTCTTTTTCAATTTTTATCGTGATTTGATTCTAATTATAAATTGCTGTAGAACAAGTCACCGAATAAAATAATAATTGATAGGAAAACTGAAAAAAGAAAGATTTGTTATAGATTATTTTCATAAAAATGAGCGTTCACATAGGTACAGGGTTTCTTCTTATAATTTGCCACCCCTTAAGAAACTCAATTCAAAGAGATACAAAAAAAAATCTAATGAAAGTTTCATGATTTTTCTTGAAAATTGTATGATAACTAAGCGAAAAAACAAAATATCAATATTGAAAATCAGGAAAAATTGAAAAAGTTTTTTTTTTTCAAATGACCAGTAACTGCTCAAACAGCTCTTTGGTTTTGCTGATGGTCGTTGTGAAGTGCAAATCGTTTCTGCTTCGGGTGACCTGCGGCGTCTCTCTCGCATCCATCCCCTTTACTATAATTAAATATATGTAGTGTATTCAAGTTATAAAAAAATGAACTTTTTGAAATTTTCCTGATTTCCAATAGTTATTTGTTCTTCTGCTTAGTTATCATAAGATCTTCAGGAAAAATCATGAAACTTTCATTTGAACAATTTTTTGTAGGTATATCTGTAAATAGAGTTTCTAAAGAGGTGGCAAATCATGAGGAAAAACCGGTTAAAAACCCTGTACATAAGGTGAGATAGGTATTCACAACAATCATAACCACACATTATAAAGACTAAGAAAGTTTCCTGTTCCAACAGAAAACCCGCGGCACGCTGCTGAAAATATTATTTATTTTTTTCATGATATTGATTCTAAACTGTAATCTAGAGTTATCTAGACAATAAATATTTTCAGGCGAATAGAGAAAAAAAAAAGAACATATGTTATTTTGAAGTTCATTATTGCCATAAGTAAAAAATCAGCTTTCTCGATTTATTCAGAAAAATCAGATCTTTTGATTTTTTGCAACCCTGTTATTTTTTTTTAGTCTATTTCTCCCCTTGGTTCTATTCGTTGGCCTACATGAATGTCACATCCTTAGGGTCTACTTGGAGAAGCTCCAAAGAGAACCCTGTCAAGTAGAATGAATATCTGCCTATATACAAAAGCGGACAAAATTAGAGCAACCGCAGTTCACGCGTCCTGGCGATATTTTTCAAAAAATTGTTTAGTGACCATTTGAAAAAGGGTTGAAAATAAAACTTTTTTCCGTGTGACTACTTTTAATAAAAATAATTAAATAAATAAGTTTTCAGGCAGTTGCTCTGATTTTGTCCGATACTTTGTACAGGGGTAGAAATACTGATACTGATCCAATATCAGCTGTACATAATATCCGAAAAGGGTTAATTAAATAAAAAATCGATTGAATCTGAATCAACTTTATTCCATGGTTTTGTAAATAATAAGAAATATAGTTGTTTCAAATATATATACATATTCCAACACTGTCACAACAAATCTTGATTTTTTGCTGAAAAAGAAATAGGGATATTTACATAGCATTGAAATTATATGATATACATACCTCTGCTCTGATGTTTTCGTCTCTGTGAACATTTTTCTTGTGCTGCCAGAATATATGGGGGATCTACATAAACATTTCATGTTTTTTGATCCTTTATTCGAAATAATTTCCGGTGCTACAGGCAGTTGAGGTAAACCAGTGTCACAACTTATCTTGTTTTTTTGCTAAAAAAGAAATAGGGATATTCACTACGTTTTCATGTAGAATTCAGTTCGGATTGAATACCGTTTTGGTATTAAAACTAACCCCAAAAATAACAATAAGCATTGAAATTATGTTATACATACCTCTGCTCTGATGTTCACGTTTCTGCGTGAACATTTTTTTGTGCTGCCACAATATGTGGAGAATATAAACATTTAATCTTTTTTGATCCTCTTCAAAATAATTTCAGCTGCTATTGTCAGTTCAAAACAGTGTCAGATATTACTTTGTTCGTTTGCTAAAAAAGAATAGGTATATATATGTAATTTGATGTTTTTTCGCTTGAGAAAATCAAATAAACTATTTTGATGCACGCTAAAATCCGAGCTCGAATCCGAGGTAGAATCGATAAAATCTGAGATCATGTTTATTATGTAAAATTCGTTTTTCCCTGATTTTTTTGTTTGTGAAAGTGATTTTACATAAAATAATTATTGAAGAAGGAGTTTTCCAGATGTCATGAAAGTATCTGCGGTGATGACAGAAAAGTTATAACAAAGAAACTTCTTTTTTTACAAATTTAAATTGTAGTATATCGATAACTAAACATTTTCGGACCTCAGTTTATTTGAAACATCGGCTTATTTTATCGAATTCTATTCTGTGTTGAAAGAAATATCAACTCGAAAGTCACCCTGTATATTCTCTGATATGCTAGCGGCTTTATCTATGGAGATTTACAACGGAACTTTTCAAAAATCGAAATATCCAATATTCTTGAATTAAAACATTTCCTAAACGGCACATCAAAAGATGAGCAAAAGCCTAAAATTTTGATTAAGAACTTCAATCAATCCGATTGTTTCGAAAAAAAATGCCTAGTGTCCTTTTGTCACATTTGAAAAAAGGGTTGAAAAAACTTTTTCCTGTGTAACTTTTGATAAAAATGGATAGCAATATTCAAAACTAGGCCAAAATGTATGCACTTCCTGAAAACTTCATTATAATTATTATGATTGAACAAAGGATAGTAAGCTTTGAAATTTTGGACTTTGCAAAAAATGTCCCATTTTTGAGGAAATCATGAAAAAGTAACTGATGCAGGATTCAAGTTTAAACAAATCCCAGGCTGTTTTACTTCATTTGCTCAGTCCTACTGTATGCATTATGTATTTTTATTCATACAGTTGTTTATTTACCCCACCCAGCACCACCCCTATATTCGCTCCGTGTCCATAACTTCATAAAAAAAACATTCAGTTGTCGCACTTTTTTCTTCCACAAATGTCTTTACAAATCATTATAAGTTATATGAGTTTGCTTATTTTTACAGAAAAATTGTTACTTTCGACTGCGCTATATGTCGCGTCACCCCGATTTATCATGCAAATAATGGCCCGCCAACGCCCAACACTAAAATACCTATAATTATTGACGGATCAAAAAACATTCATACGAATTTCTTTTTGAGTAAAACTGAGTAAATTGGATAGACAATGAACAAGATGACCATCGAGGACATAGAAGATACAGGGTTATTCATTATATTTTGAAACCCAACTACTGAGCTCTTTATTATAAATGATAGAACAAAACTTTAAATAAAAAAGTTTTAGGTTTTTTCACGTGTAGTATCGTTGGTGAAAAAAAACATTGCAACATTGAAAAAATTGATTGAGTAATTTTTTTTGAACCCTATTCAAGTTGAAAGTCTCATGAAAATTACATTGCGTTGAACTGGATTCTACAATATCTTAGCAACCCAGATTTTTGAAAAAAATATGAATAATTATTGGTTATTTTTGCCTAGTTCAAAATTTTATAGCTAGACTATCTTTTTAATAATTGTGCAATTTTCAGAAAGTATATAATTTTATAGTATATCTCGAACGGTGATGGCCGTTTTTATCAAACATTACACAGAAAAAAGTTTTTTTTTAGAAAAAGAGCAAAACACAATCGCCAGGACACGTAAACTGATAAATTGCGATATTTATGTATTGTGCTCGTACATTACATATGAAATACATATTCATAAATAGTGATATTATGTTACTTATCTAATGATTACTCTTTCAAAAACTTACCTCAACGGAAAATACTCCAATGTTCGTAAAAATTAATTGTCTATAATGTTTATTCAAAGATCCAGAAAAACTTTGCAAAGTTCACAAAAAGCACAAACTCGACGGCAACCACAAAAAAATATCCGCATCCGAAAATAATATTCACAAGAATACACACCCAGAATAAACCAAGTAATAGCGGGGGGTGTACGATTTGCCCACAAAATAACATTTTGTGTATGTACCTGAAAAAATATATCTAATCATGGATTTTTCCCGTCGGCGTCGAGGTGGTGTCAGACACGTCAGGTTTATTTTCCATCGAATAATCTGCCCCTGACGCTTCCGCCAAATCATTAAATTATATTGCCGACACGTGACCGCGAAACGCCCACCTTAAGTTAGATAGCAGATAACATGCATCCGGAGACAATACCTACGTAAACATTATTCGTCATTGCATTTCTGTTCATCCGAATCTCAAGTCAGAGTTAGAGGTGCTGCATCATAGCTTTCTGTTTTTGATCAGCAAGCTTGGCAATTCTATATTATCATTATCCATGATAATTATCAACTATTAATAGGCTTACCTTGTGAAACTCTAAAATTCAAAATAACGAGAGGGGTCATTATTTTGGATTTTAGAGATACTCTACACTTCAACACTTAATTCTTCACAACAAACACATGAACAAACGTTTTCGTTTCGTACTCGTTCGTTTTGGTTCGTTATTCGCTGTCAATGGCAATAAGACGCCCGCCAAATTCAAAAATGCTTTAAAAATCAGGATTTGTGACAATTAAATTTATCATAAAAGACAACGTCAGAAATATGTTAACATAATGTCAACAATAAAAACATACATCTAAAACTAACATCAGATAGACGTTATAAAGAAAATATCAATAAAAATAACAATTTTACGATGTCAGAAACTATAACGTTAGAGGTATTGAACAAAACGACGACATTCTGATGCTGTTATGGAAAACATTGCGATATGGCGTTTCTTCAACGCCATTCTGGCAAGTGAAAAAAATATTAGGAATACTCATATTTTTTTAACGTCATTTCGACAAAGTAAGTTATGTGGGGACTTTGTGATAATAAGTTATGTTTAAATAGCTGCTTTCCAGGAACGAGTGAGTGACTCTGGTACAGCTCAAGTGGCTGACGCACAGTGTCTTCAACAACACAAAACACTTATAACAATAATTGACACTGTTCCAGTGAACATGACGGTTCACTGGAACAGTGTCAATTATTGTTATAAGTGGAACTATCACCTATCCTATCTCGTTTTTGGTATTTATTGTTTTCGTAATTTTTATCATTGCACAACTTAAAACTAAATATTTATCGTAAACTTGTAAAAAAACCGTCAAATCAAATTGATATTTCCAAACATGTAACATTTGGCATTTATCCACTGTCAATATGGGGTTGCAGCAGGGGAAAGGTAAAATTGCAACGCATTCACGCCATATACTTATAATACGTATATGATTCACGCTCCATGACAGGAACGATCAAAATCGTGTGTGTGTCGTTCCGAGTGCGCACGGTGTTCCTGGAAAGCCCTTGATGTTTCTACATCTAAATGCTGCATATTTGGTAAGAAGTACAGGGTGTCTCACGGTCTATGGTACGTTGGACGTTCACGGAAAACTAGACATAGGATCATTCTGAAAATTTGGCTCAGCACATAATCGAGTATGATCTATATTTGAAAAATATTTTCAGTTCTGCAGTGTTGCTTCTACCCAAAAGTCGTGGCAACTTTCTTATTTTAAATGGACCACCCTGTATATTATTATTTTTTTGGATTCCTTGACTGATTCTAATCACTTTTGCTTGATATACTCCTATACCTATCGGCAGCGGTTTTCGAGATATAAATTAATTTATAATATTTTTGTCGTAAAACACATCAGTGGATTGAGTGCAATAATTTCGTACTTGAAAACGGTGGAGAGTTGAAATTGCTATACCGACTAGAGAAAGGTAAGTTTATATGGTTTCAATGGAGAAACCGATCTGTAAATATACAGGGTGCTTCAAATTTATTAATCTTTTTCCTATACACAAAAATGATAAAAAAGCTATTTTTTCAAATGGAACCCCCTGTATATTACTTGAAAAATGAAAAGACCAATAAATTTTCTTTCAAATGGTATCCCATGTTGCTATACCTAAACCTTCAGGTTCTACAAGAAAAATGCATTTGTCTAAAAAATAAATTATATTGGTATTATTGATAATGAAACATAATGTATAGGAACATGAGATACCATTTGAAAGGAAATTCATTGGCCTTATCATTTTTCAAGTAATATACAGGGGGTTCCATTTGAAAAAATTGATTTTTCATCATTTTTGTGTGAAGGAGAAAGATTAATAAATTTGAAGCACCCCTGTATATTTTCAGATCGGTTTCTCCATTGAAACCATATAAACTCACCTTTCTCTAGTCGGTATAGCAATTTCAACTCTCCACCGTTTTCAAGTACGAAATTATTGGACTCAATCCAGTGATGTGTTTTACGACAAAAATATTATAAATTAATTTATATCTCGAAAACCGCTGCCGATAGGTATAAAAGTATATCAAGCAAAAGTGATTGCAATTAGTCAGGGAATCCAAAAAAATAATAATATACAGGGTGATCCATTCAAAATAAGAAAGTTGCCATGACTTTTGGGTAGAAGCGGCAACACTGCAGAACTGACAATATTTTTAAAATATAGATCATACTCGATTATGTGCTGAGCCAAATTTTTAGATCGATCCTATGTCTAGTTTTCCGTAAACGTCTAACGTACCATAGACCGTGAGACACCCTGTATATGTTGAGTGGTGTTGACCTCAATAATGTCAAGGTCAAAATAAACGATGAACATCTAGATATTGTAAGGGCAATCAAATACCACAAACGAACAATTTTCCACTGTCACCTGACGTTTATTTATACCTCATGTAGTTATCTGCATTCACGAAAATGAAACTGTATCATGCTATTGTTGCACCACATTTATATTGTTGTAAATTATTGTTTCACCTGCCAAAGTACAAAACTGATGAACTTCAAAGAATTCAAAAAAGTGTGATAGGTATACGTGAACAAAACTTATGCATGATCATGATACCTTACATTTGTTAACAGTAAAACAAACGATTATATTCGGTGTATGTATTTTTTTATTCAAAATAAGACTGAATATTCTACCACCATATGTTTGTGAAAAAGCAAAATTATTTAGTGATTTACATAATTATTATAGTACTATAGGCATAGATGTGACTTTGTGTTGTTGGGCAAATGTAATACCACTCAAATGTTAAATTCAGTTTTATATAAGGGTCTACAACAATTCAATACTTTACCTCACAACATTAAAGACTGTGTTACACTTAATTCATTCAAAAGATTGCTTAGAATAAATGTATCAAAAATATAACTTACTGGTGTCCCATTTATATTTTATATTTTTTATACTATACACTCATGTTATAACGAGTGTTCAATAAATAAAGCGATCAAGTCACATCTGGATTTCTTTTTTTGTCATGAACGTAGATCGAAACAATTGCAATCCATAGGGTACTTGATCCCTTTTTTTTATTGAACACTCTTTATTATGTTGTTTGTAAACTGTTTATTTCCATTAATATTTTTTTATTATAACGAATATACTATTTCCAGATTTGTACTTTTTATAGCATCAGCTAAATAAACCTTTATTTGAGTATTGCCATAACGTGTAGGTACAACAAAAACGTATTTTTTTCGAAAACGGTTAGTTTTATCGGCACAAGAAGGAGCCCTTTTTTTATGTGAAAAGGTCAGAGTATTTGAAAGAGTAGTTTTCAGCTCTGTATAATGACATCTGTCAAAAATTGGGCCCAAAATGTTTGGTGGCCAGTTCATTCCTGGTTCCCCCTTCAATTCAAAATATTAACTTTACTATGGTTTCATGAGTCTTCATGGCCTACACAAAATACTTAAATTTCATCAAATTATACAAACCAGTTCAAAAGTTAGAGCTAATAAATTAAATCGATGGGTACCCCTTTAGGGCTCTGTATCTCCATTGGGAGACACTTTAGAAAAAAAAGACTTATGACAAACGGGGGTTATTTTGATATCCCCTATACGCTCCCGAAATTATGCCATATACTCACTGGACACCCTGTATACTTGATGTCGTATCTGCAAACATTATGCCACCATATAGCTCTTCGAAAGAGAATTATCTCATCCATGTATGTGGAACACAAGAAGTATTATTAATGATTATGATCGATTCACAATAGTTATTTTATTAGCCATTATAAGGTGCATAATTAGTAAAAACAATTAACTGGAAGAATAGGTTCCAATCCTGAAAAAACTCATACAACGGAAATTGTAATTTCATCTTTATGAATAATTCATCAGCTATGAACACCCATCATAAAAATTCATATTGCTATTTTTTATCCTCAATATTCCGGACAAAATTGGATGAACTAGCAGTGTATTCTTCAAGGAGAAGAAGGCATATTCTTATTCATTGAAGCTGAATCACCAAAAAGCAAATATAAAGAACACCAATGTGCAGATTTTTTTATTAGCACCTTAATAATTATCTACCTACCAAATGTGTTTTAAACAATATGACCGTTAAATAAGCAATATGTTACAAGATCAATTCACAATACTTCAAGTAGATATTTTCAACATTAATATATGAACAACGACTGGCATTGAAAATAGCAGATGGTATTTCATAGTATTCTCGCAAAGTTATTAAAACATCATGTCTCTTTCGTAATATTTGCTATAAAAATCATCCTTGGCCAGTAATGGGCGGATATATTCGAGATCTTGAAAATTGTAGTAGCATGATGAAATGTGGATATTATCCGATCATTGAAAGTGTACTAAGATCAAAATGTTCAGATAATATGGTATGATCAAAAAAGATAAATACTTCTGTTTTGAGAGGTCTAAACAAACCATTTCAATATTGTTTGCTCGAAAAATTAAGAAGCAAAAAATTATCTTGAACATGATCTATACTTATTTGAATTTCAGAACAATTAAATCGGTACTCAATTCCTGCTAGTTAAATATTTTCAAGATGCATCATTATTCTCAATCTATCTAATGATTAATTTTTTTTTTCAAAAAATTTGTTCCACAGGATAATTATTGTGTATTGAATGCTCTGGACCACGATTCATATAAGAACTGATGACGATTCATGTCAGAACTGATGAACTATCACATCACGTGACAACTGACGAATTTTATATTTCCAAAAACTGAGATCTTCAATTTTCCACTACGCTTGATGCAGAGATCACATCACCATCATATTCACTTCACCAAAAGGATAGGCTCCTGGCAGACAAAGTTAATAGAAAAACAAATTGTCAGCGCCAATTCTGATGCCCGCTCCACATTCTACCATTCTCCTCCTGCTTCTCCATACTCTTGTACTTGCTTGGTCTTGGCAAGAGTTTGGAGCATTATGCAGCTACCAGAGTCAACTGTTAAAGCCTTTACTGAGGCACTAATTCTGGACCACTGGCAACTTCCGAAAATTTCTTAAGCATACATATAGGTATACATTAGTGGTGCCAGTTCACAAGGGAGGATGAGATTCGGATCATGAGTCCAATTTTAGGCCAATATTTCTTCTCCTAACTATGTTCAAAGTGGAAAATATTGTAGTGAAGAAAATATGGGATTATCTTCGCCTGCAAAAGCTGATGACGTCATATCAGTTTGCATACCAGGATGCCTATTCTGGGACCGATAGAACGGTCATATCGAGAGAAAGAGAAAGACAGGAAACAGAGAATTATATGGAAGTGATCGTTTATCTCTCTCGTATGACCGTTCTATCAGTCCCAGAATCGGTACACAGATCAACACATCCCCCTACGATGCGATTAATAACTATACATCTTGTTGGACATGGGTGACTCAGTCGAAGGAGTATCCTGATTAGCCAGAAAACAATGGAACGTCATTCTTTCCTCGATTCTAACATACAGGGTGGCCAATCAATACGAAACGGCATTGATTTTGAGCATTTAACTTCATAAAATAGAACAACTCTTGGACACGTCAACTTTGTTGTTGCGGGGGACACTTCTTAGGAGTATAAGCAAACTCTCATCTGCAACCCCTTGGGCAGGGTAGGACTCAGCCCTAAAATCTTGAATAGAAAAGGGGTGACCCCCTTGATATTTTATTTTGAAGGCCCTTGAACCCTGTTTACAACTGCCGAGTTTAAAACTTCTGCTGTCATACTCATTGTTTATGTGACACCTTATCAAAAATTTGTTTTTGATTTTTTTTTTCATTCAATAAATAATTACCCACAAGAGTTTTCCTCTCCAAGCTAGACGTATATGATAAGGGTAAGAAAATTTTCAAAATCAGCTATTACTTTTAACAAGGATGTATTTCACAAAAAAAAAATGGGTAAAATAAATTCTTGTAAAAATGATTGAGTAATAGCACATTTTGAAGATATTCTGTCCTTCATAATGTCCTCTTAGTTAGTTAGAGAAGTTGACTCTTGCGGGTAATCATTTCTGAAATAAAAAAAAATCAAAAAGAATGTTTGACAAGCTGTGATATCAACAGGAATGACAGCAGAGGTTTGAAACTAGGCAGTCATAATCAGAGTCGAAGGGTCTTCAAAACAAGGTATCACTTGACCTCCATTTCCATTTAAGATTTTAGAGCTTACTCTGACCCTGCCCAAGGGGCTGCAAATGTGGGTTTGCTTATACGGCTAAAAAGTGTCCCCCTCAAAAAAAAAATTGACGTGTACGAGTGTTTTTCTTTATTCTATGACGTTGAATGCCCAAAATCAATGCCTTCTCGTTTTCGATGAGCCACCCTGTATAGTGCACTGAAAGAGAGGCAAAAATGTTTTTTTGTGTACAATCATTGCATGGGATGCTTATAAAATGATAGACCAGTTCACTGGGCATTGGAAATCGGCAATTACAACATTCTTTAGCAGGACCGAATTTTTTTATCGCGAATCTGTCAAAAATGTGTTTCATCAGTCTTTTACACATACTTCACCATATCTTCGGAAAAAATCAAAATATCAAGAACTTTTTTTTTATTGGTGATGGAACCGTGGGAGGAGATAACCGGGGTAGTTTCGTGAGCAAGAAAAATTCAGTTTTTTCTTGTAAATCTGCGAAAAGTTCAACATTAAAATTTCTTGCAGAACTATTTCCAGTAAGCGAAAATCTTTTTTTTTATGGAATTTTGCTATACTATCAGCGTACGAAATGAAGGCAAAGGTTCCAAAAAATTTTTGAGAAAAGATTCAGCATTCTAAGTTATAGTACAGTGAATCCACTTTGGGTCTCATCTGATGACCTCGCTCTAATTTTTTGTCAGTTGTTATTGATCCATTAGAAAAGCTTGAATTCAAAAATTTGTATCCGCCCCCGCCTCCCCGTCTTTGAAAAACCCAAAACATTTTTGGTTTCGATCTTCTGGCTAAACCCTGGGTCGCACAGAAAATTTTGTTGAACAAAAACTTGAGACAATCAAATGTTTTTGAAAAAAATGTTTAACCAAAATAGCTCTTAACTCACCGTAACAAAGTTAAAGGGTGCCAAAGTCGACAATTTCTTTGCATTTTTGAGGGTCAAATAATTCTTTTTAGCGTCGCAAATTTTTTTAAAGTGAAGATCGTGAAAAAACCTACAGAATTAATTTGCAACTTTTTTTTCTACGACGCGATGTTCGCGAGATATATTGCATTCAATGTCAAAATGTGCATAATATGTAAGTTGGATGACATCGCTAACCGCGACGATAGTTTGCTTCTCGTAACCTTTTGAATTATCAAAACGTCTTACTAAAACGTGAAAATTTAAAAGGAAAGTAAAATGATTTTGTGTAATATTATGAGGGTAAAGATTTTGTCTGACTCAGAAAATGGAAGAAATAAAAGACGGAAAAATTTTTAACGATAAAAAACCAGCTGCTAAGTGCGTGTAACGGGGAAAATTGAAACGCTGTATTGGAAGTGTCACTGCGGAGCTGGACAAAAATAGACCCAAGACCATCTTTGAAGATATTTTTTGAAAGGTTGCAAAACGATTTTTTTTGTTTTTTTGTTTTTTTCTCGAAAACTATCAAAGCAAATCAGATGAAAATTTTGGAAATAGTAAAGAACACCGAAACAAATTTTCATATCCAAAAAAATACAGGGTGACCCATTTACAAAAAAAATTAAAATGTCGTCACTTTTTTTTTGGACCTCTCTGTATTTGCGAAAATATTTTCCTGAAATATATATAGTATAGGTCTGCACATGAACAAAATTCCCAACCTAAATGGTACTCGAGCTATGTATGCCTGACGCACTATTGCAGGACCCTGTATATTATTCATATTTTACATTATCGTTATGAGAATAGGACCGGCGGCAGGTGCATGCGTTTCCGAATGCTCTCGCAGCAGCTCGCGACATCTCGCGTCATATTTCACGAACAGTGCGTCGTAGAAAAAAAGTTGATTATGAATTATGTAGATTTTTTCACGATCTTCACTTTAAAAAACTCTACGACAGTAAAAAGGAATCATTTGACCCTCAAAAATGCAAAAAACAGCAAAAAAATCACATTTGTCCACTTTGGCACCCTCTAACTTTGTTACGGTAAGTAGAGCTATTCTAGTTCAGTTTTGTTCAATAAAATTTTTTGTGCGGCCTACGGTTCAGCCACAAAAACCGATCCAATTTTTTTTTTCAAAAATAGGGTGGCGGGGGATACAACTTTCTGAATTTAAGCTTTTCAAATGGACCAATAACAACTAACAAAAAATCAGAGCGGGGGTCATTTGATGGGAGTCATGACCCTTTTCGAAGCCAGATTCACTGTACTATTATACAGGGTGTTACTTAATGGTATGTCATAATTTCAAGGGGAAGTTCTTGGATAAATTTTAAGTCGAAAAGGTCATATACACTTGGGTCTCAAAATGCTTGGTTTTTAAGATACAGGGTGTTGAAGGTTTATCTTATGTTCAGTTTTAAATACATTTTCCAAAGACGGTTTGAGATATTGAACTGAATTTTGTCAATGGATATTATGGTATAGGAACACACTTTTTTCATTTGTATTTTGTTTTATTTTATTTTATTCTATTTTCTTTTTTTTTAGACTCAAGTTTATATGACCTTTTCGACTTAAAATGTATCCAGGAACTCCCCCTTAAAATCATGACATACCTTTAAGTAACACCCTGTATAGTTTTCGAGTTAAAGTTAGTTGAAGTTGAGTTTTCCCACGGCGCGGAGTTCAAACTACCGTGCTGCGCCGCTCCTTGCATTAAACATTTATATTATTGGTTTTAGCTGTAAACTCAAAACTGTAAATACAAGTTCCGAAAGATTCTGGACTATATTGTAGCCTTGGATCAGTAATCTTCGCAACCTGATAAGCTTTCTTGGTTTAGGCTGTTACTGCAGTTTGCATATTTACAGTCATTGCAACATTTCATTCTTGCATTCATATATTATCGGTAAAGTTTCTCTAACATCATCGAGCACAGTTTCTCGAATAGAGGAATTGACCTTCCAAGTATTTTCCTTCTCCTTATTTTTGAATGCGACAATTGTACCAAATTTTTTATTAATACATCTAACAAGACAAAATAAATTCATTTGAGTTTCGTCTTTGTTATACTGGGATTACTGGGTAGTCCATTTGAGTTGAGACAGCCCGATATCTTAATAACTATAGTTATTCGGAAAATTAAAGTGAAAGTTATTGGGTCCTGTGACGTTAAAAAAATGACGATGATTTAGGATTTTGAAACAATAAAAAGAACAAAGTCAAGCGGGACGTTTAAAACTATGAAATACATCACAAAAAAGTCATCAAACGTAAGCATGTGTTGTCCCAGAAATATATTTTGAAGAAAAGTTGACAAAACAATACCCGTATGTAGCTACTTACATAATATTATTACAGAGCGGAAGGGTAGTCTTGACTGCTTGGTGTTCTTGAGGTTGCAGTCATATGACTGTATTCGTATGCACATCACATGCTTGCGTTTTATGACTTTTATGTCATGTGCTCCATAGTTTAAAATGTATTGACAGTACCAAATAACATTCACTTTAACTGGACTGTCTCAATTTTAATTGGATCACCCAGTATAAAAGAGACGAAACTCAAATGAATCTATGTATTATGTTTTGTTAGACGTCTGTATCAATTAAGAATTTGGTACAATCGTCACAATCAAAAGAAGCCAGAAAGAAAATACTTGGAAGGTCAATTTTTCTACTCAAGATCCAGTGTTCCACGACGACAAGATGGGCCTGCATTGCATCAGGAATAAAATGTTGCGATGACTGTGAACATGCATATCGCAGTAACAGTCTAGACCAACAAAGCATATTATAAGATTCAGAAGATTATTGATCTAAGGCTACAATACAGGGTCTTTCTTTTAAAGGGACAATATAGCCTTTTTTGGGAAAGTGATAATGATACGCCTATAAAAATTTACACGCAAAGGTTCTCGTCTATGAAGCACTTCTTCAAAATAGTGCCAGTTTTCTATCACTTCCGGTTATACTGGAAGTAGCCACCAACTTCTTTATTTCAAATTACAGCCCTTATTTTTTATTCTACATTTAGATTCCTTTTTGTAAATTGCGTTCAGTTAATTAAATAATATCCATCGCCAGCTTTGACCATTTTGAAGATATTTGCATTTTAAGAAGAAATTTGACATTTAAGGTGGGTGCTCTGACGCTTTTTATTTCAGAGTCTGAGGACGTAAAAAATGAAGTTTTGGAGGCATCTTCAAAAAATTCTGGTCATTCAAATGATCTTGATCATTTTTCATAATAATCTACAGGGTCTTGAAAAATTATAAAAACCAAAAATCTCCAGTTTTTTCAGAAAAACTAAGATTTTTTATTGATCCATTATTATTGAAGTATTTTAAAGACATCACAGTGGTGATATAAAAAAAAATCATGTATGACATTCTATGGTAAGTTCAGGATGATCATTTAAGGCTCAGCGTTCCGGTCTTTCGATTAAAACAGGGGTCCGGCGTACCTTCCTCTCTCGCATCTCGTCCGCTACGCCGATCTGAATAATTTCGGAGTTTTGTGGTTTGAGAACAGCGCGAATTCCAGGGACTGTATGCGTTATTTTATGTACTGGGTTGGACGATGTTTTTCCCATAAGGGTTCCCGCGTGATTTCATTAGTAATTTTCAAATAAAAAACGCCAATTTGAAGGTTTTTATGTTAAGTATTTTTGATTTATTTTTCTATTGCTGTTAAACAGTGATTTGTGTGTGTAATGCTTATATTAAAATTAAGCCTACATTTGAAATGAGTAAATATATTCGCGGGTATATTAATACCAACACAAAAAATACTTATTTACATTATTTCTTCTTGCTTCAACCTACTCACCACAGTATCAAATAATGTGATTAATATTTTATCTTTTTATTTAAATAATTTGTTGGTTTTTTATTACTGTGGAATACCTAATCTTTTGAAACCAAATGAATATTATGTAAATTGAAAATTTATTATGTAGGTAGTACAGATTTTTTAATTATAAACTAAATTGAATGTTTCTCGTTCATTTAAATTTCAGGGGTTCGTTTTGTGAGAAAACGTTTGGATGACACATCGGTTTTTATTTTTGATTGCGGTTTATTTAGTGATGATAATTTTATGTGTATATACAAAGTGAACAAAAAATAAGTTACGACCATAAACTTCATTTTTTTCAAATGGAAACCCTTTCTTTATTTTATTTACGAATTCTGCATCAAATTCTAAGTAGGTTTCATGTACCATGTCATTAACCTAACCCCAATAACAGTTATCTACGATTGTTCAGAAATTATTTAAATTTGATCAATCGTGAATTTCTCGATGACTGTTGGTGCGTTAGCTTAAAAACATGGTACATGAAACTTACTTGGAATTTGATGTAGAAGAAATAAAAAAAGGGGGTTTCCAGTTGAAATCATGAAGTTGATGGTCGTAGCTTATTTTTCGTCCATTCTGTACACATAAAAATATCCTCATCATATTATTGGGAATTTGATGTAGAATTCCAAAATGAAATAAAAAATGGGGGATTCAATTTGAAATGAAGTTGATGGTAATACCATGGAAACGATATCAGCAAACTCACAAGTTTCAGTCATAGAAAAGTGGCTAAGATTATCATTATATTATATTCACTTTTCTACAGGGTTGCGTTGATTTAAATCAGTGCTTTAAATCACATGATTGAAAAAAAAATCGTTGATTTAAATCACATGATTAAAAAATATTTATTTTCCCTTATCTGTTATTATCATACAAATATTCAGTCTTGCCGATGCTTTATTTATTGGTTTTGTTTTTTTGAAATGATTAAATGTCAGTTGAGTTATTCAATTATGTTTCACAAATTTTGTTAAATATCACCCAATTTAAGTTTGACAGTGGTTAAGTTGCGATGTGTTGTGTCAAAACTTGAAATGAAATATTATGTTCAGAAAAAATGCATCTGAAAAATTATTATTAAAAAAAAAACACAATACATATGAAAGGGGATTTTAATCAAAAAAATCGATTTAAATAAAAAAAGTCCGATTTAAATCAAAAACATCGGAATTTTTCAATTTTTTAAAAAAAAAGCAGCAACAATGCTTTTCTATGGTATCAGTGTTTGACGCGTATCAAGTGTTAATGTATTTGTATTGAGATGGATGGAAATTTGAAATATCAAATAAATAATTTAGTCGTAGATAAAGTAGAAGGGTATACCTACTACTCGCAATAATGGCTATTAATCCCTCGGAAAGTTACTATCCTCTGGATTAATAGCTATCATTATAGACGAGATTATAGAATTGTGGTATATAATACTATTTTCATGATTTATTTATCCTTGTTAACACATCCTGTAGGTATGTACTCATAACACCTAAATCATTTTAAAATATAAGACATGCATAGCTTTCTTAGATTTTTTTCAAATGTTTAAAATTATTCGGAAAAAAAACAAAAGTAAGTCTTCTAATGACAAGAAATATTTCTGAGGTAGGCAAACAACATTATTAACATCAGTTAAGGAAAACAATGCTGATAATTATTGTATCACGAAATATCAAAAAAAAAATTATTACGTTATTATATGTATCTGTTATCTCTTTCTTTAATCACAAAAGTTTTTCTTCATTGAACTAAGTACTTTCTGAAAATGAAGTGCCCGAGTATTTTGAACCAAAAACTACTCCGGAACCAGAACGGCTGAGTCATGTGAACGAAACTAAATATTATTCATAAAATCTTATATTGACCATCCCAAGAGCATCAATTCTCCGCTATATCCCCCATAGAACCTACATACCTAATTTACCTATACAGGGTGTCCGGGCAAATGTGGGAGATCTCTCGGATTCTGATAGAACATTAAAAAATAAGATGACAAGTTCCCATAAATTTTTTTCCTAGCGGCCCTCCCTACGGAGATACGGCCCCCTAAAGGACCCCACTGGAAATCGGTTTTTCTTGAATAACTTTTAAACGACTCAATATAATTCAATGAAAACTTAATATGATAAACAGTAGTAAGGACCTCTCAAAATACTTCCCTTAAAACATAATTAGCTTGTTTAGTTTACCAGGGACGGACTAGATTGTACATTTTAACGCTCAAATTTTTAACACCCTGTATGATAAGGAGTTGAAAAAAATAAATTTGGATACCTTGAACATTAAGCTAAAGAAAAGGTAGGTACTCTTGTTCATTGTCGATAAAATGAACCATTTTCGAGAAAAAACAATTTTTATTAAACAAAACCTCGAAAAAAGCCATGACGAAGTGGTGCTCTTGACGAAATTGTGAACCTAACGCTAGGAAAAAAATTCATGGGAACTTGTCATCTTATTTTTTAATATTCTATCAGAATCCGAGAGATCTCCCACATTTTCCCGGACACCCTGTATACCGAATTTGAATCAAATTCATTGAGAAATAACAAAATTATGCGGACATAACTTCAGTAAATTGAAAATACATCGACTATATTCCCCTCCCTCATTGAACCTACATAATAATATACAATCACAACCAATCCATTGAAACATAACGAAACTATGGAAACATAACTTCACCACATTAGTTTTTTTTCACTTTTCAAATAGAACCTATATACAAACATGATCTAAGCAAAAATAATAAAACAATTCGAGAGTAAACTCATTGAATCATTTTTTTCAAAATTTACTTACCCTAAATTCACCCAAACATTTGTTGAAACATTCTTTGGACGTATAAGAAATGGCATCCCATTTTAGAATGACATATAAGGCATGCATAGTTTTTTAAGCCACGCCTAGTATAGAAATATTGCTCAAACTGTTTGAAATTCTTTGGCAAAAAAAAACAAAAGTACGTCTTCTAATAATAGAAAATATTTCTGAGGTAGGTAAACAACATTATCAACATCTAGGGAAATCAATGTCTATCAACAAAAAATCCTTATTATATTCTATTGTCTCGTACTTTGATCACAACATTTTTTTCTTATTTTAAGTAGGTATACTTTCCGAAAATTAAATGTCGGAGCATTTTCACCAAAAACTTCTCCGGATTCAAAACGGCTCAGTTATGTGGGCGAAACTGAATATTGATCATAAAGTCTTATGTCGACCATCCCAAGTCCCAAGAGCATCAATTCTCCGCTATATCCCTCATAGAACCTACATATACCTAGTTTTAATAAATTTTGTTTAAAAATAACGAAACTATGATGTGGCTATAAATTAAAAAACTATTCAAACATAACTTGACCAAATCATTTTTTTTTAATTTCTCATTTCAAATCCCCAATAGAACCTTCATAACGAATTTGAACACATTTCTTTAAAAGATAACGACATTATGCGAACATGTATTCTCACCAAATCCAACCGAACCCAAATAGAACGTATATACCGAATTTGAATCAAATTCTTCGAGAAATAACGAAATTTTGCGGACATAACTTCACTAAATTATAAAAACATATTAGCTATATATATCATATCATCCCTCTCCCTCATTGAACCTACATACCTAATATGATTCACAATAAGATCCATTGAAACATAACGAAACTATGGAAACATACTGATTACTGATTACTGAAGTACAGGCGCTACGAGTTTCGGGCTGTTGGCCCCGACACCGCAGCCTCTAGTTGGGCTTATTGTATCTTCTCTGTGCCTGTCTCTCAGTCGAAGAGCTCCATTGCCCGAATAAGGTTTATGACTCGTTCTACTGTTTCCCTGTCCGTCCTTCGAGGAGTGGTTGTGAATTTCCCATTATCTCTTCTCCAGTACGCCAGCGCTTCACATTCGAATACAATGTGGGAGGCTGTTTCCTCCTCCTCGTTGCACAGCCTACATATGGGTTCCTCGTTGAAAAGACCCATGATATGCATGTGTTTCCTTAGAGTGCAGTGTCCAGTTAATATACCTGTTACTTTCCTAAGCTGATTCCTGCTGAGTTGCAGTAGGCTTCCAGAAAATGATGATTCGATCTCGTCTGCCATCATTAATTTACTGTGTTTCAGACCTGGTGATTGGCACCATCTAGCTTTCTGTTGTTTTTTGGACCAACAGTTCAGCCAACCTCTCACAGAGGATTTTGTAATACCAATAGCAGGTTCTGGACCCAGAAGTGGTGTGTTTGCAGCTTTGCGTGCTGGTAGATCCGCCCGCTCGTTCCCAGCTATCCCTGTGTGTCCTGGTATCCATCCAAGAGTAACATTGTTAGATACTCCCAGTGTGGCAAGGTTTTGCTGACAATCCATGATTTGTTTGGATTTGGTTTCCCGACAGGATGGTTTTGATTGCGGCTTGGCTGTCACTAAGGATAAGGATTTTCCTTCCTCTGTAGCCTCTCCTGAGATTTTCTTGCACGCATACGTTTATTGCATGTACTTCTGCCTGGAAAACTGTAGCGTACATCCCGAGTGGTTCACATGTTTCCCACTTTGGATTTTCACCTACGATTCCGGCACCAGTTCCCCGGCTTGTTTTGGAGCCGTCTGTGTACCATATTGCCCCATTAGCCATCCGGAGTTGTTTCACCGTTTCCTCTTCCCATATTAGCTTGGTCTTAGGAGACGTGCTAAAGTTGATATTTTTCAACATGATATCACTCCTCATTGTTACTAAGTGGTTCGTGACTGTGCTGGTTATCTTAGTGTGTCCTTGGGAGTTTGAGTGACTCCAGTTCCCGGTGTTGCTAAGTCTATATGCTCCCATCCTTGCTTCCATTTTGATATAGATATCTAAAGGAGGTAGGTTAAGCATGGCCTCCATGGCAAGTGTTGGAGTGGTTTTCATGGCTCCCGTTACACAGAGACATGCTAGCCTCTGAACTTTTGCAAGTTCCGTGGCTGCTTGTCGCTGCTCGATTTTCGGCCACCAGACAACAGAGCTATAGGCAAGGGTGGGTCTTACCACGGTACAGTAGAGCCAGTGTACCATGCGCGGATTTATGCCCCAATTCTTTCCTATCGCTCTTTTTGTTGCCATTATTGTGGCTTTACCTCTATTCACTATTTTCTGTAGGTGTGAATTCCATGTGAGTTTGTCATCCAGGATGATGCCTAGGTATTTGACTTCTCTTACCACCTGCAGTTCCTGTCCAAAGAACATGGGTTTGAATAATTTCGCTGTCTTCCTCTTTCTCGTAAAGCTGACCAGGGAGGTTTTCTCAGGATTGACCTTCAGGTTCACCTTCCCGCACCAATCTTCTACGATTGTCAGAGCTGTCTGCATCAGTTCTGATATTGTCTTGGTGTGTTTGCCAGTGATAAGTATTGCTACGTCATCGGCATAGCCTTGGGCGTAGAAACCTTTGCTGTTTAACTCTACCAGTAGTTCATCTGCGACTAGGTTCCAGAGGAGAGGGGACAAGACTCCACCCTGGGGGCAGCCTTTAGCTGCCTCTATAGTTACAGTTTTGTCAAGCATAGTTGCTTGAATTCTCCTACCTTTCAGCATGTTTCTTATCCACCTACAAACTGTGTCTTTAATTCCACGCCGATTGATTGCGGTGGTCATTGAATCGAAGGAGGTGTGATCAAATGCTCCTTCTATATCAAGGAATGCAGCTAGGGCAACTCCTTGGTTGTTCAGTGGTTGCTCTATTTTATGAACAAGTTCATGCAGAGCAGTTTCACATGATTTGCCAGGTTGATAGGCGTTTTGGTTTTTGTGTAGTGGCCTCTCTATTAGGGAGGTCTCCCTAATGTGCCTTTCAATCACTTTCTCCATCGTTTTGAGTAGAAACGACGAGAGATTTATTGGTCTGAATGCCTTGGGCTGAGAGCTATCTTTCCCGGGTTTCGGTATAAAGACCACTCGCGAGAGTTTCCATATCATGGGTATGTGTCCCGTTGCCAGGCTTGCTCTGAATAGTTGGCAAAGCATCGATATGAGTTGGGCTTCGCCCTGCTGCAGGTGTGCCGGTATTATCCCGTCGCATCCAGGTGCTTTGTATGGTTCGAATGAGTTTATGGCCCATTCGATTCTATTTGGTGTCACAATCTGTCGGGCTATGACCCAATCATCTCTTGATCCTCTCATCCGGAGGATCTCAGGAGATAGGGAGTTGACTCCCTGTTGCGAGTTGATTATGGTCGAGTCTTTAAAGTGTGCCCTGAGTAGTGTCTCAATGGTTTCTTCGCCATTTCTCGTGTATTCCCCATTTGGTTTCTTTAGTGTTCCCATTGGTGGAAGGGGGTCTTTAGCTAGGATTCTCTGAAGGCGTGCGCCTTCCGAGGTTTTTTCGACCTCAGTGCAAAACTTCCTCCAGGAGTTCCTCTTAGCTTCCCTTACTTCTTTGTTGTATTTCGTCAGAGTATGGTGGTATTCATCCCATTCACCGGTTTTCTTGGCCACATTGAAGAGTCTGCGTGTTTCCCCCTTCATCTTGTCAAGTTTATCGTTCCACCAGGTTGTGTCCTTGCATGAAGAACGCCGGATTAGCGGACAGCTTTGATGGTATGAGTGAATTATAGCGTTTTGTAGTTGTTCTGCTACCACCTCAACATCAAATCTGTTACGCATACGTTCCTTGATCCCGCTCAACCCCGCCTCCAGCTCCTCCCGGTATTCAGTCCAGTTCGTTTTGCGTGGGTTACGGTACATTTCTGACGGCTTGTCAATACTATTGATTTCCATCAGTATATACCTATGGTCCGACAGGGATGGTTCATCGGATACGCGCCACCGCTGGATATCGGGATTAATACGGGAGGTGGACAGAGTGACATCAATAACTTCCGACCGTACGCGGTTTGCAAAAGTAGGCTTGTTGCCCTTGTTTAGAATCTCCAAATCATGGTTTATAATAAAATCCAATAAAGACTCACCTCTTTTGTTGATATCGCTGCTCCCCCAGATGGTGTGATGCGAGTTGGCGTCCATACCTATTATACACTGTAGGTTTCTCTGCCCACAGTGATTCACTAGTTTCTCCAGGTCTTCCGATGGTGGGGGTCTGGGTGCATCGTAGGGAAGGTAAACCGAGGCTATTATGATGTCCTTTTGGGTTCCTTCCTCCTTGTAGCTTAGTTGGACGGCTACTTGATCCCTGGAATTTAGTTCTTTAATATTGAGAGCCTGCACTCCGTTTCTCACGTATATGCAAGCTCTCACGTTACCTGTTGATTGCTCCTTGTAAAAGATCTTACCTCCAGTGTTTCCCAGACCGGCTATTTTTCCCTTCGTGATCCAGGGTTCTTGGATGATGGCCAGGTCTATGTTTTTCTTTGCCAGCTGTTGGCAAAGGGCAGCAGATGCTCCCTTACTGTGCTGAAGGTTTATTTGTATTACCCTCAGCATCGGGAGCCTCCTTCTTTAGAAGTCTGAAGGTTAGCTGCATTAACTCAAAGTAGGCCCGGAGATTCCGGTTTTGCAGCTCCTTCAGAGATCTGCTGTCAAGACCGACAATGAGTGTCATGCCCTCATTGTCCGTCTTGTGGCTGATTATTCTCCAGTCCTCGGTCTTCAGCCCCATGTTCTGGGTTTTGAGGAACTGGAGAGCTTGTGCCGGTTACCTGATTCCCGCGGATTTCGTCGGTATCCAGACAGCAGCCCTCACGACTGGCACCACTCTGTGTGCCAGGCCAATCCTAAGACTGGTTCCCTCGTGGGGGCTGAAGCCTGGAACCACCCGCAGCAGCCAAGTCTTGGCAGCTTCATTGGCGCAAGTGATATAAATCATCCCACCTCTGGAGCTGCTGTTCTTGAACTGAGGACCAGTTCCGGGTTCGCATTTGAACACTTCCCGGAGTAGAGACTGTTGAAGGCCTCTACACTGCTCCTCAGTTAAGGTTTCATCCGGATATTTCTCGGAGGTGATGGCCATTCTAAGCCCGGCTAGGGTTTCGCTGTAAGTTTCCCCAGTTGATGTACTGGGTGTTACTTCAGCATCCCCCTGCCGTGACCTTTTCTTGGCGCTTTTTTCTGGGGTTGGTGTGTTGCCCTCAGAGCGACCCCTCTTTGCAGAGGATTTGTTTGCAGGGGTCCTAGGTTTACCTGATGCTCCAGGCTCTGAGGCCCGAGCATCAGGTTTCCCAGTGTTCCCTGAGCTATTCGGGAGGGTTCTATTCCCGGGATTCCTATTTGTCCTCGGTTTACGAGGCCGTATAGGCTCTCCCTTGGCTTTAGCCCTCTGGATCGCGAGCTTCCTTCGCTGGGCTCCGGAAAGCTTTGCCATTTTGTTCAGGCTGATGTTGCCAACGCCTGAACTAATGGCAGATACACCGGCACCGGGGGTTGCATCACTGCTTCCCTGGTTACCCGTGGTTGGTTCATGAGTTACATCGAGGTTTGGTTGTTCCTCGGATGCCAGAACGTGTGATTGGCCCTCCCCAAAATCCGTGGGGCCAGCGTTGGCCACCGGGGCTTCCACCCGGTCGGAACCAACGGTGAGATTGAAACTCACTTGGGGTACAGAGTCCTCAGGTTTGTCACACATCGTTCGTAGGTACTGGTTTTGGTCCGCCCCGGGGTATTTAATTTCCCCGGTACCTCCCATATCTGGGAGGCATTCCCCTATCCGCCACCTGGGGAGGCGCCCGATAGGGGACCAGCAACCCCCACGGGATGGAAACATAACTCCACCACATTACAAAAAAAAACAAAAGTACGTAAATATCGGAGCATTTTCACCAAAAACTCCTCCGGATTCAAAACGGTGGACGAAACTGAATATTAATCATATTCCCTCATATTGACCATCCCAAATTCCCAGAACATCAATTTTACAAGTTCATTAAAAAACACAAACCGGTCCTGATATCTAAGACAATATCCAAGCTAAACAGCTGATACGTAAACTACGCCCCAGAATCGACTTCGAATAATAATCTGTGATGTCGCCACTGAATGGGGTCGAAATAAGTGATAATTGGTAATGTGAAGGTTTTGAAAAACGCACTTTATTAGTAAACGGCACAACATTTCTCTATGATTTTTGTTTTAGCCTCTCACCAAATGTTCAATACACGTCCTGTACTTTATTTCGACCAGATAAAATAAGTACAAAGTTGAGAAAATGGCGGTTAAAGTTGATCAACTTTGAGCAAAAAATCTTTTATATTTCTGATCGATTTTAAAACTTTTTATTAAGTATAGGACATTAATCAAGGCTTTGTCTATAACTAGAAAAAAAAAACTTTTCGGAAATGTCAACAGATGTGTTAGAAAAACGTGTTTTTCTGAACCACTTTTTGGCCGCTCAAAAGCTCGCGGGACTCTGAGCCTTAAGGCTAGCGAGCGGCCATATCTTGGATACTATTAATCGTAGAGGCTTGCGGAACCTGGAAAATATTTTCAAGTTTCTGAAATGATCGCTAAGGGCAGAGCCGGGCAGTATTTGTTTGTTTAAATACTTTTCAGTATTTAAATACAAAAAAGTATTTAAATACTTTTTATTTAAATACTTTTTCGGAGAAGTATTTGTATTTGTCATTATAAATACTTTTCGAAGTATTTATTATTTAAATACTTTCGAGAAGTATTTGAAATACTTTTGAAGTATTCAAATACATTTGAAGTACTCAAATACTTTATAAAATATTTAAATACTTTTAGTTCCGCAAATAATCTTTTCAATTTTACCTCTGGCCATAGAAATAACACTACTAGAAGGCTAGTAGAGAGAGAAGTCTCTCACGGAGAAAGGAAGAAAGGTGTTGGGTTTGGTTGACACTGCGCTTGCCCCACTATGTATAATGTATATAAGTGTCGTCAGGCAATCTGTTATATGCTCATTATATGCTAGAGAATAGTCAACATTGTTGCCAATTATAACAAAACATCTCATTCTCTATGAATCCTGAATTACCAAAAAAATTGTTTTTCGTCAATGCGATCAATACTAAAAATCATTCTCAAATATTTTTCAAGTATTTTGTAGAAAGATTCATTATTCACATCTTTTGTGATAGAAGTCATACTTCTCTAGAATTTCTTTTTTCTTTTACTTGGCAACACTGCGAGTGCTAGGAGTATCAACAGCTGTGTCGACGTCTTTTTACACTTGCGATAGGCGTAGCTCCCGTTTTATAGTCTAGTTTTATTTTTGAATACATTTTATTTCATGTTAATTCTTAAGAGAATCTTATCTTTTGTTATTTTTTTAAAATATATCGACGATTTATTAAATCACATGATTTCCAAAGTGTTTTAATAACTACAAAGTATTTGAATAAAGTAGTTGCATTTCAAAAGTATTGAAATACTTTTTGTATTTAGTAATTATTATTTAAATACTTTTGAAAAGTATTTTGCCCAGCTCTGGCTAAGGGGCGTAACAACCAACACCAAGTAGATAAAAAGGATTTTGATAGAATTCTACCCAATGAAAATATGATGTATCCAGAACAGTTTTGCCATATAAGACCGTATTGCCTGTCTTTGAACGTTTTTGCAATATCCAACACAAAAAAAACATTCTTTCAATACATAATGTCATTGAAAATGAGGTAATCGAAGAAACAAAAATAGTGACTACCTAATGATGACTCAAATCAATAATTTCTTTCAAAATTATCATCCTCAACAATAAAGAGAGGTCAGAAAGGGACTCCCTTATTCTTAATTGGCAAACAAATCTTCAAGTGTTTGCTACTCGATTTACAAACAATTCGACATAATAATTAACGTGCTTGCCCGTCATGATAGCGAACAATGTTTCTCCAAGTTACGCTCATTTTTACGTGATGGTCACTTTCGCCATAGCCCGATTGTATTTATTACCTAAAGTTGCGCTTTCCTGTTTGACCATCACATAAATCTTATATTTTGTGAAGATAACATCATGTCGAAAATCGAAATGAAGCAACAAAACTACCAGCCGTCCCGATCTGAAATAACGTTCTCCTTAATTATAAAGTATTATTCGACTTACATATTATACATATAATCACTTCTGGTGTAATAAAATACATTCACTTTCTTATGCCATATCGACTTTTAGTTCATGGTTTGATCTTCAAAATAGTGAGTTGTTATCTGATAGTTGTTGAATATGAGTTCCACCGAGATGGTTTAAATAAAGCTTTAAAGGAAATGCTACACATCACATGACCCACACTCTGTGGTTCAGGTAAACGTCATAATAACAAAAAATTAAACACTTTGAAATTCCACTTTTTTGGACCACCTTGTATGCAGTGTGGCCATTTAAGTATGCAACATAATAATATGAGACTTTTCTTCAATTAATTGCTTAACCAAAATTCAAATATTGCCGAAAACTGGTGCATTTAGAATGGTTGCAAGTCAAACAGCATACACGGTGGGCCAAAAAATTCAAAAATTTTACAGGGTTTTTCCATATAATTTGCCACCCCTCTAGAAACTCTATTTGAATAGATAAAAACAAATTGTTCTAATGAAAGTTCAATGATTTTTCCTGAAGATTTTCCAGTAACTAAGCGAAAGGACATTTCGCTATTGAAAATCAGAAAAATTTGGAGAATTACATTTTTTTAAATGGAATGCACTATATTTTATCACAGATTCAAGATCTCATTTTTCTGTTTTCAAAAATATAGTTTCCCTATGATTGGACTAGCCGTTTTCAAGTTATTTCACTTTCAATAACTTGCAATGCGGGGAATAAAAAGTTTTTTGTATCGCAACTGCCATGGGCCACCAAGGGAAATAACAATCGTTGCACATTTCAAATACTCTCCAGTCATCAAATATATTGTTTCCCTTGGTTTCCCATGGTTTCCCATGGTGTTTGCGATAAACTGTTGCATTATTGCAAATTATTGCTACTATACACTAAGTTATTCAAAGTCAAATAACTCAATAACGGTAAATCCAAACATAGGCAAACTTTATATTTTTGAAAAAATGAAAATTGGGAGATCTTGAATCTGTAATAAAATATAGGGCATTTTGAAAATTAAACTTTACCACATTTTCCCGATTTTCAATAGTGATTTGTTCTTTCGCTTAGTTAATATAAAATCTACAGGAAAAGTCATGAAACTTCAATTTGGACATTTTTATTTGTATCTCTGTAAATGGAGTTTCCAAACGGGTGGCATATTATAAGGAAAAACCCTGTACAAGAGTAAAGTACCCCTATTTAAAAAAAAAATTAGTCAAATGTTGTAGAGAAAAGTTATTCAGAATTGAAGCTTAAATACTAAAAACAATGCATCTTGGAAAAAATTATTTTTGTTTTAGAAATCGATAACCATTTCACCAAAAAACATTTTTTTCCCATATTGACGCTAAACCCATAAACAAGCATATCAAAATCAAATCAACTTCGCATAACTTTTTCCAAATTATGGCATTTTTGTGAGATTAACTTGAATTTTGTTTTTATGGGGACAAACTTCATGTTAGTTGCAACGATATTAAACACAACTCTGAAATTCCGCAAAACATCTATTACATGGTGAAAGATCAGTGATCATAATATGCAAATCAAAAAATTCTTGATTGAAGTGCAATTTTTTTTAATTTTATACCCAAGTTCAATAAATACAGTTACCAGAATCACAGTTCGGACACAATTTTTTCAATATCCCTTGTATTGAGTCAAATTTCTAACCAATAAAACTATTTAGTGTCAGTGTGTCAATTTATCACCAACAATAACAACAATCATTAAACTTGTTTTATATAAAAGAGGAAAAAAAATATCATGCGCCTTCGCGACTGATGCCGGACAGTTAACATTTTCTTTTGCTTTGAACGCAGAAATCAAGAGATTGAACACTATTTCACTCACTAGGGACTTTTTCTGAGCTCCTCGTTGCTGATTTTGAATAGAACATCTTGCAATCCTTTTTTCCCAGAGACCATTGCTCTGTTCCCAACGGTCCTAGACGGTTGAAAATGGGATGGTTAGAAAGAGTGGGAATAAGGGATGTTCATGTTTCACGCTGTGTATTTTTTTGAAAAGAATCACCGAGCAAAGCCAGTAGATTCTGCACGTTCTGATCCAGGATCATTTCTTGCCTCAGTTGGATGGGATGGAGCTGGAAGACGTCTGGTTTCAGCAGGAGGAGCCCACACCCATAAAGCAAGGGTTTGCATGAACTTCTTGCGAGATAGATTCCCCGGGTGCCTCATCTCCCAGAGAAGCGATTTGAGTTGGCCAGCGCGTTCTCCTGATTTGGCCCCTTCCGATTATTTTTTGTGGGTTTTTATTTCCGAGTTATAATAACCCAAATTAATCCAAATGTGCTGCGCGAAAAAATCCGTAAATTACGTCTATTATAGTGTTCATCGTAGAAAGTTTCTTATGTTCTCCAGATTTAGATGCGATCAGTTCTATGATAACTGCCTAACGCAGCTTCGAGGAAAAACATTACGCAAATTTCAATTGATGTTAACGAGTTCGGCTTTGAGGGCAGTATCAAAAGGATGCTGCTCAAAGGAATCCATGGGTTTGAGCTTCTTCCGAGCGTTGTCTACTTAGAACAGGAGGGGGTTCCTCTCTTATATATTTTAGGTTTCAGACCGTTGAAGTTTTTTGCATGGTAATTTACTTGAGGAAGAGATTCATTATGTCAGCAGTTTATCCAAGGCTAAAGCGCAGGGAAGCTGTAGATGTTAGTTAACAATCACTCAATCAGAAATTCAGCGTTACTGAAGAAAAGTTTATTAAAACGAAATGGGTTGTAATAAACTGAACAGTATTTAATTCATTATGTACAGTATAATATCACATGCAGTCAGTATAATATTGTAAAAGACTCAGTATTTCTGTTAAAAATGATAAGTAAAAATGGAATTTTTGAGCAGTAAAAGTACTATTTGGCCTGTATTTCTATGTTCACTGTTGTGATTCTAATGGTCAGTGAAAATTTATGAAATGTCAGTATGACTTATCAGGTAATAATTCCACAAATGTACAGTAAGAAATAATAAATGGCCAGTATGCAATAGTCAGTAATAATTTTAACTAACTCAAACTTACCCAAACTTGATACACACACATAAGCCACATAAGCTGTGGCAACATGGCAGGTGATACACGTCCTGAGTCTAGTGTTCCAAGTAAAATTGAAAAATTGTGCTTCCATTGCAACAAAAGTGTAAGAAATAGTGTTCAGTGTAAGCATTGTTCAAGTCTTTTTCATCCTGCGTGTTTGAAGCAGGCTGCAGGGGCGAAAAGTGCGAATTGTATCCATGAAATCGCTGAGTCGGCAGACCTAACCTCCAAAGAGTCGGATCGATTGGATACTTAAAAATCCTTGCTACGAGTACTAGTGAGGGAGCTTCAGAGTAAAAATCAACTATTGGAAGATAATGCAATGCTTCTACGTGAGAAAATCACTTTTCTTGAAGAAAAAGTGGTTAAAAGTCAAGAAAGTGCCGACGCTCATCCAAGAAATTCCGGAAATCGTGGCAACACTGTTTTTGACATGCCTGGGGCAGGTGCAAGAACGCCAAAAACACCTCGAATGAGTGCTGACAACGTTGTTGACCAACTGCCATACACTTCATTTGCCATGGTTGCGTCAACGTCAAATCCAAAACATCAAAACGTCGTGACGGGAAATGTCAACAATAAAAACATAAACAATCCCGTTCATCCCTCAAAGCAAAATCCCATTTTAATAAGCAAACAGCAAGTAAACGCTGCTGTATCTAACGCACAGGTGGCAGTAAAGGCTCAACAAACGCAGGAATTAGCAAGTGTAGCTGAAACTCCGTTCATTACCCAGAACAATAAAGGGAGGCGCGGACAGCGAAGGTTTTTAGTTGGAAAAAATGAGAGTGAGCAGGCGGTGGAGACAATACCAAAGCTTGTGTCATTGCATGTAACCAGATTGAAACCTAATACCTCTCCTGAGGCATTGAAAGCTATGCTAGAGCCACACTTTGCAGGTGTTCAGTGTGAGCAGCACCAATCAAAATATCCCACTTCTTACTCGTCAATGAGAGTTACCATACAGGTGCAGTTGTATCTTGGTTTTTTGTGAGAAAGAGGTTCCCACGCAGCTCATGGAAAAAGTGGATCCTCAAAATTCCAAAACTTAAACATCAGTCATTCCCAAGTAAATAAGAAATCTCTGTCGGTGTATTATCAGAATACACGGGGATTAAGAACAAAAACAGAAACCTTTTACACAAACAACTTATCTGAGGACTTCGACATTATTGCTGTGACTGAATCCTGGCTCAATGACGGGATTTGCAGTTCTGAACTGATGGATGAAAGATATACTGTCATAAGAAAAGATCGTGAATCGGGTCCTCGAGGGGGTGGAGTGTTCGTGGGCATCAAAAAGGAGCTGAAGTTCGAGAGAATCCAGACTGAATCTAGGTTAGAATGTTTATTTCTTAAGATCAAGTCTAAAGGTGAGGCTTTACTTTTCTCAGTTGCTTATTTTCCCCCCAATAGTCCGGTTGAGGTTTATAATAAATATTTTGAGTTGCTGGAATCCTTAAACCACACAAATAGTAGGACCTTGATTGTCGGTGACTTTAATTTGCCGAACCTCGACAGGATTACTTCGGATAAGAGTAGGTTATTAAACAATTTTTTCACATTTAATGACTTGGAACAGTAAAATGAAATTTTGAATTCAATGTCAAGAGTACTAGATTTTGTTCTTGCCAACTTTGCTGTTAATGTCAAAAAGGAATCCAACCCTTTTGTAAACGAGGATAACTACCACCCTGCTTTAACGTTTGAAATTGCGGATTTACCCAATATGTTTGTTCCCAAAGTTCATTCTACTTATGTTTATGATTATGCTAAAGCGGACTTCATTCTTCTGTATGATTTGATAAAAGTCACAGACTGGGGTTCTCTGGAAGAGCTGACAGATGTTAACTGCTGTTTGGATCTTTTCTACGAGAAATTATATTCATGCATCGACCAAGCTGTCCCCAAAAAATTCATTAACATTAGGAAGAGAAACAATTTTCCTGTCTGGTTTTCCAGAAACCTCATAGGGAAGATAGGTAAGAAGAAGCGTCACCATGCTTTGATAAGAAAATCTAGAGCCAGCGACGACCAAATTGTTGAGTTCAGGAACCTCAGATATAGCATAAAATCACAAACTAAACGTGAATATAGGCAATATAGAGAAAGTGTGGAACGCAACATACACATTGACCCACAAAGTTTTTGGACTTTTTTAAAATCCAAAAATCCGTCAGGCGTACCCGATACCATGCAGTATAATGGTAAGGAATATTCGGATGCAAATAGCATTGCGAACGGGTTTGCTACCTTTTTCCATTCAGTTCTTAGCCCGCCATCGCTAAAGAACCATAATGAGCGCGTTCTCCACTTTGGAAACATCAACATAAGCCAAGTCAGTGAGGATATGGTAAGAAAAGGTATCAAAAAATTAAAGCCAAAAAAATCCACTGGTGTTGATAACATCTCCTCTTATATTTATAAGGGGTGTATGGATTCTCTTGCGAAGCCAATTGCGTTTATTTTCAATTTGTCTGTTCAGCGTGGCACTTTCCCTGAGAAACTTAGGGCGGCAATTGTCGTTCCTATTTTCAAGGGTGGCTGTGAGAGTGATATTAAGAATTATAGGCCTATAAGTATATTAAACTCTCTGGCAAAGATTTTCGAAATTGTGCTCCACGAAGATCTTCTGGAGAACGTTAACGTCAGAATTTCTGATGAACAGCATGGTTTTGTTGCAGGCAAATCTACCGTATCAAATTTATGCTCGTTCTCGACACGAGCATTTGATGCTGTGAATAATCAAGCCCAGCTTGAGACAATATACACGGACTGTGCCAAAGCTTTTGATTTGGTTGACCCTGAGGTCCTCATTGGGCGGCTGGTGGAAATTGGATTTTCCGAAAAGGCATGTTTGTTTTTTGACTCGTATCTTTCAAATCGTTCTCACAACGTCAAAATTGGCAACTCACTGTCTAGACCTTACTTTGCGACTTCTGGAGTTCCACAGGGAAGTATTGTTGGTCCTTTATTCTTTCTTGGTGTCTCTGGGCTAAGTTAAATTTCGCTTTGTGGGGATATTTTTGTAGTTTGTGGACTTTTTCATTGACTTTTCCGTTCACAATTTCAACTTATGCATTATTGTGAAACAATAGCGAAGTAGCTCACGGAGAGCGATACAGATGCTATGGATCTATCATGCTCCCAGTGTAGGGCAAGCTGTATTTTTAAAGGTAGGCCAAAAGAAGATGAATTGTTTGTTGCAAAATGTGATCATTGCAATAAAGCATTTTGCAAAAGCTGTGCAAATATAACAACAACCGAAGCAAATGCTCTTTCGTTATCACAGAGACGCCTTATATTTTATTGTACCCATTGTTATGCTGATAACTGTAACAACACTGCTATCAAGCTCTCTGCGCAGTTTGACAAACTTAAAAAGATGTGTGCTGAAAAAGACAGACTTATTGATAGTCTTCAACAAGATCTTCATGAGCGGGAGCAGGGAAGTCAGGCGGAAATCAATAAGCTCACCGGGGAAGTTCGAGAAAAGGACAGACATATAATGAGACTGAAGAGAGGCACAAGGGACTTTGAAAATGAGGTTTTTCTGAGGGAACAGGAATGTGAAACTGTGATCCTGGAACAAAAAGAGGATATTCAAAAGCTCAATAAAGAGATTATACAACTTCTTGAAGCTAACAAATCCCTTTCTGAGCGGATGATTGAAGCGGAAAAACAGGGAGCTGATCTTCAGTACCAGCTTGATGAACTTGCAACACTGCGGGACAACTTGCTCACTAGTGTGAAAGCACTGGAGACGGAGAGAGATCAGTATGTATTGGATCTTAAACGGACCATGTATGATACGGGTGTAGCAAGAATGAGTGGATTATCGAAGAGGAGGCTGTCCAATGATAACCGGTGTACAAAATCTGACACTACACCTCTTGTTCTTGATTTGGAGACTCGTAGAATTAGTGCGGATCGTGAGGAGCAAGTTGATTGTTTGGCTCCAGTCAAAGGTAAATCTAACTTTAGGAGAATTCTAATTTTAAGTGATCAAAAAGGTTATAACCTGGGAACTATCTTGAAAAATATGTCACCAAATCTTGTAATTCAGTCTTTAGTTAAACCTTATGCCAAGTTCATGAATGTTATAGAAAATATAGATGATTTGACAAGGAACTTTACCTTGAATGATTATGTTGTAGTTGTAGGTGGTTATAATGATCTGAATCAGAATAAAGCACCCCTATTCAAAGAAATCAATGGCAAATTAAAAAACTTGACTCACACAAATGTAGTAGCCTTGCCTGTTTTTTCTAAGCTGACTAGTGGATCAAATTCATCACTAGTCAAATTCAACACAAAACTTAAAAACTATTTAAATAGGTTAAACTGCTGTGTCCAGGGTAATTATCATTTCTTGGATCATTTCTTAGATACTTGTGGTCCCATTAGTAAGAGGGATATTTGTAAAAATCTGCTGTTTGTAATGTCCCAGAAAATTAATAAAAACTTGGTCTTTGTTAGTCTAAATGAAGAGCTTTCTGGTATGGATATTGAATTGTTTCAAGGGGATGAAAGCGTCAGTGTGTGTGGGGATGATCTTGATATTTCTAACGAGGGTGTTGAAGTGAAGAGTGTTAGCACGTTGTCCGAAAATGGAAATCCAAGTTTTCCCATTGCAACACGGATATTGACCGGGACTTGACATATCCGGAGGTCTCTACTCTGTCTCTTCTCTTGCTCAATGTTCAATCGCTCAGAAACAAAACTGATGAACTGTACTTGTTTCTTGATCGATGTAATTTTCCAAACTTGATATCGATCACTGAGCACTGGTTGAGGGAGAATGAGAAAGTTAATATTCCCAATTACACAATCTTAGCTTCGTTCTGCAGGACCACATCATCTCATGGGGGATGCATGGTTCTGGTGGAAAACACATTTCTAAGCGTTAACTCTTTCATACCTGTTAATACTTATAATGATCTGCTCCAGGAGGGAACATTTGAATTTGCAATCATTCATTCTAAATGTAGAAAATTATACGTCATCTCCATATACAGGGTGTCCGGAAATTACGCGTCAGGATTTTGGTGGGCGATTCTACATGAAAAATTAATGCAACAAACTTCTATACAATTTTTTCAAAAACTTCAAAAATTTTTTCAAAGTACGAATTTTTAATTATTTAAGGTACGGTTAATGTTTAAAGTCGTTTTTCTCGAAAACCGTTAATTCTACGATGATGCAACACGAGCACCTTTTTAAAAAAAATTTTGATGCTCTTTACTAATTTGACATCCAAATTTATAAAAAGATCAAAACAAAAAAGTTCTAATTTGGCGAAAATCATTACACTAGAAAAAAAGTTATTAAAAAAAATAAGAAAAAAAAAATATTTTTTAACACCCTGTATCTTCCTTAATTTTGAGTTTTTGAAAAAATTGTATAGAAGTTTGTTGCATTAATTTTTCATGTAGAATCGCCCACCAAAATCCTGACGCGTAATTTCCGGACACCCTGTATAGGTCTCCCTCTTCTGAACTTGATGTTTTTCTTCATAAATTGGACATACTCTTATCTCTGATTCCTTCTACCTCATCTGTAATACTCACGGGGGATTTTAACATTAACTTTATCGACACGAACTCACTTGCAACAATTAGATTGGCCAATCTCTTTAGATGTTTCAATCTGCAAATGCAGGTTGATTGTCCCACTCGTACTTCGAGAATTTCTTCGACTTTGATTGATTATGTCTGTTCACATGTTCTTCATTCTGCTGAGTGTTCGGTGGTTGGTGCTGCCTTGTCTGATCATGATGCAGTTTTGTGTAGATTTGTCTCAATTCCCGTTCTCAAACCATCAGAATTCAGAATGGGCAGAGTCTTTAGTCGTCGTAACTACAATGAATTCTGCCAATTGTGCCTGAGCACTGACTGGAATGAGGTTATTTGCCTAGCAAACCTATCGAAGTTTTTCATAGGATATTATTGCAAATCTTTCATAAAATTTTTCCAGTTAGAAGGATTAAAATAAGGAATAAAAGGCCATGGTTTACTAAAGGTCTGAAGAAGTCATCAAGGAACCTACGATCTCTCCATTATATAAGAAAATTCTCAAACAGCATGGTTTTCAATTCCTACTTCAGAAATTATCGAAGTATATACAGGAAACTCATAAGAGCAGCCAAAACCTTGTATTATCATGGCCGTCTTGGAAAATCCGCAAATTAACAAAAAGAGAGTTGGTCCATCATAAATGACATACGTTTGAATAATAACCCTTCTTCCAAATTATGCGAGACTGACTTATCACCGGACCTAATCAACAAATTTTACTGTTCTATAGCACACAATCTTACAGGAAACATTACACAGAGCGAAGATCCTCTCAAATATTTGAAAGATGAAACACGGGTTGTTAATTCCTTCTATCTTTTGCCAACAGATTTGAGTGAGTTGAAACAGGTCATGTCCAGTATTAAAAATAAAAAGAGCGCTGGAGATGATGGTCTATCAATACAAATTTTCCTAAACCTGCCTGATGGTGTCCTCCTCAAACTAGTTCATGCCATCAACTACTCCTGGGAGACTGGATCGTTTCCTGAATGTCTAGAGCTTGCAAAGGTTATTCCGATACATAAGGGCGGCAGTTTGGAAGATCCCTCTAATCTTAGACCAATATCACTCCTATCTACCCTCTCTAAAATTATCGAGAAAATGGTGAAGGCTCGAATGCTGACCTTCTTGGATGCCAACAGGGTATTGAGCTGCGATCAATTCGGATTTCGGCACGGTTGCAGTACAAACGATGCAATTTTCAGTTTTTTGGAGGACCTATATTCGGGGATCAATGGTGGGAGGGTTTCTGCTGCGGCTTTTAGTGATCTGTCGAAGGCATTTGACTGTGTAAATCATGGAATTTTGCTTCAGAAGCTCTTTCACTATGGCTTTAGGGGAGTGGCTCTGTCATGGCTTGAATCATATTTGTCTGAACGTTTGCAGAGGGTCTGCGTTGGTTGTTCTCGGTCTGAAGTCTTGGAGAATTGTTGGGGCGTCCCTCAAGGATCTGTTCTTGGCCCCCTGTTGTTTTTGATTTTCATAAACGATATGACTGGCATGGATATTGCGGGTAGATTCACTGTGTTTGCGGATGACACCACAATTCTGTGGGACTGCATGGATCATCAGAGCTTGAGGGAGGCAATATCTGCAGATCTTGCGAAGGTTAAGTCCTGGTGCGATTCCAATCTCCTCCTGCTTAACATTGCAAAGACTAATATAGTGTCTTTCAGGACGGACTTACAGCTTGACGTCTCTCTTGACAGCTTCTCTGTGGAAAGTCGCCCTGAGTCTAAGTTTCTTGGGTTGATCATTGACGGAAAACTGAGCTTTGAGGGACACATCGTAGCACTCGGAAAGCAGATCTCCTCTGGTTGCTTTGCCGTTAAGATCGCTTGTGGTGAACTGGGACCGTCTGTCGCAAGAACAGTCTATTTTGCACTGATTGAGTCCAGGTTGAGATATGGGATCTGCTTTTGGGGACTTTGCAGTCGGTATCTTTCTGGTTCGATCTTTGTTATTCAGAAGAGGGCTGTCAGATATTTGTGTGGCTGTGGAGGTAGGGATTCTTGTAGACCTCTATTTAAAAAGGAAAAAATCTTATCTCTTTGTAGCCTATTTATCCTGGAAACGGCAACGCTAATACATAAAAACCGTCAAAAACTAAAACGTGACAAGGTATCATATTAAACGCGACAGAGACATAACTTACCTCTTCCCATTCCCCACTCATCCTTGGTAAAAAAGTCAGTGATCTATGAAAGTGTGAAAATTTATAATCACCTGCCAGATATTCTTAAGGCTCTGTCATCCTCAAGAGCTTTTAAAAAAAAGCTCCAGGTGATGCTGGCTGATAGGGCTTACTATGACCTGGAGGAGTATTACAGAGACGCTTTTAGTTAGCTATTGCTCTGATTACTGTGGTTTGTTTCTTTTTCTTTTTTTTTTTTTCTATCTACTGTTCTACTCGTTGTTTACAATATTAAATAATTTTGATCTGTATCATTATATCCATAACAATTGATTGTAATTTTTTTTTTTTTAGTCTTCTTTTTTTTTTTGTAATGTCCACATATTTATATTATAACTAGCTTTGTCAATAAGTTCATGACTTGGACAATAAAGCATATTTTGATTTGATTTGATTTGATGATTTATTATCTATATGGACACCATAATTGAGTGCGTGAAACATTCATCCTGCTTGATCTTCACGGATGATTCTAAACTTTTTAAGGAAATAAACTCATATCTAGATTGCCTTCAGCTGCAGGCAGATTTATCTGCTGTTTCCGGCTGGTTTTCGTATAACAAAATGCGCCTGAACATCGTTAAGTGTGTCTTGGTCACCTACTCCCGAAAGTTAAATCCAATAAACTTTGTCTACTCTATCAGTGATGCAGCCTTGCAAAGAAAGCAAGAAATCAAAGATCTAGGTGTATACATGCAAAGCAACTTGAAATTTACCTCTCATTATGATATGGTAGTTAATAAAGCCTATAAGAAATTGGGGTTTGTTATTCGTAACTCAAGGAATTTCAAAAACCTAAGCACAGTTGTTACCCTCTATAATGCAATTGTGAGGCCTCACCTGGAGTACGCAGCAATACTTTGGTCACCTGCGGCCCGTTGTCATAGTGAGCATATTGAGAGAGTTCAGAAAAAAAATCTCAGATTTCTGTACTTTAGAGATAACAATGCCTATCCTTATCTGAGTTCTTATCAAAGCATGGTGGATACATATAAGTTTCAAAAGCTCTGTGATAGAATAAGACTGCATTCTGTGATATTCGTCTATTATTTACTGAATAACCTAAAATACCAAGGCTGTGGGCTTATTAACTCGATATCATTTCATGTACCCAAGGTTAACCTTAGATGTAGGCGTGATAAATTATTCACAATTAAGTCTCCGTTAGATAGTCCTTTAAGTCAAATGTTAGGGTACTGGAATGACTTGTATAGGTGCAATGATGTTGTCATTTTTCACATAAATTTAAAACAGTTAAGAAACCTTATAACGTAGGTAATGCATATTAGTCCGTCTACATGTGTCTTGTTTTCTTGTGCGTATTTTTGTGATGTTACTTTAACGCACGATCTGTTACTACTTTTTTACATATTTCTAAGTCTTATACTTTAATTACCTTCAAGGGTGTTTTGTAAGACTTCAATTGAATAAATAAATAAAATAAATAAAAATAATACCAATACAGAACAGGTCAATTATGATATATAATAATGATTGTAATGTTAACCAGTGCTAACCAACGAGCCGCTGCATATTTTTTATCAATTTCGATCACCAACACAAACTAACCCAAACTTGATACACATAAAACCCATACACAACACGTCAATTATAATATACAATAATAATTGTAATGTTAACCTAGTGCTAACTAACGAGCCGCTGCATATTTTTCATCAATTTCTATTACCAACACAAACTAACCCTAACTAACCCAAACTAAATCCGCCTCTTAAAAGAACCTATCTGACTACTTCATCATGACATAAAGACAGAGTGTTTTCTCTTTACTAAGTTGTGTTTCGTTCCATTGTAAATTTTTTTGTATTTATACGAAATAAAATATATGACCAACCATTCATCATTTTACTGTCGCTTTATTAATTTTATGGACTGTCCATTATTTTCACCAGGCATTTACTAATTTATCTGATCGTTTTTTCATGATACTGCTTTTGATTATTTTCATCTACCATTTATTATTTTTACTGACCACTTCTTTATGTTACTGACCATATCTTTATATTACTAACTGTACCAACTAGTACATTTATTTCCTTATTCCTTGTTCCTTCGAAGAACCATCCTCAGGTAGAGGAAACCCAAATTAAACCAATAAACTAATTTGATTGATTTAAGTAATTGATCTGTATGTCCATAGGCACCTGGTGTGTATGATTAATACACCAAAAGTGTTTCAATGTATTATATTTTGCTGAAAATTGGTTTTTTAACAGAAGGTTTTTCATGAGCTTTTTTTATTCTTTTATTGACAACAACAACATTTTTTTTCTATTAGTTACAATTCAATTGTTTTTACAGCCCTCTCCTCTCACAATCGAAAGTGCATTCCGCAAATGACAATCAATGTCATCACACATACAACCGGTGAACACTGCTTAGATGCAACAACGCAAAACAACAACATGCACATGTGAACGAAACACAATCCAAAAATAAACTAACTAACTAAATATTCGCAGGACAGAATCGGCTGTAAAGCAAAATAGTATTTTGTTTCAAATCACAACATCCTCCCCCCCTTGAGGCAACGTCCTCAACTAAGTTTCAAATGGCAAAGGACATAATTTCGTAATAGGTCGAATAAAAATTCCTTCTTTAGTTTGAATTCGAGCAATTCGAGCCCTTTTGTCTTTGCCTGGTAGCAATTCCATAATTCGAGCAAGTTGCCATTTCAACGGAGGCAAATTGTCCTCTTTTACCAAAACAATAGAGTTCACCTCTAGATTTTTTGAGGATTGGAACCATTTCGGTCCATTCTGTAACCTATTTAAATACTCAGTAGACCAACGAGTCCAAAAGTTTTGGCGCATCTTAGAGCACCTTTGCCAAAAAGACAGCCTATTTTCATTTAAGTTTGAGATGTCAATTTCGGGAAAACTTGTAAGTGGTTCGCCTATTATAAAATGCCCTGGAGTCAAACAAGTTAAATCGTTAGGATCTACTGATACCGGACACAGTGGGCGCGAGTTAAGAATAGCCTCTATTTGAGCTAATAATGTACTCAGCTCTTCAAATGTCATACATGAGTCGCCAATAATTTTACGTAAATGTGATTTGGCAGATGTTATGCCAGCCTCCCATAAACCACCCCAGTGTGGGCTGAGCGGTGGTATAAAACGCCACTCTATTTCTTTAGTACCAGTGAAATTCAAAATTTCTGTTTTATTTACATCTGACCTAAAAAATTTGTACAAGTCGTTCAACTCATTAGATGTACCCTTAAAATTTGTGGCATTATCGCTATAAATAGTGATGGGATTGCCACGCCTAGCAATGAACGTTTTTAGAGTAAACATGAATGCTTCTGTTGTGAGACTACTCACAACCTCAATATGCATGGCTTTCGAAGCCATACACACAAACAGTGCAATGTATGCTTTAGATTTGGGAGATTGCCTAATAAAAAGCGGACCACCAAAATCTATCCCAACCTTGAGAAATGGTCGAGCTACCGATACCCGATCCACCGGTAATGCCCCATTAATTGTGATGACACCTTTGCTTTAAACCTATAACAAACTGTACAATGATGTAACACACTTTTTACAAAATTTAACCCATTTATCGGCCAATATCTTAGCCTTAACGAAGCCAAGACAGCTTGTGCTCCAGCATGGGCAAGTCGAATATGCTCTAACTTAATTAATAATTTCGTAACGTGATGTTTTGCTGGTAGCAACAGAGGATACCTTTGATCGTTAAGGACTTCTGCGTTTGAAATTCGACCATTTACTCTGAGCAAACCCTGACCATCAATGAATGGATTTGAGCAACGTAATTTGCTGTCCTTAAGAACTAACTGATCTTTATGACTTTTATTTTTATCAATTTGACACTGCAAATCTTCAATTTCCCTGAAAAATGAATCTCGCTGAACTAACTGAACAATTTTTAACCTAGCACTATTTAATTCAGATACCGCAAGAGAACCATGTAACATATTATCTGACCTTTTCTGAGTATTGGTAACAAACCTTAGACAGAACGCAACTGCACGTTGTAGACGTGAAAAGTTTGAAAACCGTGACCAATCAATAACAGGCTCGAAATTTTGAGTATATTGAGCACAAACAACCTTTTTCTGTTCAGAAATTGAGTCCAATTCAATTGCACCAACAGGCATCACTGAGTAACTTGGATCTAAAATATTTTTTGGACCATTCCACCAAAAGGAATTATCAATCAAATTACTAGGAAAAATCCCCCTAGATAGCCCATCAGCTGCGTTGTATTCCGACCTAGTATGACACCATTCAAAATTCGAGGTGAGCTCTTGTATTTCGGACACTCTATTTGCAACAAATGTGGTCCATCTAGACGGTGAACCTCCTAACCAACAAAGAACTATTTTAGAATCTGTGTACAGATAGATCTTTGTAGTATTTAAACCCATAATAGAAACAACTTTATGTACAAGCCTGGACAAAAGTAATGCGCCACATAACTCCAGCCTTGGAAGTGAAACTGTCTTGAGTGGTGCAACACGTGACTTAGAGCACAACAAATTACAAGCAACACTACCATCAGAATAAACACTCCTAACATATATACAAGCAGCATACGCAGCTACAGACGCATCTGCATATCCGTGATACTGGATCTCAACCAACGACTTTCCTGTAAACAAGTTACGAGGAATTTTCAATAACTTCAAGCTTGATAAGTTATTAGCTAGAGTCAACCATTTTTCTTTTAAATCTGCAGGAAGCTCCTCATCCCAATCTATTTTTCTAGCCCAAATTTCCTGCATTAAAATTTTTGCCAACACTATAACAGGCCCTACCAAACCTAAAGGGTCAAACATTTGAGCAATATGAGACAGGACTCTCCTTTTTGTAAAACAGCCAAAACAGTCAATATCAGGAATTGAAATCTTGAAAATATCGTCGGACGGGTTCCAACTAATACCCAAAACCTTATTAGAAACAGTCTCATCCAAAATATCTCGTTCCTTTCCTTTTATTTCCTCAATCTCATTGATTAAAGACTTATCATTGGAACTCCACTTGTGAAGTTTAAAACCAGCACTACTCAACATTTTTATCAGTTGGTCTTTTAATTCTAATGCTTCCTCTTTAGTATTAGCCCCTGACAAAATATCATCAACATAGCATTGATTAAGGATGGCTTTTGAAGCTAATGGAAAAATAGTAGCCTCATCAAAACCCAATTGATTCAAACACCGAGTTGCCAGGTAAGGCGCTGAGTTGGTACCATAAGTCACAGTTTGAAGTTCAATGCATTTGAATTCGTCATGACTTGACTCTCTCCATATAATGTTCTGAAGATGCCTTTGATTAGGGTTCACCATCACCATTCGGTACATTTTCTCAATATCAGCAACAAGAACAAACATGAAACTGCGAAAACGACACAAAATTTCAAATAGCTCTGGTTGAACAGTGAATCCCTTATACATGATGTTATTGAGTGAAACACCTGTAGAGGTTTTTGAGGAAGCGTCAAAAACAACTCTTAATTTTGTAGTTGAACTATTTTCCCTAACCACGCAATGGTGAGGCAAAAACACTCGAAAATTCATATTCTTAATCCCAGCATTATTAAAGTCAAAAGGTACCACTTTACCATGTCCCAATGAAATGTATTCATTAATAAACTTGGAATAATCCGTGAACAATTGTTTGTTATGTTGAAACCTTTTCTCTAGAAACTGAAACCTTTTTATAGCTGAACCGAGTGAATTTCCCAGTTTACAATGTTCTTTAGGTGAACGCAAAGGTAAATCAACTTGAAATTGTCCGTTTTCCAACCTTTGTACCGTAGATGTGAAATATTGTTCACAAACCTTATCCTCTGGTGACAAATAGTGTTTATTCGTCACTTCTTCTAACTGCCAGAACCTTGGAATTATATCATTGACATTGTCTAGATTTTGACAAAATAGTGACACATTTAAATTAGTGAAGACTTTGTTGTTGAAAGAAGACTTTATGGGTGCGCTGCCACAAACTAACCATCCCAATTTTGTGTTCTGTAACACAGGCAAATTTGCACCTAACTTGATTATCCCAGGAAGCAACAGATCAAAATATAAATCTGCTGAAATTAGCATGTCAATTTCCGAAGGCCTAAAATAACATGGATCCGCCAATGTTATGTTATCCGGCAAACTTATTTTGCTTGTATCAACCAAAGCATGAGGCAATGAACAAGTGATTTTATCCAAAACACAGCAAGAAATTCTAAAATTCTGTGAGCTTTCGTACCTCGATTCCAAAATGAGATCAACCATTTTATTTACCTTTGAAGCAGTATTCCCAATACCTCCTACAGTCAATGCTCTATTGTAAAAATCTAAATTCAAAAGCTTTAGCACCCTTGTGCTAATAAAGGGAATCTGTGACCCGGAATCTAAAAGAGCACGAACAGCTACCCTTTCTCCTTGTCTATTTATCAAATGCACTCTTGCAGTTGCTAATAATATTTGTGATTTCCATCCCATAGACAGAAGACTTGCATTATCAATAGGAGTTTCATTTGAAGTAGGAAGTTGACTTGTAACATAGTTTTCGTTTGAACCCTTATGACCCTGCCTATTCCTATCAAAATTTTCCCTAGCAACCTCAGGCTCCCTTTGACTTCCTGTGAAGGAATTTTCTTTTACATATCTTTCATCGCTATGAAGTAATGAATGATGTTTACCATTACAAACTTTACATTTATTTGACTGACACTGTGAAACTGTGTGCTTTGAATCCAAACAGTTGTAACACAATTTGTTTTGTTGCACAAACTTCCGTTTATCTGTTATAGAACAGTCCTTGAATTTAAAACAGTTGCCTATTTTGTGCCCATCCTTATTACAAAATAAGCAAGATTTTTTATTTCTAAAATCAGCCCTTAAATTCTCTTGAGTGGTTACTAAAGTAGATTTCATCTGTTTAAAATTAAAACTTTTGTTACTCCCAGGCATACTTTCAAACGCACAGCACCGTTTCTCAAGAAAATCAAGAAACTTAGCCAAATTTGGCAACGCTGTGCTATCTTTTTCAAGCTCATAAGTCCTAAGTGATTGAAAATCAAGTTTCTGTGAAAATATATAGACAAGTAACACGTCCCAACTATCAACGGGCAATTTTAATGCTTTCAATGAATTTAGATGTTGCCTTATATTTGTCAAAAATGCTCTAAGCTGAACCCCATCACCCTTTGTTATGACAGGAGTATCCAATAACCCTTTAATATGTGTATTGACAATGACAAGGTTGTTGTCATACCTTTTCTTCAATATATCCAATGCAATTGGGTAATTATCATGCGTCAATGACAAATCATTAACCAAATTCAAAGCTTCATTGGATAAAGCGCCTTTTAAATATAAAAATTTCTGGACGTCAGTCAATTGAGTACTGTCATCAATGAGAGCAGTGAATAAATCAATAAATGACTTCCAATCCTCATATTTACCCGAGAACGAGGGAGTATTTAAATTTGGCAACTTTACTCTACTTATCGAATCGCTATGTGTTTGCAGAGTAGGTTGTTGTGAATTACTAGAAGAATTATTGACACTAGTTGTATTTAAATGGGTTTGTATGACGGTTTTAATTTTAGCCAAAATTTTAAAATATTGATTCTCTATCAAAACTCTATCAGCCTCTTCAGCCTCATCCAAATCCTCAATTTTTGTTTGAATTGTACAATAATTCTCAAAATTCTTATTTAAATGAGTGTCCCTCACAGCAAGTTCATTAATATTTACATTAACGTCATTTTCATTAGTATTTACGAAATTTTCTATCCTAGTTATGGCCCTTTTAACCTTTGTACGCTCTTTCTTGAGGTCTTCCATGATAAAAATTCAATAAAAACACTGTTGGTCTGCTAACACAACACGATTTCGCAAAGTCCACAGAAAGTATAGTATAAAACAGTCTGACCTTGTTTGATCCAAATCCTTCTTGTTTTGGTATCACCTTGACCTTTCACCTTCTACGCAGCAACCCAGTATTCAGCAAATCCCATAAGTTTCAGCCAATTATTGTTGTCCACTTCAAACAACCCAAACTTCAATATCCGGCTCGCAGCTGGCCAAAATATGTACCAACTAGTACATTTATTTCCTTATTCCTTGTTCCTTCGAAGAACCATCCTCAGGTAGAGGAAACCCAAATTAAACCAATAAACTAATTTGATTGATTTAAGTAATTGATCTGTATGTCCATAGGCACCTGGTGTGTATGATTAATACACCAAAAGTGTTTCAATGTATTATATTTTGCTGAAAATTGGTTTTTTAACAGAAGGTTTTTCATGAGCTTTTTTTATTCTTTTATTGACAACAACAACATTTTTTTTCTATTAGTTACAATTCAATTGTTTTTACAGCCCTCTCCTCTCACAATCGAAAGTGCATTCCGCAAATGACAATCAATGTCATCACACATACAACCGGTGAACACTGCTTAGATGCAACAACGCAAAACAACAACATGCACATGTGAACGAAACACAATCCAAAAATAAACTAACTAACTAAATATTCGCAGGACAGAATCGGCTGTAAAGCAAAATAGTATTTTGTTTCAAATCACAACACTAACCGTTAATTATTTCAACCGACCATTTATTATTATACTGACCATTTATTATTTTTACTGACCACTTCTTTATGTTACTGACCATTCATTATTTCAACCGACCAATTATTATCATACTGACCAAGTGAAATAAAATAATGGCAAAGAGTACTGTCCATAAAATTGAAATAGGTACTGACCATTTAATTTGTTGCCAAATGGGTTAGTCTCACATCGATTTTATTGACATGAATACAGAGAACCAAAAGTGGATGAACACTATATCATCATACTTTAACAGAAAAGTTGGCAGACTGGAACATACTCACTAAAATCATTGTCTCAACACTTCACTTTGCACTCGTCACATCTCAGCTAAAGTCAGCACCTTCTGGATATAAGAAGTGTGAAATAACTTATTAATCTGTAGGAGTATAGCTTCCTACTATACAGGGTGTCTCAAAACTGAACCGCTAAACTTCAAGGGGTGGTAGGGGACATCAGAACAAATCGTCTTTTGTCCAGTAAACATAATATGTCCGCAAATGAGTTCAATATTTTTTTAATTAAATAAAAAAAAAAAACAATATTGCGGCCAAAAATTTTGATGTCCCCTATACCATCCCTTAAAGAGTGTATACTATTGAAAAACACTTTATATTTATAAAAATGAAAATCTCCGTGTTTGAGTTCAAATAACCCAAGAACCGCTGGAAGAAGTTGAATGAAAATCTGCAGAATAATCAGTTCAACTCGGGAACAGTCCGAGAGCATGATTTTATTTGTCAACTCATAGCTGATTTTGAGAAATTAAGATTTATGTAAGGGAAGTTTCTTCGTCCAAATCATGATTTATATTATAATTTTTGATTTAAAATGACAATTGTCAGCATCCGCCATTTTATTTCAATTGATGACTATAACAGTAGTGTCATTGGACGTTGAAGCATGTTCTATTGGTTTGTACAAAACATCAAGGCACGTTCACATTAAATAGATATTTGCGTTGTGTGGTGAATGTGAATGAGAAACGGTAAGTAGAATAGTGATAATATTGTATTGAGTGAATGTCTGAGAACATAATAATAATAATAATCTTTATTAGCATAAATAGCTATACAAAAAACTGTCTGTAAAATAGATAGAATAAAATAAAATAAATAAACATACAGGATACAAAAATATTGATATTAACAAAAGCATAAAATACATCAAGTAACAAAAGAAGACGTAAGGACTGAATAAAATATCGCAAAATACAAGTACATCAAAAAGTTTCTAGTAGATGTGCACGAATCAGTCTTTTGAACACTTTTAGATTATCACAGTTTTTCAACTCCAAAGGCAAACCATTAAATTCTGACAAACCTTTACACAAAATAGAACTATATGTATAAGTTATGACTAGACGTTGTTTTTATATCTAATTTAAAATCAGTCTTATTTCTAGTATCATATTTGTGCAAGTTTTCAAATCTCGTAGTTTTATCACAAATATAGGATGGAAGCAGCTTTTGTTTAATTTTAAAAACCATGTAACATACTTGTGATTGGCGCATAACGATTACATCCAATAATGACACGCATTGCTCTATTGTGTATAATCTGAAAATCGTCTATGTACTGTGGCATAGTGTATAAAAGGGAACTACAAAACTCCAAATAATATTATTTGGAATATACCTCACCTTTAGTTTTATCAAATTTATTGAATCGGAAGTTTGTTTTTTTATATTAACTTGAAGACAGGCGAGCGTAGTCGCGGGTTTTCAGCTAGCAGTTCATAAACAAATATTTCAATATTTGTTCAATATCCAAAATAACACGAAAGTGACTTACCCTGCCTTAGTACAGCCACCTATACAGTGCCGGTCTTACCACTAGGCGCACTATAGGCGCTAGCCTAGGGCCTCATAAGGGGGCCTCACACAGAAGTCAAAAGATAAGATCTTTTTTTTCTAATAAATAAAAAACAGGCCAAGAAAAGCTGAATCGACGTAATCTGTCTAATGGCGCAACTGCATGCGGCCGTTTTTTCTGCCCACCCGGCCTCATGCGATATCAATATTTGTACGAAGCTTGGCAACGTTGAGCAGGTTTAGGCGGTGACATCTGCCATGATTGTCAAAAGAACAAAGCTACACAAGAAAGTTCTTTGACACTTCAGAAACTTTGAAAACTTTTTGGTGCGAGACGCGAGTGCTCATAGGAACGGGAAAAAGAAGTTTGTAGTTTATAATATTCGTCTGGTAAAGTGTGAATCAGCAGATATTATAATTGGTAAGTTTATTTCATTTCTATTTTCTTCTATTTAGTGATGAGAAAAGCTGTGTAAAAACGCGAAAACTGCAAACTGATGAGACATCATCAAATGAAGTGAATGTGAAAGGGCGCCAAAAATGTATTACGCAAACGGTTTATGTTATTTGTGATAGGTTAATCAGTGAATTAGATAGAAGGTGCCAAATTTATAAGGACATCCCAGCAAACATGCCATGACGGCAATGTAACTTTATAGTAACGGCATTGCCTGCAATTCTTATTGGCAATGTACAGGCAGTTATCACCTGAGGAGTATCAATTTGGCACGCCGGCCGTCGATCGACCGCAAGGCATTTTGCCATGATGGATAATTGATGGCAAATCACTACTTTACCATCAAATGTCAAGGAGTGTAACAGAACACCACCAATTCAGTGCATTATATTTATTGCGAGATTTATTGCCATGTTTCAGTTCTAATATAGAAAAAATGTGGTTATGATAACAATAACTAAAACTAAATGCCATTCACTGTGTTTTTCTGTTTGTGTGTCCACCTTATGCGAGGCTTTCAAAGATAACGTGAAATTGTTGACTGAGTCTGCAATAAAAAAATGGAGAATTCATTTTCAAGGGCTTGAATGGCAAATTTTAGCAATGTATATTGAGCTTATACACGCTTACCTATGCTTCATACCTTTGTTGATATAAGTACATCAGTACTTTGATCAAGTATCAGTTGATGCATCTATGAAAATAGTTAAATATCAAACGTAAAATTCTTACCACAAATAAGTCGAATCATACCACTGAAAGCATGAAAGGAAGGCTTTTTATTCCGTCTTGCCTAGTGTCCAGTTTTGATTGCACCTTTAAATCTTGATTACTGAGCCACGTCGTGTCTAATGAGTTTCGGACATAACCCTCCTTTTGTAGCATGTAAAGGTATGTAGCTTCTTGTGTTCCTCCCCCAACAAGTTTTAGAACGTAATCAAATGCACGAATAACCACCTGTACTGTGAATGAATTTATTGAATTTGATTTAATTCAATATGTACTTATTTTTGGTCCAACACTCACTGCACGAATAATAACATGTCATCTAACTTTGAAACGAACGAATACCGGGATCTGCGTCTGTGCATTTATCAAATGTCAATTGTAAACTAAAAATATTGGCAGCGCTTCAGTCTAAAAGTACATTATTTCATGGATAAAAAATAACGTATCGTTTCATATTTACTCATTGATTGATAAAAAAGCTTTACATGTAGATCACCAGCTAATATGTGATGGAACATTGCTGTATGCAAGGCTATCAAAAGGCATTGGCTATTATTGTATAAAGAAAATGTAACTTAGATTTACAGGCATCTTGAAAATTGGACAATTGCCTTGTTATGGGTAATGTGCCAGTACCTTATCTTTATTTGACAAACAATGCATATTTGCAGTTGTTAATATTTTACAAAGAATGCACAACAATAATTTGCCATCTTGATGCCAACGATGCCATCATAAAATATGTACCTTGCCGACCAAAGGTGTTTGTTGGGATTTTAGATAAATTTAAAGTATTTGTTAATACCGATCTAGTACAAGAAGAAAGTACTATTTGTATAAATAAACTGAAAAAGATTTACAAAGAAGATATTGATGTAGATTATTTCCAAGATGAAATGAAACAGTTTTTAAATTACGCAAAAGAGGAAGATATTTCTGACCCTCTTAATATGTATACAAATATCAATAATGGTTTGAGGTCCACATTTCCCAACGTAGAAACAGTTTTGAAAATATTTTCAACACTGCCTGTCAGTAATGCTTCCGGAGAGCGTTCTTTTTCAGTTTTATAGAGAATTAAAAGTATTTAAGAAACAGGATGCTACAGGATAAAATCTCTAGTCTAGCAATGATGTGTATTGAAACAGAACCATAGTTAATAGTCTAGATTACAAGAAGATCATTGATTTGTTTTCAAAACAAAAGGCTCGAAAAAAAATCTTCGAACTTTCTTTTTTAATGTTTGTATAAAAGTATTACAATTAGAAAAGGTACTAAGAATTTCCATAACACAACTGTTTTTCATTTTATTTATTCGAGACAAATAAAAAATTTTTTTTTGTTTTATTTTTTTTCTCTGGTTAAATTATATTTTCAAACGAAATACCCTGTACACAATTATGTAGTCTCTTAGTGAATAGAACTTGGCAGCATAATAATATAAAATAAATAACTAATAAAGGGCCTCTAAATCGTCTAGCGCCTAGGGCCTCATGGTGGGTAAAACCGGCCCTGCTCCTATAGTTGCAATTCTGCCTTATATCAGTTGGAAAGTTGCGTAATATAGGATAAATTAAAATCAAAAAAATTCTTCACCAACCTTCAATTTGTGAATTTCTTCCATCGCCAAGACAGCTTGTCAGTTGTTCTGATTTGTTTGTTTGCGGCCAAGACAGTTTTCGCATGTGCGAAATGAGTACTAACAGTATTGCCAAATTTCCTGAGAAGATTAACTGCAATTCTTATATACAGGGTGCCCGCATAAGAACTGACACAGAGCAGGAGCATGTAGGGGATCACAAAATATTATGATTTAACGCAACTTACTAATATACCAAGTTGTCCCCATAAGAAGTAATACGCCTTGCAAGTGGGGTTTTGAATTTCGAAAAAAAAATAAAATCTCAATTATACCTTAACTTAGAAACAAAAAATTTGATATACTTTGTAAGTGTACCGTAAGCATTAATGGATAGTGATAGGAGTTTGATTGAAGCGTTCTAAAGGGTTGATAAGGTATGGTGCACCCTTAAAATACAACAGAACATTTTGACCCAATAAACAATTTTTGATTTGTTTTTATGGGGAATTTAGTTCTAGAGCTATTATTGCTCTTGTTAATTTTTAATAAACTTTCTCGTTTTCATAAAAAATCTGAATATCTGAAGAAAAGTATTGCAGATGTCAAATTTCCACGTTGGCGATGAAATTGAACGTTAGACTCTACAATAAGGTGAAAAGTTGAAATGAGAATCAATCTATAGAAAAACCAACAATTTAGTCAATAGAAATAACATTCACTTTGCACTCAGAAGTAACAAAAAATGTTCAAAATGATTTGATTTTGATTTTTTTGAATCTGTTCTTTACCTTATCCGATTCTCCAATCAGACCACAGAGTTCTATCGAAACGCAACTGACGACGAATACACAAATTCTTCCAACGCTCCGTGAAGAAAGAACCGTATTTGAGATCTGGTGACCATGGAGTCCAAACTTGTTTATAATTATTATATCCTCTTCCAATCCATTATTTGATTTGAATAATACTGGTTCAAAAGGTCTCTGAAGAAGTCATGAGGCGAAGTTCCATCGTCCATAAGCTGATGGTCCAGTTCAAGTTGTAGTGACAGCACTTGCACCTCGTCAAGTAAATCCTGTAAAAAGAGTCAAATGACTCACTTTCCGGATGGTCAAGTCTGATAATCGATTTTATAGCCAACGGTGGAATTCTCGACGATTTTTATATGACAGTTACAATACGTGTCTTCAGAAATTTGGATTAATTTGGGTTATTATAACTCGAAAATGAAAAACTCAATTGCAAGGCGTAAAACTGCTTAGGTTCTTTCTTTTTCTCAGTATAGAGGTAGGTAAGTTGCGTTAAAAAATATTTTGCTACATGCTCCTACTCAATGTCGGTTCTTACGCGAGACCCCTGTGTAGTTAATAATATTATTTAAATCTGGTGCCTTTTCTCAGCCAATAGGATTTCAAATTCTGAGAAGATTCATCTTCGAATTTTCTCAGCACATGCGAAAACTGTCTTGGCCGCAAACAAACAAATCAGAACAACTGACAAGCTGTCTTGGCGATGGAAGAAATTCACAAATTGAAGGTCGGTGAAGAATTTTTTTGATTTCAATTTATCCTATATTACGCAACTTTCCAACTAATATAAGGCAGAATTGCAACTATAGGAAGCTGTACTATAATTCAGGGTAAGTCACTCTCGTGTTATTTTGGATATTGTACAAATATTGAAATATTTGTGTTTATGAACTGCTAGCTGAAAACCCGCGACAACGCTCACCTGTCTTCAAGTTAATATAAAAAAACAAACTTCCGATTCAATAGTTTTGATAAAACTAAAGGTTGGGTATATTCCAAATAATATTATGTTCTCAGACATTCACTCAATACAATATTATCACTATTCTACTTACCGTTTCTCATTCACATCCACCACACAACGCAAATATTTATTTTATGTGCACGTGCCTTGATGTTTTGTACGTACCAATAGAACATGCTTCAACGTCCAATGACACTACTGTTATAGTCATCAATTGAAAGAATGATTTGGACAAAGAAACTTCCCTTACATAAATCTTAATATCTCAAAATCAGCTATGAGTTGACAAATAAAATCATGCTCTCGGACTGTTCCCGAATTGAACTGATAACTCTGCAAATTTTCATTCAACTTCTTTCGGCGGTTCTTGGGCTATTTGAACTCAAACACGGAGATTTTCATTTTTATATGTATACAGTGTTTTTCAATAGTATACCGACAAACTTTAAGGGATGGTATTATAGGGGACATCAAAATCAACATTTTTCATCCAGTAAACATATGTCCGCAAATGAGACGTTTGGGCTCTAGAGCAGAAACACTGTTTTTGGTACTTTTATTTTGCGCATTTATTGAATCGCTGCTCACAGAACAGTTTTTTCTGCCACCAGTTGCTTGTTGTTTCTTAACATTTTCGACCGCAATATTGTTCATTTTATTATTTTTTTTTTCATTAAATTAAGACAAAAATTGAACTCATTTGCGGAATATTATGTTTACTGGACAAAAGACGATTTGTTCTGATGTCCCCTACCACCCCTTCAAGTTGAGCGGTTTAGTTTTGAGACACCCTGTATAGTGGACACCCTACAGATTAATAAGTTATTTAATTCTTCGTATATCCAGAAGGTGCTGACTTTAGCTGAGATGTGACGAGTGCAAAGTGAAGTGTTGAGACAATGATTTTAGTGAGCATGTTCCAGTCTGCAAACTTTTCTGTTAAAGTATGATGATATAGTGTTCATCCACTTTTGGTTCTCTGTATTCATGTCAATAAAATCGATGTGAGACTATTTCGTTTTAATAAACTTTTTCTCAGTAACGCTGAATTTCCAATTGAGTGATTGTAAATTAAGATCTACAGCTTCCCTGCGCTTTAGCCTTGGATAAACTGCTGACATAATGAATCTATTCCTCAAGTAAATTACCATGCTAAAAACAACGGTCTGAAACCTAAAATATATAAGAGAGGAACCCCCTCCTATTCTAAGTAGACAAGGCTCGGAAGAAGCTCAAACCCTTGGATTCCTTTGAGCAGCATCCTCTTGATACTGCCCTCAAAGCCGAACTCGTTAACATCAATTGAAAATTGCGTAATGTTTTTTCTCGAAGCTGCGTTAGGCAGTTATCATAGAACTAATCGCATCTAAATCTGGAGAACATAAGAAACTCTCTACGATGAACACTATAATAGAAGTCATTCACGGATTTTTCCGCGCAGCACATTTGCTGTGCGATGCTACTTTGCAAAAACGAAAGCACCTTTGATCTAAGTAATAGTGAACAACCTAGCAAATAACATCAATCAGTTGCCTTCCAATTACCTGTGGTTGGGGGAAATTTTGGTCACCATAGCCTCTACTGTCCCTCGATCATAATATTCTGAAAAGATGGCTCTCCAGATCACACTTGCAAAAGTCGAGTAGCAGTGCTAGATAAAATGTGACCACTTTATACGATGTGGGTTAACCAGAACATCAACGAAAGAAGTAACTAGTACCAGACTACTTTGTGAAGACCGACTTATGTACAGTGAACAAGTTATGATACCACGTTTGTGACCTTGAGACAGCGTCCAACGCCAGAAGAAAGCACGCCTGGGAGATTGTAAACCCCGAACAGAATAAGTTGACTGACACTAGCACAGCAGCTTCTTAGAAGCGACGGAGCTTGAACTGTGGAAGTTGAAAAAAATAAGAGTACAAAAATAGGATCGCGTAAGCAAATCTTTGTGCAAGCTTCCTGGCAATCTCAAGAGGGGAGTTTTTCTGGGTATAAATACGCAAGGTGGGAGTTCCGCACTACCTAGGATCGATCCCATGAGGAACTGGGTGTTTGTAACTAGATTTCTCCACAAAAAAAAACCCTTCAGGCAGCTTGCGAACATACATGACAAAACTATAGGGTGGAACTTCTACTTTGACATTTCTACATGTTTTAGTTCACAACTGGATAACATTCGAATTTCCATGAGATTTGTCAATGAAACCCTTTCGCAACCTCTTATTGACACAGAAAAGATAAAAAGAGGGTTCTTCTAAACACGGGAAAAATATACAAAATTTGTTGGGATACTGGTCGTCTTTTGATGTCGCGTCATTGACATGTCATGTGGTAAAAAGTAGGGTTCTATTTATTGACCAGATTGACATAATTCTTCTACAGGTTGTGAAATAATAACCTTTTGTGTACCATGTAGATGTTTAATTAGGTGGCCCACGCCAAAACCTACTTAGGCCTCCTGGGCCCGTTGAAACCCACAATTGATAGGATTGAGAGTATTGAATGCACGGTGCTTTTGCGAAGCTCAGAAAATCCCTCAAATAGATCCCTTCCAGTTCTTGGAGTGTTGTGAGTTCAGCTCCGAGGTATTCCATCCTAGTGCTACGAAGAACCGGACATTCCATAAGGATGTGGGCTACGGTCTCTACGTCTTCAAGGCATCACCTGCAGTCTGAATCTTACGCGACTCCGATCTTGTGGAAGTGACCCTTCAGCTTCATGTGACCAGTTAATTGATCAACCAATGTGCGGAGGTCTTTCCTGTTCAAATTTAAGAGCACTCTGGGTCTGCCCGTATCAGGTCCTGTTATCATTGTCATGGCATGTAGCATGTAAGGGGCATTTTCCTGCATAGAGTGACCTTTTTGAGTGAAAGTTTCATCGCCTTGCCCATTCCTGTTGCTTTAGATATGTCATTATTGGTTCCGCTCCTATCAGTCTATGCGATGAACCAATTTCAGCAAGCCTCGATGTTTCCCTTCATACCGCTATGGCCCAGGGTCCAAATAAGCCTCACTCGGTTGCTTTGAATCATCTAATGCAGACCCTTTTTGCATTCTAGGACTGCTTTGAATCTATCTGAACAAATGTTGAAAGTGCTGTGATTTGTGCCGCTTTCAAGAATTTTATAGCACATCGCGTTATACCAAAGATTTTGCCCTGTGGGATCGAAGCATCCCGAGGTGACAAGGTAATTTTGTTATCATTTTGTTGTCCTTGCAAAATCCTCCTCCTGTGGCTCTCTGATGCTTCGACTCATCAGTAAACCACGACGACCCTTCTCGTATTTGAGCTGGTCTGTTCTGATCCCTCCAATCCTCCGGTCTAGGAATAATCAGTTCAGGCGAGCTAACAGCAAAGGAGATTGGAGTCATGTAGTCGGAGTGCATCAGCAGCACACCATCCTTGAGTTGGGTTCACTCATGATGGCCGAGTGTCCCTAACTCCTCAGCTCTAGATGTTCCAAACAGTACAGACAGACTCTACAAACAGATGCGCTGGGGGTAAGTCTAGAATTACCTCCAACGCACTCTTTGGTGTGGTCCGCGTCTGTTATACTGATACATCTCTTTTTTTGGACCTTATCTAGTTTCCGCTGTATATATGCTTTCTTAGTTGCTGGCCACCATACTATGGCTCCGTAGGTGATCAGAGGTCTGGTAACCATAGAATAAATCCAATATACTATTCTGGGTCTCAGTCCCCATGTTGTCCCTATAGCTCTTTAACATGCCCATAAAGAGCATATGGCTTTTGTACAGCACTCTTCGATGTGCTGTTTTCAGGACAGTGTCTGGTCAAGGCTTACTTCTGGAAAAGAGATAAGACTTCACCCTGGGGACAGCCACTGGTGGCCATAGTTTTGACATTTTGGCCGTTTGGTTCGGCAAATATCATCCTTTGTGATAGCACATTTGCTATCCACTGGGTCGGGTTTCTTTCTGAGCCTCTTGCCTCTAATGCTCGACAGATTGATTCAAAACAGGTGTGGACAAATGCGCCTTCAATGTCTACAAAAGCACCCAATGCTGATCTATTTCCGTTGAGCGCTCCTTCCCCCTTCGTGATAAGTTAATGTAGCGCCGGTTTCGGGATAGATATCACATTCACTTTCCTCCAGCTAGAGGAAATATAGCCCATGACTAGGCGGTTATACGATTTCTAGTCTTTTGTAGCAAGGCAGGAAAAACACCGTCCATCCCCGGAGCCTTGTAAGGAAAAAAGTACTCGAGAGCCCATTCCACCTTTTCCGAGTTGACCATCCTCTTTGCAGTTTCATAGTCGAGAGCTGTGTGGGTACCCACTTGGGTGGGAGTACGGCGAGTACGACTTGCCTCGATCCAGGAAAGTGCACTCCCAGCAGTCTGTTGAGCGTCCCCTCCTTGGACAGGGTCAATTTTCCATCCGCTTCAACTAGGCATCCAGCTGTCTTGAAGTCATCCCAGCTTTCCGGAGTACGCAGTTCTTTAGCTGTTCTGAGGAGCCTGCAAACTTTGCGACGGTGAGACTCCGTTTGTTTGTTCCACCAGACCATCTTGGAGTTGTTTGACTTTTTTCTTGAGGGGCATGCTGTCTCAAATGAAAGGCATTCTTGGAGCTGATTTTCAGCCAGCAGAATGTCGTCTCCAATTCTTAGTATGCATGGTAAGAATGTTATTGACTCCTCCTTCCTCCACCCTTCACTCTTCTACCTTGCTTTATAGGCTCGTTGAGCATATCGTTAAATCTATGATAGACTCACTCCTATCATTGGACAATGTGGGAGCAGAACCCCTCTTTAGGATATGGAGCTAAGGTATTCAGCTAGATCTTCACCTCTTGTCTTAATATCTCTACTACCCCATAAAATGTGATGAGCGTTTGAGTCACATCCAATAAGTAGAGGAACATTCTTTCATTTGCAGAAATTCACAAGATCGTTGACCTCGGTTGTAGGGCTTTCCCTTTCATATGGGTGGACCGATGCAACAATGAGGATCTCATTGTCCGAAGTGATTATCCTGATGTCAGTCAGATCTATGTTTGAGTGTCTTGACAATAGGAAACTGTTAACTTGCCTTGTTGCAATACACGACCTTGGGTTTTTGCGAGAGGGGCTGAGAAACAGTGGGCCTTCAGCCAGTCCCAGTAAAAAAAGACAAGGTAAACAAAATCAAGATTGCTCTCAATCGCACCAGTTGGAAGTAATAGCTTTACAGGAAAAGCAAACTTAAAATGACCTACCGAATTCAACTCAACATTCAAAGACGCATCGAGCAACCGTTATGCTAAAAATATCTCCAAATGGGATGGTGCGTTGAAATGGAAAAATGTAACGTAATCGTTACAAGATATGTCTAGTCGTCATCATTTGAGTAATTGGAGACATCTTCTTTATTTAAAACTATTTTACTGCTTTAATTGTACTGTCATCATGTTTGTACACGTGATAGTCCATTTCAAACTCATTTGGATTCAACCGGTATATCACATAACGACTACCCATATGAAAATATTATTTTTCAATAACGAAATTGTAGGAATGTCTTATTGCCAATAGTTTTTATTTCACAGTCCTGTTTTACCAATGGCAAACTATGAGTTGATTCAAGGTACTCGTCTGCGACAGGTAAATAAATATGTGTACACTCCTATTATTCTAATGAGGACTTCATATTATTATAATAACTGCAAAGTGCAATTTCTTATCTATAGATGTTTCATAGCAACGATCGAATAGGATGTTTCGAATTGAATACCAGAAGATTTATTAAGCGAACAATGATATGGGCAATAGAACCTACTTTCGTTTTATTCATTATTCTTATTTAAACGAGATCTTGAATCGGAGATCTGAGGTAACTGAGCTTTAGTTATTTTGGTGAATTATTATTCTTTGCAATAACAATAGATTGCATGTAGGTATGTTTTATACGTTTCGGATCATGAGATGGTGAAAACTCATTTGACTTTCAATTTTTCATGTTGTCCTTTCACAAATAACTCATTCTATTCCTATTACAGATATTATTTTCTTATACCTAAGGGTATCATGATAATACAAACCTACTATAGAGAAATCATTCTCTCTATTGCTCGTCTATACGTTTAGAACATAGATTCGAAAAACACGTAGACTCAATAGACTAAATAGTTTTTGAGCTACAGCTTTCCAAAATTTAGCGCTATATTTTGAAACTTGAAATAGTTTAAATAACCCACTAACATTGAATCACATGAACGTTTTAAACAATATAGGAACCTTCTTACAAAGATAAACAAATGTGCAAAATTTTCATTTTATAAAAACAAACTCGACAAAAATCTAGGTAACGTGAAAAAGCTATGGGAAATTGTCAGAGAGGCGACAAATGAAACTTCAAATGAAGGTTTGGAGATAAACTCTATCATTCATAGTGATACAGAAATATCTGATAGAGAAAAAATATCTAAGAAGTTTCCTGACAACTATGGCAATATTGGCAAGAGTTTTGGTGAACAAATAAACAAGAATGATTATATCTTTGATAAGCCCATCAAATGTACCCCGTTTCGTTTCTCAGAGGTAACTGTAAGTGAGCTAATTTTGCAAATAAACTCTCTTAAGAACAAAGCCTCAAATTCAAATGATGTTATTTCAGCTACAATCATTAAAGGCAACCATGTCATTCTACTGGAGCCTTTATTACACATTGTAAACCTTGTACTCAGAACAGGAGTCTACCCTACTATTCTCAATAATGCAGTAATAACTCCTGTATTCAAGGCAGGTGATAGACAGAGGGTTGAAAACTACCGTCCAATTGCTATAAATAGTACAATAAATATATTGATAGAAAAATGTATTAAACTGAAGCTAGAAAAGCACCTTGATAGTAATAAACTATTATCAGATAACCAATTTGGTTTTCGAAGCAAAATGTGTACAGAAGATGCTATTCAACTATTAACAGAGAAAATAATACAAAACTTTGATGAAGGTTACAAAACCATGGGTATTTTTATTGACCTGGCAAGGGCTTTCGACACGGTGGCACATCATATTCTACTTCAAAAATTAAGTGATATAGGTATCAGAGGAACTGAATTAGCACTCTTCCACTCTTATCTAAGTGATCGTACTCAACAGGTGAAAATAAATAATTATATTGGTGAAAAAGGAAACGTGGATTGTGGAGTGCCGCAGGGTACGGTCCTTGGACCATTACTATTCTCAGTTTATATCAACAACCTTACATCAATGTTACCATCTGCAAACAGCTCCGTTATTTGTTATGCTGACGATTCAGTGATTCTAGTAAAAGCCAAATCATGGGCAGAGGTACGCATGCTAGCAGAAAAATACATTACATTAGTCAAGTTGTGGTTGGATCAAAATCTTTCAACTCTCAATAGCACTAAAACTCATTTTATAAATTTTTCTATGTATAATCTAAATCATGATGATGAACCCTCAAATCTAATATTACATGATTATATCTGCTTTACCAGGCAGATGGAGGATTGTGACTGTAATACTAAAATGGCATCTGTCGATAATATAAAATATCTTGGTGTATTTATAGATAAGAATCTAAAATACAAAATTCATGTTGACTACATAAGTAAGAAAATTAGAAAGACAATTTATAAATTTCATCAACTCCGAGAATTTATGTCCCTCGAATTATTGAAAACATTGTATAAAGCCTTAGTGGAATGTAATTTAAATTATGGTTCAAATCATAAATTATTGTAAATAAATAAATAATAAGGGTAGTGCTTGCAGCTCAACGTTGTCGAACTTAGTGATAACGCAAAAGTATATACTGAAGATAATATTTAAAAAAGCGAAGAGATATCCTTCAATCAACCTGTTCAATGAAAGTGGTGCTCTTACAATAAGGCAGCTCTATCTGAAAAACAATCTCAACTATATGAGAAAAAAGGACACTTACAAAATTGTACCTATTCGTCCCAATATCACAAGGTCAGTGGCGCAAGAAAACCTATCATTAATCAGGGTGAATTTTACAGCGTGTCAACGACATATCGGTTTTGTTGGACCAAGAATTTACAATATTTTGCCAATAAGTTATATGAATATATATAGTTATAAGAATTTCAATATTGGGATAGTTGAGTGGATTCAAAATAGTAATGAACAAATTTTGTTGAGATTGCCTTTACTCGATACATAGTTAACTCAATAATATAATAATTTTTCATTGTGGTAGGTATACTTAATCAATATAGGTTAGTTATAGCGTTATAAATAGTATTTTTAATGACTGAGTCCTGACAAGTCACTTGTGACTTAGGGTACTGGACCTGTACAGGGTGATTCATTTTCAGCGACAGGGTGCCAGCTCTCGTAAACTATCCATCGTAGAGACTTGCGGCAAAAAATGTAAGTACTAAAACGGCCAAGAGAAAAACCTGGAAAATATTTTCAAGTTTCTGAAATGGTCGCTAGGGGGCGTAACAACCAACACCAAGTAGAAAAATATGATTTTATGGAATTCTGTCCAATGAAAATATATCGATGAGCTCATTTTCGGATTTACTGACTATTTACCTACACTTTTTGTCCTAAACGTTTTTTTCTATCTATCATAATAAAGTGGTGGGGGAAGTTCAATTGTTTTATTAAACAAACGGAGATTTCTTCCGTTTCGCTTGACCGATTTAAACGAGCTTGGGCTGATATGTTATTATTGAGTTAACTATGTGCGGAAATATTCAGAAGCAGGAAAGGATTTTTTGCATTGAACGTGCAGACGATTTCAGATGCCAAACTTAAAATTCGAAATATTGTCGTTCGCTGACCCGGTTCCACACATGACGAAAAAGTTTTTAACAATTCACGAGTAAAAAGCGACTTTGAAAATGGAAGATATGGAAGATACACATTAACAGGGGATAGTGGATACTCAATACAAACTTACCTTATGACCAAACTTCCAGAAGTGATGACCCTGCTGAAAATTTGTATAATGAAAGTATAATACGTTCAAGAAATGTTGTGGAAAGGTAATATTGTGTTGGAACAGGAATACGATTGAAATTAGAAACGGCTATGTTGGTGATCGTGACAACTGCAGTTATTCACAATATAGCTGTCGAAAAGAATGATAATTTCTCAAATGACTGGTTTGATGATCTTATTAGAGACGATGGAGATGAAAATGTTATAGAACTTAACGATAATGCTGTACGTCCTGGTGCGAACATGGAAAGACATGTTAGACAACTCATTATAAATGAACATTTCACAAGATTGTAATATGAATAGATTGGCAATTTTCTGCTAACAAACTTCAATTCATAAAAAATGTTCATCACAGAATAAAATCATAATTATTACAGTACATACCTAATATTATTTTTGCACGTTTCATATTCATATAAATCACCATTTGAACTAAGTACTCGAGTGAGTATTTTTGCTTTTTCAATTTGTGAATCCAATAAGATCATTTTTTTGTGTGCTCGTCTTCTTGGCCGTTCGCAAATCAAATCAAATCAAATCAAAAATGTACTTTATTGTCTCAGAATAAAAATTTCCAGTGACAAAGCATCCTAAAGCTAACTATCTACATTTAGTTCATGAGAACAAGAAAAAAGACTATACATCTAATAGCTACCCTAAAACGTAACTTATATAATAACACTAAATAACAGATACATTCTCAAGACAGAACATCTTCAAAGAATTCATCAAGACTGTAGTAACCCTTTTCCATCAAAAGAGACTTCAGTTTGTTTTTAAAATGAACCACAGATGAACTATTTCTAATTGAAAGAGGCAAGTGGTTAAACATCCTTCTACCATCATACAAAAATGATTTCATAATCAGAGTCCTAGATGGTATAGGCAGTGGGAGGTTTTGGGACAGGCGCGTTTCACGCACAGAACATGATCTTCGATTGAAGTTCCTTCTCCTGTATATGAGAGCACAAGTACTTATAAAATGAGGCCGACTGGTCTCTCTTCCGCCTGCTGCCACCATGTTTGGAACGTATACGCAAAAATGCCATCACCATGTTATTTCAAATGATGCTGATCGCACAATTGCTTATACGTTTTAATACGAAGGCTCAATAATTGACCCCTTGCTCTTCTTTGAACCTCATTGATTCTTCACCTCCCTTTCGATTATTATCATCAATGGTCACTCGCGTGAGCGCCGTTTTTTTTTGGTAAAATTTCTTTTTGGCTGTGACAACTGGACTAGGCACTTTTGGTCTTAGCCTTTCATTGACCGGTTCTTTTACTTAAAGTGTTTTCTGAAGCCAGGCAGTGTTCAGTCTTCTTTGAAACCAAGGCCTACTAGATAACATTAAGAGGCTGAAGAATTCATGGATGAGCTAAAGCTACTAAATGTCTAATAACCAAGTTGACAGCAATAGCTGTCTGCTGAATCATTAATGTTGAATATCTTTTCATGAAATTTGGTGCAAATCTATCTTAGGGTATGGCGATCCAGTGGCTTAGAAAGATTTTTTCTGAAAAAATCTCTAATACGGTTTCTGAATTTTTCAGCCTTTAAATGTAATCTGGTAGGCCTTGATTGAAACAAAAACTGAGATATCTTGAGAAAAGAGATATTTTCATTTATATCTGAGGATGATTCATCGAGGGATGTCGGTGCCATGGACAGCTATACGATGGTTCCTAAAAAAAAAACGAACATTATGTCTGCAAATTTTCTCATACCTGTTGATCCAAACTGAATCTTCATAATTAAACACATACTCACCAATAATTCACTAGTTTGTTGCTCACATTCTATTTTCTTTTTTAGTTGTGACAGGAGTGACCTAAGAAGAAAATTGAGCACCTACTAACAGAAGACCTGCCAAATGATCTGATTACCTCCACCTCATCATCGCAAATTGAAACCAGATAATATTTATATTAATGTAATAATATTTGAAACGGCTTCTAAAACCGGGTCAGGATTTGAACTGGTTTTCGGTCCACCTCCCGTCGTGCCTTTAAAATTAAATTTTGTATTTGCCACCCACTTCCGTGCTTTTGTCTTTAGATTGCCATATTTCAACTTGATTTGTTCTAGTGTCTAGTGCTTGTCAATTTGATCCAATAAAAGGAGTTCTTTCTCTGTGGAGAAATTGTTGCTTCTTTTATATCTTTCAACACTCATTATCGCGAAAAGCTGTTGACAATTGAGTCAAAAATAACCTGACAACACAAACCTAGCCTCAAAATTGTGCTTTTCTGTCAAATTTCGAGAGTGTCTACAGTTCCAGTAATAATTAGTTAAAAGTCTGTATAGGTGTGATTATGAAACGCTCCAATTTAAGGCTCCCCCAGACTGACGAGAATATTCGCGGCGACGTTTGCCGCGGCGATTTTTTTCTGATTTTTGACATTTATTTTGCCACATTTGCATGTAGAAGTGTCAAAAAATTCGCCGCGGCAAAAGTCGCCGCGAATATCCGCCCCAGTTTGGGGGTAACTTCAAGCTCACTTCAAAGTGGACTTTTTTTTATAGTTTACTTTGAAGTCTGATCATGAAACTGGCTGTAGATTTGTCCCACTTCAATCACTTGTGGGTTGCAATCTCGGTTGCAATGGTCCCAGGAGGCCTAAGCAGGTTCTGGCTTGAGCCACCTACCACCTACTTAAACTACATCTACATCTTATTTCCAATTCACCTTCAAATTTCATATTTCGAACATCTAGACGCACCAAAAAAATTTGATTGTTGAATAAACTCTTTTCTTTTATTTGATTATAGAAATTATTAAAACGCTTTGGAAAGTATACGATGGATAGATGACGATTCTAATGACGAATGGCTCTTTTCATGCCCAGTACGGCTTTGTTGCTTTGTTGTGTAAGCCTTCGTTTCTTGTCCACAAAATCAAAACATCTACGAACAAATTACACAATTTGACTTCCACCTTGACTTAACTCGATGGCCAGGAAAAAGTTCAATACATACTCAAATCTTATTCATAGTCAATAGTGGGTTAACGAGCTTACAATGCTAATTCAGTTAATATTTAATTACTATTTAAATGATCGTCAAACAGGCGAAGTACACAAAACTCTGACTCGCTAATTTGTGATTCATTCATTCAAATGAAATAGTGTCAACCTTGAATCACAACGTTTAAGTTATTACATAAACAAAACAAATGAATCCCTGTTCTCATACTCACGCGTCAGAGACAATAACTCACCGTGGAAAAAATCAGTTACGGCAGATTCCGAAATCGCCTCATCTCGGTCGGTTTTTAAATTATTTTGTTTCTTATCCATTACGAATGTTTGCTAATTACGTAGTGAGATGCAATTATGTATTACCACAACTGGAGGTCTCTTAATGGTGACTGCGAACAATAAAAGGTTATCCTAATTTAATCTTATTGTGAAGCAGTGAGCTTCTGTAAGCATCATTTTTGGGGAAATAAAAAGTGAATGTTCAAACCTAAATCGGTTTATTGTATTTTGTATATGATTTTCGCAAAGAAAAAAAAAGTATGTTTCAAATAACGAAACGTGCTATACATTCCGATTTTAAAAAATTCAACTAGGTACCTTAATTATTCGAATCTCTTGAATAACGGATCTATCTGTTATAGGTACGAGTTTTTATTTTAATGAGTTTTTGTTTTATTTTGTTGGTACACAACTTCCTAATATGTTGAAGATCCAAAGGTTTGGCGATTTTCTGATATCAGAAAAGATGCATAAAAAATCAATCGAAATCAAAGTGTAAAAAATTAAATTAAATCTTGCAACGCATTATAAAATATTGACTGTGGCATTTGACGAGTTTGCTATAGGAAAAAAATGTTTTATAAATGGTACGAGCTCTTCACGGAAGGCTGAGAAGGTATTATTAATGACGATGTTTACCCTGGACGCCCAAGCACGGCAACAACCGATGAAAAGGTTGAAGCAGTGAAGAAAATTGATATGAAGAATCGTGTGTAATAGCGAACTCTGTTCCAATTAAAATTTTGGCCAAACCAGCTGTCGCTCCGGATCTGTTGAATGAAGTTCACGGCGATCCTGCACTGAGACTCACATGTGCTATTCTTTCATTCAATCAACGGTACTATGTGGAATTCTACTGGTCAACACGTTTCTATAGATTCGTTACTTTTTGTTGGTCTTCAATTGAGAAAAGTCGACTTTTTCGGTCGTTTCGTCTCTACCGCTTGGTATATGGTAGAGTTCTATTGAACGCCAGCGCGGTGGCTAAAAAATGCCAGTTCTTGAATGAACTATGAATTATTCTTAGTCATGTTGCATTGTGGTTAATTTTGACCGTAGGTTCTAGAAAAAAGGAGTTTTACGATTTTCGAAAATAAATGTAAGTAGAGTCATAGGTACTCTCCAAAAAAAATTTTTCACATTGTTGATGAATGCCTGTGCGATTTTACATAATCTTTGGATTAATAGTGGTTTGAATATAGAGTTCGTTCTCTTCTTATCAAAATCCGAATTATCGAGTCCTAGATAATTTATTGAGAGAAAATTGTATTATTGCTTGTCAAAATGTTACCAATCGATATTTCATTCAATGATAATTCTTGTCTTATCCAAGTTCCAAGTTGAGATGATTAAGATACCTGGAATACGTCAATCAATTCAGATTAACGGGAGGACATTTTTTAGGAGTAGGTGAGTAAGTCTGCGACCCTGTAGTTTTAGCACCTGAATGAGTGTGAAATTCACATCTAAAAGATCACATGAAAAATACATGTCCGTTTGTTTAAAAGAGGATGAGTTGGAAAAAATGGTCCAATTTGAAATGCTTTTTCTCAAACTATCAACGAGACTTATTTCCAGAATATATCATTCTCATTTCAGAACAACATAAAATGGGATTTCCAAAAAAAAAAAATCTTACCGGTAATTTCCGGAAGACTTCGAAATTTCTGAATCGACATTTATTTTTGGATTCAAATTGCGCAACTTTGTCCTTATGCAACCGACGTTAAATCTCTTATAGTTAACGACTTATCAATGCTGTTTACTCGAATTTTTTACACCCTGTATATAGAATTAGTTACATCAGAAGTTGCTAAAACCACTAATATGACATCGTCATAACAAACTGACCCAATCGTAAGACTTGGCTGAACAACTAACTCGCTTATTGAGATGAAAAGATAAAATATTCAACTATTAACTCAATTTTCTCATTTAAAGAAGGGTTCTAGTTCCGATCATCAATTCCAAAATTATCATTACTGTCTATTGTCTAGCAAAAGAAAACAAATCACAGTTCAATTTATAACGATGTTATGGAAAATGTTTGTCAACTTTTAACCTTCATTTTGGATACGTCACTGTAATTCTCAAAAAAAATTGACTGTACGACCTTTTAAAAAAATTGTTATTTCACTCATAAAATCAAATAAAAGTAGTTACTTCAAAAAGAACCTAATAGTCTCGAAGATAAAACTACATCTTGCGGTCCCAGTTTATTTCCGCACAATTTATGGTAGACCTGAAATATTAACTAAAGAAACCGGCTTTTTGAAATGCGCACAAAAACATTTTTATCGTGAGCCTGCCTTCTAGCGCGGGAATGGGTACTGGACATAGCCGTAAGCTCTGAAGTCGAAATTTATAGTGAGTAGGCCCTTACAGTAGGGACTCGATAATCCGAAGATGACACGCCTATGCTTTAATACTTGAAGGGCGAGGAAAAAGCGACAGATAGGGAATGCCACGCATTTGCGGACCTTGTCGTGACTTCTTTAGTCAGTATTTCAAATACTTAGAGCAGTGATGATTTGATCAATGGAATTATTTTCTTGCGATTTGTGGCTTGCCTTCGTATTGAAGGACCATCGCAGTATATTGTCTCGAAATGGAAGCACTGTGGACTTTGTTTTCTGTGAGCGATAAGCAGGACAATCTATTCTCTTTTTTTGTGTAGTATCCGTTGTCCGTTCATGACGAGAATGCTTGTGTATGTCAGATTAAGTATGAGGAATAGTGCTGAGTGGTGGGTGGACAGCTCCGTCAATTCCATGGAAAACAAACCTTCCGCTTCCTCCCCCTTTGTTTGGTTATATTATAAATAAATTGATAATTTAAAAGAAATTATCGGAGACTTAAAGCGGTTCCGAACAATTCCAAAACTATATGCACATGCGTACATCAACAGTTCCGATAGCAGTCGCGTCGCTTCATCTTTGAAGCGTTTATATATGTACAGGGTGTCCAAAAAGTCTGGAAACAGTAAAAAATCTCGTCAACTACTAACCCAAACTAACCCCACACTCCCATTTTATAATGCAGATCCAGGTTATATGGCAAAAGATAAATAAAGATTGTCTAGAACTTTTTTTCGATGATCGTCAAAAATTAAATGAAATATAAAATTACTCAAATTGAATTCATTTGTTTAACTATTTGACATTGTCCCGATCGTGGGTACATTCTGTCAATTACATTTCCTGAAGTTTCAGGTGTTATTGAACCAAAATATTCTATTATTCCTTCCCTTAGTTCATCGATGTTTTCGGGTTTTGTTATGTGTATACATTGTTTTTCAAATGGCCCATGAGTGATAATCCATAGGAGTCAGATCAGGTGATCGTTCACCTTCTACCAATCCAGTGCCCAGCAGCCCAGCGATAGTTTTGTTCAATACATCACGTAAAGGGTGGGCAACTAAGAATGCGAGGTACTGTATTTGGGAAACTATCCATCGTAGAAGCTTGCGGTGAAAAAAAAACTAAAACGGCCGTGAAAAAAAACTGGAAAATATTTTCTAGTTTCTGATATGATCGCTGAGGGGCGTAACAACCAGCAACAAGTAGAAAACTTGCCCAATGAAAATATATCGATGATATTATTTTCCTATTTACTTACTATTTACCTACACTTTTTGTCTAAAACGATTTTTTCTATTTATTAAAATGAAGCGGTGGGGGAAGTTCAATTATTTTCTTTAACAAACGGAGATGTCTCCCGTTTCGCCTGACCGATTTTGAGCTCATATGGAAAACCATAATCTGCACTACAGAATGCTTACTAAAAAAATGAAATAAGTTATTTGATTTTTCACGATTACAGCGACATCTATTGCTATTCGAAAAAAATGTCTCAGAAAAACTTTATTAACTTTTTACCATAGAACTAGGATCCGCAATGAAAAAAGGGGTTTTCATTTAAAATTTCAAAGTTGCCTCCCGCTACACCTCTGGGTGTGTAGTTGGGAATAAAAATGTGTTGTCAATAAATAGTTTTCCTCGTATTTTACACTTGTTTTTCTTTTTTTTTCTATGCGTAGTTTGCGAGATATTTGACCGTTTCCAGACTTTTTGGACACCCTGTTCATTACAACTAAATGTGAATCCACATTAAGTGAATACGTTCTGCATTTTTTGACTTATTAGTTGCTTTTTATTTGCATACTGGATCAGTTCACTTTTAAATGAACTGACCAAAAATGATCTGATCCAAAAACCATCAAATAAAACTGCATTTGTTATTCTGTCATTGGTTTCGGATCATGTCACTGTCAGTGTCATCATTTTTAGCCAAAAAAAGTTCTTTTTTTAAAAATTTTGTATTGAGGGCAAATATTTTATATTTTGAAGTGGTTTGAGGGTTAGGCTGTTGCGAAATTCACGCCTAATATCAGTCAAAACAACTCCCACTTCTTACTTCTGACCAGTTCACTTAAGTGATCAAAATTTGCGGTTGGTACAGTTAGGGGCAAAGAGGGAAGTGACCGGATCACTTACAAACATTGAGTTTTATAAGGCTTTAGAGGAGGAAACCTTCAAAAATAATGGCACCATCATCCAATTAATTTTGGACGTATGTCTTGAGAAATTCACTGTATCGCTATCCTTGTCGAGTTATATCCATCTGCGTCGCCGAAAACTGACCTGCTTTGGACGCGGTTGCCGATTTGGGCAAATCTTCATCAATGAAAATTCCTCTGTGTACGAAATTGATTGATAAGACATGATACAATGAAAATTAAGGAGGATTGAGTATTGTTCATTTTTCAAGAAGGTGCATCAAGGTTCACTATTCTAGATTATCGCATAATCAGACACATTTACAACCATGATTTCGTGTGAATCAACTCAATGTTGAACAACGGTGATACTGTCTAATGAAGATATTATTTCATATCATAAATAATGTGAAACATTTTTGTGCTACTCAAAGCTTAATTACTAACATTCATTAAATAATGATTTTTTGTGAATTGGATACAGGCGATACATAGTAAATATTAGTCCTAGTACACGGCAACGCTGCCTTTAAACAGCTGGTTTCGATTTTGAAGGTAGTGCGGTGATGCCATGGGGTTTCAACTTGAAAACTTCTACTTTCGTGCTTGTGAAGTGTTGTATTGTGTCTTTATTTGTGAAAAATGGTAAGATTGTGCTTGCTGTGTCAAAAACTGGACCAATCCAGAAATCACCATTCACAGGTAAGTGTCAAATTTGCATTGAGCATTGACTGGAGAGGGATCCGGTGGTGTAGAGTGTAGGCATCATCATATTTCATTCATGAAAATGAGGATTTTTCAATCTTCAGGAAGTTTAAATGTTTGTTTTTATTCGTGAATAGGTAACAACGAAAAAATGAAAGTGATTTGGAAAAAAAGCCTGAATGGTAGTGTTTTATGCAATAGGAACCGATTGTTCTCAAATAAGAAAGGATATTCATATTACTTGAATACCTATTCCATTATTTCCTCGATTATTTCATACACAGTCAAAATGAATTATTTATTGGATACTTCCTCAACTGTCTTATTTTCGTTTTTTTTTATTACAATAAGGTTGAAGTCCTCAGTAAGAATGCTTACTTTTACAATTATTATTATTATAATCACTTTTTAGAGCTCTTAAAACCTCGCGTTTATCTCGAAATTAACTTTTTGACATATCGCCCTCTTTGCCTGTACCTTTCAATTGGAATTAAAAATTTTGACGACGCCCAGTCTTTCTTCCTGTTAAAGCGAAATATAGTTTTTCCTCAGATTAATTATTAATCTGAGAGTTTTTCCAACAATTTGCTCGAAACCAATCAATAGACTTTTATGAAGGGACATTTTTGTCAGAAACGTCAAATAAAAAAGATAAAGGGGGTCTAAATTAATATATAAAAAAACCTTGTACAGGGCACAGCTAAATGGACCCCGCAATTCACTTTTTAATTTGACGTTTGGAAAAAAGTTTTAAATTAAAGTTCAATGGTTGAAAATAGATATTTACCCTGTTCCCAAGGCTTCCGAATAAACCTTTACATTTTAAAACGTGCCAGAAAAAATGGCAATTTTGTTTTTAAGGTAGGTATAGGATATATAAAAAATGTTTAATTTTCTGGAGAATGCGAAAAGTGAATAGAAACTGCAAATATTGGTACTTGCAAATTGAAGCAGGGTACCAGGGTACCTAAGCATTATGTATTGTTTATTTGCCCATACTTCTTTGAATGTATATCTAGACATAAATGTTTTTGGGCCAAATTTATGTCTAAACATACAAAATTAAATTTATGTCTAGACATTAATTTAAAGAAGAATAGACCAATAAACAATATTGCTTACCTGCTTCAATTTGCAGGTTTACCAATATTTGCGGTCTTTGTTTAGTATGACTCCTGCACCATATTTCTTTGAATTTATCTCCACTCACTTTCCAGCACTGATAATCATTTTGGTATAGTTAAAAATAGTTTTTCGGCCATTTATTTATAATACTTTTCGCCTGTACATATACTTATGTATTAGAAACAAGAAAAGTGAAACGTTGCTGTTTCCTATTTTTTATATTTTTTTCTTGTTATCCAATTTTAGATTTCCAAAAAATGAAGAGCTGCGAAATATTTGGTGTTCTTTGGTGAGGATTGACGAGGACCGACTTCGAATCAAACCCCCCTTTTTGTGTTCGGCCCATTTTAACCCACAAGACTATTTACGTGACATTGATGGAATCAAATATTTAAAACCGGGAAGCTTGCCAATCATGACTCACCGGCAGACCATACAGTTTCCCGTCTCCAAAAACAAAAATCATATGGCAAATTGAGTAAAATGGCCTTAGAGATATGTAAGAAAGGCGAAATATATTTTGTATTTTGGTTGTCATTTTATTCGGAACCGTAATTCATTATTGTCGGAAGAACAGCAGGAGATTCAATTCCTAATGTTATGAAAATTTAAATTTTTATTGATTCAGAAAGTCAAAAACGTGATATACTGTCATATAACAATAACGACATAGGTACCTACCCAAATTAATATTCATTTATATTTTTCGAAACTCGAAATGTGCCGCCGCTGTTCCAGATGAAAATCGAGTTCGGACGTACGTATTATAAGAATCACATGTTCTCATGCGGTGTTGCCCGATGGGTTCGGATTCCTCGTTTTATCTCTTTCCACTCATAGTGTTGTCTCTTTCGCACTTATTGTGATGTTGGCGTCAAGACTAATACCATTTTATGAATGGGATGCCCAGTCTATAGTATTCAAAGTCAATGCTTACAAATCAGATCAGTTTGTAAATAAAACATCCCAAATGTGGATATTTTCAACAAGACACATCCTTTCCAATAAATGTTCTTCCACTGTTTTCGAAAAATTGGTTCAGCATGTTAAAAATCCGATTTTGAACAACAAAACTGAAGCACAACTGAATATACAAGTCCTAAATGTTGTGGTTTGCATTTCATAGACTCAACATTCGAAATTTAATTTAAATATTGCTTCACATGGCTTATCAAAAGTTATAAACTGAAAATATGCATAGGTTGTATTTGTCCAGGACATAGTTTTTAGACATTATAAAATGTACGTTTTTGAAAAATAGTTATGCATTTTTTCAGGATAACTTTTGATATACCATGTGATAAATATTTGAATTATAATTTCGAACGTGGTATAAATCCTATTTTATCCAATAGATGGCTCCACCGTATGCAATAAAAACAGATTTCTTTACGTTTTTGAGAAAAAATAGTCAAAAGTACGAGAACTACCCGTTGGGCGCTGGCGAATTTTATTTCAAACTATAGTATGGGAGTTTCCTATATATTTTGAGTGATATGTGGATTGGATGAAGTGTTTGTTAAGATCAAAAATGATCACTTTTAAGACAGGGGTTAGACGATCAGTCTGGCATCAGTTCAGTGTTCAATACCATAGAACAAAGTTTATATATTTCAGTACGTCAGTCAAATGAGTTATGGGGAACTAATGGCCTGAATGACGATTTGCACGACCATTCAAACTGACATCAGTTTCAATAAAGGTAAAATTATAATTCCATGATCTCCCGCTGGTAACCATGGAATTATATCATTTCACTGACGCGAAACTTACGGGACGCAATACATGATCAACCGGAAACGGCATTTTGACAAGCTGCCATATCAACAAGAATGAATGTTGAGTCAATTCTCTACTAGGCAGTTGTAATCAGGGTCGAAGGGCCTTCAAAAGCTTCCACTCGACCCCCATTCTTTTTACCATTTTTGGGAGACCCCCCCTTAAATGATAATTATTAGCTTGATATGAAATTCGTCACTTTTTGAATTCATATACCAATATAAACGATAGAGAATCGCCTCTTTTCGCTATTTGGTACTCTATAAGCAATGTTGCTTCTTTCCGCAACGACACGATTATAGCCGGAAGCAATCAGTCAATCAATCAAGATATTATATTTTATTCTTAAGATTAAAAATCTGTAGACAAAGTATCCTAAGCTAAGCGTTAACGTTCATTTTAAACAATAATATATAATATGATATACTGCTCCCCATTTAAATTGAGAAATAAAAGAGAGACAACTACATTAAAAACAAAAAAAACAGCAATAAACGTGCAAACAAAAACATAAAAAAGTAAAAAGGACTATAACCGAAATGACTGTATACAAAGGCAAAAAACAATCAGTGACTGTAAAAACGAACCCTCAGAGCAGCGAGTCTGCATAGAATTCTCCCAATTATGGTCGACCAACCAGCAATCTCTTGAGGGATCTCCTGGATAACTTGATAGAAAAATAGCGATCTCTGCGAAAGCGATACCGGTGAGGTTCTTCTCATCATAAGAATATCTTTTTCTGTTTCAATCTTTCATACATAAGCAACGATCGTGATTGTCACGAAAATGACTCGGAGTTAACGGAATATGAATAAGATTCATCTATATTCACAAATACCTACTTCTCACGTGATGGGTTTCTATTATTTGAATGCCTGGAAGTGAGTATACAGGGTTTATATTAAGTACTTGTAAAATCTTTAAAGGGTGAATCATTGACTGATTTTAAGACAGAAAGTTCATATGAACATGGTTCCACAACAGCGTGGTCTCTGAAATACAGGGAACAGGGCTTTCAAAAAAACTATTTTATTTGGAAGGGAAGTTTCTTTGTCCAAATAATGTAAAGAAGGGAGTTTTCGCCAGTGACGAAGGTCGTGGGTTCAAATCCCGCCTGTCAAGTTTTCTCATTTCCCTTTCTGTCCCTACGCCACGAAAGCTCCCTTCTTTATTTTATTTGGTTTGTTTCTTGCTTATATTTTTGTCAAGTGACATGGCAATCGGACGAAATTTGAGATACTGGGGATATGGGCGATGGTAAACTAAAATATCAACTTGGTTTTTTGAAAAACAAAACATGAAAAAAAATGAAAAAAAAACTAAGTCATTGTGGACCCATGTTCATATAAACATTTTGTCTTAGAATTAGTCAAATATTCACCCTTACAACACCTTTCACAAGTACATACTTAATTTACCCCCTGTAAAGTGCGAAGTGAAAATAAAATTAAGTTTAAGAAGGCAAAAAATTTTAGGTACATATTACTAATATATTATAAAAAATAGACACAAAACTTTTGTATTTATAACAATATTATTTGTTGCTTGAAGACATGGAACAAAACATGAGAGGCAAAAACGAATTGTCAGTTTTGGTGGCTTTTTTTGACATTTCACCCGTAAATGTCCATCAAATCAATTGTTGGGCCTGATCGATGAGCCCGACGAGCACATAATATTTATCGAAAATATTTCTGAATCATCTATTGTCTAGTTTAGCGCCCTTCATCTATCTAAACAACTCCGTATTATCTTACCACACTTTCACTTCTTTTTACGCTGGGATCAAACTAAGTGTTTAGCATTTCCAGGACGGACATAGGTATATGATCAGTAGCTGTTATCGATAATTCGAGGCGAGTACTTACGAACGATTTTGACTATCGAAGAGATTCTGTCATGAAATAAAATCTTTTGAAGCGATAATGATCTCGCTTCTCTGTTCTTATCGCTATAGTAGAGAATGAGAGATATAGAGCCCCAGTCCTACAGGCCTCCTACTGATGTTACCGGTTTCACTAATACGCTGAATTATTTCTCTGTTACGGATAACGATGCCCAAAGACGCAATTCCATTGGTGGATAACTTACAATCGAAAAATATTGATACTACCTATATGGTGAAGTACCGAAACGGTTCCGGCCAGTCCAACATCAAAAGAGGTGTCACGTAACCGACTTAATTCGCGGTCACCAGTATCTAGAACAAAAAAGAAGAGGTCCAACGTCAACTTTGGCTCCCAAGCTTCGGCTTGCGCAAAAGTCGAGAGCAAATCCTTCACAAAGAGGATGTCTATAAGGCGACATCTAATTCAAACCAACCAAACTCACAACTGCCTTGGTTCAATTTCAACTTCGAACACTAATAATACAATACATGATTTGAGTGATGCCTGCGGATTCACAAGACTGCCCTCCACTTTTGTGTACGCGAAAGCTTGGGAGCACGTTGGACGTTGGCCATCTAGCTTCATTTGATTACCAGATGGCTCATTTTTTTTCCGAATGGTCTTAGATGATTTCAGAAACTTGTTACTTCTGGTCTGCGGAGACCGGAGAGTCAGTCACGTTGCTCTTGTTGTTGTTATTGTGGATGTATGTATTCATGTTTTTTTGTTCAAAATGCCTGAATTGACTAAGAATCATGTGCTTCATTTCCTAAGCGACTTAGATCGTCATGAGCAGTGTGACCAGAATATTGAGCCAATGACTTTTCGCCCCAAGGACTGCTAACTGCGAGCTATCTCGTCATCTAGCCAATCGCCTCACTTGGGGCATGGAAGATTTTTAGATCTGACGCAATTAAAAGGTTAAACCGTGGAACGTCTAACATTCCCTTTATAAGACTGAGGGCCTCACAGTCTGGCCACGATCTTCTCGAACTAAGACCGCATTAGTCGGTGTTAGACATTAAAAAAGCGACAAAAGGTTTGGTGCCCAGTTCATTCCTGGTCCCCCTATGATTCAAAATATTGACTTTACTATGGTTTTATGAGTCTTCATGGCCTACACAACATACTTAAATTTCATCAAATTATACAAGCCGGTTCCAAAGTTAGAGCTAAACATTAAATCGATTGGTACCCTTTTATGGCTCTGTATCTCTGTAGTCTCCGTGAGAAGGCAAAAATCTTGACCACCCCCATACGCTCCCTATATATTATATTTCACTCGATATTTTGTATCAGCAATAAAAATGCAACAACTTTTGAAACTGAATCGATATAATTAAGTAAGTGTTAAGCTTATCAGAATCATTTTTTTTAACAAATACCTTCCCATTTGCTATAAGAAAGCTGAAAATGATGAACACACATTGTTCATTTCGCATATTCAAGAGCTCATCTAAATTTTATTTATTTATTTATACCTAATATCTATATGCCATGTAACGAGAAGTCTAGATTATAGGAAATAAGCAATAGATCAAATTCATTGCACCTGAGTTTTGCAAACAATGAGGTTCGACTGTCTCTTCACACAATTTTCATCGTGAATCGAAACAATCTAATTTATTATTATTGTTATTGTTGCCATAAATTGATTGTCAACTATTGTTATATTCATCATATAAGCACTTTTGCCATTTATCATTAAAGAAACACATTGAAAAGTTCTTTGTTTAAATAAGACATGACGAATAGGACAATTAATTTTTGGATTGTACTTTTCTAACGATACCAATTTATAAAAAATGAGCTGTTCCCGTTTACAGTAATTTAGGTATTATATTTGGTTAATCAAAAGAAGAATCAGGAAAGCATTGTACCATAATATTGTTCAATAATGTATTTTTATTTCCTACAAAATACATTACATCACGTGAATAAAAAAATTGAATTCTGAATATTTCAAATTTGAATCCTGAGCTTGGTTGCGATTTTTACACAGGAGTATTTTTTGATTGAATGGAACGATCGACTTAATTTGGTTCCAAAAATATCACTTGATCTAAAATAGCTGCGGTAGTGTAGTTTAGGTTTGAACTAAGTTTCAGAATAAAGATTGATTAAGTTGAGCTTGAGGCTTAATAGTTTTTTTTTTTTTCATCTTATATGATTGTTGGTATCAAGAATGTCTCAAAATCAAATATGAGTGATGTTTTGTTCCTTAACAAAATAAATGTTTTCTAAATGTCACTACACACAGTGGCTTGGCCTCACTTTCGAAATGCGTTTTTCAACCGTCGTTTTTTTTTTCAATATGTAAGGTGGTTGTGCAGATATTTTTCAAAAGACCCTATATTTCAATATCATCATGTACCTCAAGCCCATTTTAGTAAAATGTTTTCAAGGTACATCATTTACTTAAAATTTAGTTCAGTTCGCACCACTTAGCTTTGTTGCCTACTAAAACATTTCACGCACTTAGAATGTCAATTGCTTTTTGTCAAGAATATGAAATTCTTAAACGCACCTATAATATCACCTAAAGCTGCATGATGATTCTTCAGATTGCTTCTGCAGATAAGAATAAGAACTTTCAATTTTCATAACATCATTTAATCAATAAAGAACTGCCCGCATTAAGCAAACAGATTATCTTTGTTGATCAGAATTGACCAAACAATGTACAAGACGTTGCATCCAAAATAGCAATTATTGTAATTGTTAGTCGGGGTACTGACCATAATATTTTGTGGAGGGATGCATTTACAAGGATTATTAGAAAGGGGGCTCATCAAGGTTCCCATCTCAGCTATAAAAGCTCATCGCAAGATGAAGTGCTACAAGTCAGTCACCTTTTTGGACTTAAGCATGAAGGTAACTATTTACCTAATAAATTGTGGGATATTCATGTTTTGACAATGGATTAAGTTCACTCAATTGAATGTGAAAAGTGTAAAAGGGTCTCTCTTTCAGGTGTTCGTCTGTCTCTTGGTTGTAGCTGCTGCTGCCAGCTTCAGCGAAGGTAAGTTGAACTATTTTACAATATCACTGCTACACACATTTTCTATCAATCCCTTTTTTTCCAAAAATCAATTTGATTTTGGATTTATATAAAAAAAAGACACACATTATTATTTGTCAACTATTTAATGTTTTGTGACCAGGATGATAATATTATAGTTTTAGTCGAGAAAAATATTGGTTATTGATTTCCAAATATAGAAAAAAAAAACATTTGAATAGGATTTCTTGCGTTGATCTCTCTCTATTTTATTCCTGTTGGTCTTTTATGCCACAAACCCGTTTAATTTTTTTTTTTGCATTTTCTTCTTTAATTTAATTTCTGTGATTTCCATGAAAATGTTGAGATATTTCCAAAGATTTTATCACTTCTTATTATATCTTTTCATTTTCTTACATTTTTAGCGTTTTCCACAATAGAATTATTATTTTTGTTTTTTATTCTGTTTTCCAATATTCTGTGTAGATAATGCAATAATTATTTGATTTTTATAAGTTCAAATAATTTTTTTTATTATAATCTTCGATATTCCAAAAAAATGTCGACACTCAATGCATAATTTTTTGTTTGTGTGTTGTGCTCTTGTTAACTTTCACGTCATATTTTTGCAATATGAATGTTTTCGCAGTATCTCCATTCAATTTTCATGCTTTAGATTCTAATTAGATTATTCAAAAAAAATCATTTTTTGACTGATACTCTACTCTTTTTATAAAAAAAAAAAAAAAAACTTACGTCATATCAGATAACACCAATTTTGTATCATGCATTTTATATTTTTTTCGACTAAAAAGGAGAAGAACAAATTGTATCATATCATTATTCATCTCAGTAAGTCCTTGAGTTGATCTTTTTTCTGTAGCTGGTTTCCTAAGTGGAGGAGGTGGATATGGAGGCGGCGGTGGATATGGCGGAGGCGGAGGTAGCGGATGGAAATCCGGCGGAGGATGGTCTAGCGGCGGAGGTGGAGGCGGATGGTCCGGAGGTGGCGGCGGAGGTGGGTTCAAGCAAAAATTTAGAAATACTAGATACCCATGCCCTAATGTTTGATGTTTTATATCAAGAATGAGAAAAAAAAACGGTGAATATTCATAAAGAGGTGATATTTCTGTCACTGATCTCTAATAGTACAGTAAATCTGGCACTTTGGTTCCCATCAAAATGATCCCGCTCTGATTTTTTGTCAGTTGTTATTGATTCATTGGAAAAGCTCAAGTTCAAAAAATTGTATCCCCCGCCCCCACCCCCGTTTTTGAGAAACTCAAACAAAAATTTGATTTGATTTTTTGCGACCTAGGGCACAGAAAATCTTATTGAACAAGAAATGAGCACAATCAAGTTCTCAATAATCTTTGACCTCACTAAAATAGCTCTAAGACTCACTGTGACAAGGTTAGAGGGCGCCAAAGTCGACAAATGCGATTTTTTTGCAGTTTTTTGCATTTTTGAGGGTCAAATCATTTTTTTTTTAAGGTCGCAATGACTTTTAAAGTGAAGATCATGAAAAAACCTCGAAAATTCATCCGCTTTTTTTTTCTACGACGCACAGTTCGCGAGATATATTGCATCCAATGTCGAAATGTGCATGTGTAAGTTTCATGACATCGATAACCGACGATAGTCTTCTACCTGTAACCTTTCAGAATTAAATGAAGTTTGCTGGTATTCACATTTGGTCACCAGCAAATCACATAACAATGCGGTGTATAGTTCTTGATTGAATCGTACTCTACCATACGTGTAAACCGCCAAACAACGCCAGCTGATCCACTGGACTCCAAACAGTTTGGTTAGAATTCGGGCCAGAGAAAGGAGGCACGACAATAATAGGCCCGTTGTCGAATGCTCTCGCAGCAGCTCGCGACATGTCTCGCGTCTTATCTCGCGAACTGTTAGTCGAAGAACAAAAACTTGCATATGCATTTTGTATGTTTTTTCATGATCTTTACTTTAAAAGTATTGCGACCGTGGAAAAAAATATTTGAACTTCAAAAATTGAAAAAATGCAAAATGAACGCAATTGTCGGCTTTGGCGCCATCTAACTTTGTTACGGTAAGATTTAGAGCTATTTCAGTGAAAACAGAAATTGTAGAGAATCTATTTGTCTTTATTTTTTGTTCAATGTGCGACCTACGACTTCCCCGGAAAATCAGATCCATTTTTTTTTAGTTTCTCAAAAACGGGGAGGGCGGGGGGATACACCTTTTTAAATTTAAGCTTTTCTAATGGATCAATAGCAACTAACAAAAAATCAGGGCGGGGGTCATTTGATCGGAGTCAAGACCTTTTTTTGAAGCCAGATTTACTGTACTATAAAATGAATGGATAAATGAAGGTGTATGCCCTTTGAAAAGCAGGGAACCGATGGAGAAAAAAATGTGTTATTTGCGCACGAAATTAGTCATGCGAAACAGAATGGCTCAATCGCAATACGCATTTTTCAATGACGTGGGGATGAAGCTCCTTGTTGCGGTTTCTGCTTGCAGTGCCGTATCACGGTATCCTCGCCATTTTTCCGTAGTGAATCGAGCTTGCTTGTTTTTTTTTTGTTTCACTTTATTTGACATTCATAGTTGGCGTTATAATTGAAAATTTCGACAAATATTATCTATCCAGTTGCTTTCAATTCACTGGTTGAAATATAAAGTACGGCCCAGTTCGGCATTTCTCAGAACAGAAATTAATCCGTCCACTAGGCGTGATCAGAATTATTCGTCGGTGTTCATGTTTCGGCTTCGTAAATTTGCTCGCCCCGACAAGCGTTTTATTCGTCCATTTATTTTAGAGATCAGTGAATCCGTTACAATCATTCATACATGACAACCAACCATAATACAATTCAAGTCTGCAAAATGGTATTAAATTAGAAGCGGAAACCATTTATCCATTGAAATCCTCACTCATTTCAGGTGGATGGAAATCCGGTGGAGGTGGCGGATGGTCCGGGGGCGGTGGAGGTGGATACGGCGGCGGCCAAACTGTGAAAATCATCAAAGTCATCGTTCCAAGCGGTGGTGGAGGCGGCTACGGAGGTGGTTCCGGAGGTGGCGGCTGGAAATCCGGTGGTGGTGGTGGTGGTGGTAAGTCCTGTTGATCAATAATTATTTTTTTTGCAAATTCACTGAGAAACTGAGTTGCTAGTTGCAGATTTGAAGAGAAGTATGAATTGGTGGGTTCTCATTCGATTTGGTCATGTCATGATATTCAATATGTTCTAAATGGCAACTTTGCTGGAATGAAACAACCATAAAATTGTGATAAAACATTATTTTCAATTATTTTCCTGTGTTTCAAGGCTGGTCATCCGGCGGAAGTGGCTGGTCTTCCGGTGGCGGCGGTGGATGGCCTTCCGGTGGAAGCGGATGGTCCTCAGGTGGTGGCGGCGGTGGATGGAAAAGTGGTGGAGGCAGCAGTGGATGGTGGTAAATGATACCTTCAAATCCAAAAAAATTATCTAGGGAATCAATAAAATCAGAACGTTCCGCTGAAACACATGATCTTTCCATCTTGTACATATTTTGTAAATTTGTATGATACCTATCTTTCTAAATAGATTTTTTGTAATAACTGTTGTTTCAATCGAATTGCGGACAAATTGGTCAGGCAACAATAACGCAATAATGCATAATAATCCAATTATTTTAAAAAGATTTCTCATTAAATAGAAGATCAATCATTCTTGAGACAATGGAATTACAATAATCATGACATTTTATATTAGATTGACTCACAAAAGTTGCATTGAAATTAGATGAAAGTATGAGCGATTGCGATTGAGTAAGAAGAATAATTGGGCATTGATCCAATAAGTGGTTCATCGTTACTTTAGATAATAAGGTCTACGCGGGTAACAAGGATAAGATCCGCATCCCGCTCGTCAATCATTTTTGTAATTATTCAATTTATTAGAAATGCCTCCACCATATTGGAGATTCATTCATTTTTCCTTATTCATAAATTTAGTATTTTATTATTATACCGGACCGAAACAAGGAAAATGGTGTGATATCTACCATGAATACATTTTTGAAATATAATCTTCCACAGGTTTTTATTACAATTTATTATACAATATTGATTTTTTCCAATAATTCAACTTCACAACGCCAATAAGATTTTTTTTTCAGACTGTCGAATTCAAGTCAGTCTACTCACCCAGAATATATAGTGGATTATAAATTATTGACATTTGGAAATATTTTTATTGATTTAAATTTACAAATTTTTAAAAATAACTAGATATTTTTTTCGTTCAAATAATAATGATTTTCAAAAAAGTATATGATATGCTCACTAGATTCAACATGATGTTTCTATGGAAGGTTTCAATCGTTCGAAAAATTGTTTTAGATCACTCTTCATAGGCATACAATGCATAATTTAGTAGGTAGGCATAAAAAAAGGTGCACTCCAAACAGTTTTTCAAAAACCAAAAATAATACACAGAGAGCAGGCTCCAACAAGTGTTGAATAACGGATCAAAATCAGGTATTATTTATAGTCCAATTGACCAGCCAATCAACGAATGACTAAAAAGAGGGTGTGGAGTGCGTGAACAGGTTAATACTTTGTTATTGAACATACTAACAGTCCTGACGTCTAGAAGAAGAGACAAAGAGGGCTCTTGAAAGGCCTATTTTTCAAGTTTTTCGCTTATATCTCGAAAACGATGCATCGCACAAAAAAGTTCTGGAATTCAAAAAGAAAACTATCAAAATTAGCCACAACTTTTTTACTTAACACTTTGTTGGATTCGCAATCGTTTGTGAGCTACGTGCGTGGGTACAAGTACAGAGTCATATAGTTTTCTTTCTTACTCTACTTATACAGGGTGTATTCAAGAAGAAAACCAAACAAACATCATTTTGGTTTATGATAGCCCCCGTATAAGCTAGAGTAACAAATCTATTAGAATCTGTACTCGTACTTTCTACTCTTTAATAGTTCATGCACTAAAACTATAATCATATCGATATTACAATAAAAAATAACATTTGTTTTTAAATAATTTTTGACCTTATCAATTTTAATACCTTCACTTTCCTCTAAGGCTGTATAACCGATTCATCATGAAAGCATATACCAATATAAAATTGTGTCGCAGTCCATATGAAAGTTTGGAAAATATACACTTGAATCTGATTCCAAATGAATAGATATAAAAGATTCGTTTCTTTTGTGAGTGAACTGGATTTATATTCATTACACGCCCTTGATATCAGTGGCAGTAGTACTCAAACCCAAAAGATTCCATCACATCTTGCCGTTTTGTCTCGCCAATTTACTCGAAGGCAGACTGGCTTGAGTTTTCTTAACTGTGTCTTTAACAGATAGTAGGTATTTGAGCGACAAGTTAGTGAACAACGGTTGCCTCCAGCAAAAGAACAGTAAAAAAGTTACCATGCCCTGCGAGTGCTTGATAGTTGCGGTACTTGCGGAGCGAGAAATTCGTACATGATTTTAGAAAAGTGCATTTTTCAGCAAAACGGTTGCCCCTAGCGTGATAAAACAGCTTTCACTATTCTAACATGATCTACAGTAACGGGCAAAAAAAATTGGACTGATTGAAGAAGAACTTCAATCAGTATGTGGCGCCCAAGCAATGAACCGAAAAATCGAAATTAAAATTCAAACTTTGACGCCCTGTATCTCCGTAACAATTTTGTACTCAGGTAAGATAGGTCTAATCGATTTTTTTTGTCTTAAAGAATCATTGGTAGAACGTTGTACAGACTTTTCGGGATTTAATAAGGGTGGTTTGACATGCAAAATCCAAATCTGGCCTGCTTGGTATGGCTCTCACTTATATGGGGCGCCACTTATACAACTTTCAACTCACTCAAATATTCATAACTTTTTGTACGCACTCGTAAATTTTTTTCGATTGAAAACTTGATTTTTCCGTCTTATCTTCATAAAAACGGTATACTTTGTAAAAGTAGCTGGGAGTACCTTTTCTCATGATATTTGCACATAAAGTTATCCATGCAATGTGGTTTGGATGGCATTGAAAACGGCATCATCATGGTAATTTTGACAGTTTATTACATTGATAAGTATTGACTTCTGCAATTGCGGGTTATCTCGGTTTGAGGATAGAACCTTGCGGTTTTGACAAACCTAAACTACCTTTTTGTGAAACGAGAGATGACACAAACAAAAATGTCATTGGCCTGTTGGTTTTTGAGCTACAGGGTGTTTTTGGAAAAAGTTGTATTTTTGGTCACCCCCCGTATCTCAGCTATACAGGGTGTTTCGTAATTGCGTACATTGAATTTAAGGACGTATTCCTTAGCTAATTTAATCCGAAAAAGTCTTTATAAACATGGGTCCGAAAGTGTATTGTTTTTAAGATTCAGGGTAATAAGGTTTTTTGAAAAAATTAAATATGTACGCCACTGACCTTATTGTGATTTTTATTTTTTTATTTGATGAAGCAACCAAATAGACAGCTTTTTTGCCTCTTGGATTTTTTTCTATCTGGCTTCGTTTTACTTTGTTTAAAAAAGTAAATAGGAATATAATATATTTTGCGGAATATGAAATTTTTTTTAGAAAATGAGACCAGATACGAAAATAATGTAAGAGTCAAAAATTCTACTTTTGAATGTTCAATTTAAGAAAAAAAAATCACACCTACACAAAAAAAGGTGTTTGTTTTTAATCCAATAAAAAATAGGTGTATTTTTTGTCCCTCTTCAAAAAAATGAGCTCTTATGATAAAATCCATAAATATAAATTTCTTGAATGAGTGCGATACATCGTTGGTATAGGAACATATCAGAGGCGGGATTCCGTGTACTGTGGAATTCCATAGCAACACGTCGCTCTCTGTGTAAAATGATGGGGAAGCGACATGTTGCTAGAATTCCACAGGTACACGGAATACGGGTCCAGGCTCTTTTAATCCGTAATAAAAAATCCAGGACCGTGTTTAAAAAAACAAAGTCGATGATGACAGCTCAACGAAGAACGTGCATGGGTTTGAAAATCTGACAACACCATTTTGTTAAACAGAAAAAAAAGCGATGAGAATGCGAAGAATTAAAAAGGATATCGCGAATATTCAGTTTTTTTTCTATTCGGATTGTTTTGAAATTCAAAAGGGTGTTTTAATGAGCACCAGATTGCGCAACTTTCGCCTCCATTTAACCGACCTTGTACCTCTTCTAGTTTTCGAGATCCCAATGATGCTTCTCGAATTTGGGACACCCTGTTTAGCAACTTATCGAAAATGTGAAAACGGGCACTTATGGAACTTTTTACCTAGAATCCAGTGACGTCATCAGTTTTTTTTCAGAAATTACGGTTTTTAAATATTTGTGAAAAAATTGATCCGTTTTTACACAGGCCTCTCAAAAATATAGTATAGTGTGGGTTTATTTTGATCAACCACGACAATAATCTCGATATTGATAATTCGCAATCAAAATTTTGCAGTCGGCCATGAAAAACAAGGATCTTTGTCATTGTTTACTTGTTAACAGTTGTTTACTGTTGTGTATGAAGTAAATGAAACTATCATGGCAGATACGAGATGAACCGGTGGCATACAATGACGAACAGTCCATTTTTAAAGCAATGCCTCATATCAACATATCAACTGGACATTGATCGTTATTTGCCGCGACCCTTCATATGTTTGGTTGTTTTGAACTAAGTATTGGTACCTAATGAAAATGTTCAAGCAACCTCGGAAATATATTTCAACAGCCAACCTAACTTAATATTATTCCCAAAATGTTTGAAAGTCTATTTTTCTGCAATAATCGCAAGTTCACTCCATACACACGACAGTCGAGAACTGTTACCAAGCAAACAAATATCTTGGTTTTTAATGGCCTACTGCAAAATTTTGATAACAAAATAAAGTTTTTTGAAATTTTTTCTTCAAACCATAAACCTTTTTAAAGATAAAAAACCTGTACATCAGAGTAGACATGATTCTACTCAACACAACATATGAGTACAGGGTGTCCCATTTTGGGTTCTTTTGCGGGGTATCTCCGTTATTTTAATAGATAGAGAAATGCGGTTTCGCGACAGTTTGCTACTTTTGCGTAAAACTTGAGATGCCGATAACAAAATTTTCATAGTCCTTTTAGTATTTAAGATACAGATATACATTAAAAATATTGCCTTCTCAGGTACCCCTATCCCCTTATCTAAGCTTTCAGATAACCTATGGAAAATATAAAAACTGTTTCTTATATAACTTTTCCCATAGAACTCAATTCTGCCTTCGTAATTATTATACAGGGTGAGGTCAAAAAGTTATACTACTCTACTAATTTTTTTCAATGGATCACCCTGTATATTTATCGGCTATAAAATTTGTCTTTTTTTTTCCACTTTTTCAAAAATATATAACAGTGTACACTTTTCCTCATAAACATTCAAAAAATGTCATGTCATAGAGTTTTTCAATAACTTGAGAGTTTGTCACAAACATAACAAAAACAAAAAATATGACATTATTAAAAAAAAGAAAAAACAAAAACATCATTATCAAAAGTCCATCCAAAAACAATAAGACAAATAATATTTGACATTTATTTTTGATTGTTGACATAGCAACTATTAAATTGCACATTTAATTTCAGAAGTAATTAATTTGGGTGTTTATAAGAAAAAGTACATACTGTTATATATTTCTGAAAAGGAAGAAAAAAGGCAAATTTCATAGCCTATAAATAAACAGGGTATTCCATTTAAAAAAAATAAATAGGGTCCGATAACTTTGTGACCTGACCCTGTATAATAATCCAAAGGAATAATAATTGAGTTCTACGGAAAGAGTTATATGAGAAACAGTAGGTACCCAAAATGGGACACTCTCTTCAAAACAGTGAAATGATGGCAATCGTGAGTCAATGATATGTTAACTCCTAAATATCGTTGACCTATGTGTAATGTGTTCCAAACTGTTTTGTGCTTTTTACGATCATAAGTGGTTGGCGTTTGAGGTATGATGAGTTTATAGAAAACGTAAGGATTGGTGCAGTTTATAGGTCAAGAAACTCCGATTTTGGTATTGTATCGTTTTTCATCTATAAAGAAATGACTTGTCAAGTGTTAACTGATATATGTACAGTCACTACTTATATACACACACTAAACACTAATTTATTTCACACTTATTTATGTTTTGAACTATGCAACTGCTCATTCATATTTATCTAATACACAATTGAATACACCACTGACTAAAACAACTTGACTCGTCGCTTGTCGCTTTATACGCATTCCACTTCATTTCGAGATTATTCTTGAAAACGGCCAGAAAGGGCTGGACTTTTCGAGAAGGATGAAGGCTTCCGTATAATCGATATACACCGGTTCGACCTTGTTCTGAAATGGACAAAAGCCGAGATGTTGGAGTGAGATGCGATCACTGGAACGTCATCTCCACTATCGCCTTGTACCTTTTACAACAAATGCCCTTCTCAAAAATATACCAGTTATTCTTTAAGTAGCGTAAAACCTTTTTGCAACATAAAAACGTCATGTCCATTCCTGGCCAAAATTCGACAGCCAAGTTTTAGAGAAAAAAACTATTTTCTAACATGATTTGGCCCACAGTGCATGCGAGGTCTGATTACAGAGGAGTATAGCCGCAGCATCAAGTTTGGCCTTAAACCCCAAGTCTCTCACATAAGGAATCTGGCTCTCATCAGACACATTTTTTCCTTGTTAAGGGTCCTTGTCAGAAGTTTGTGCCAATTCAGTTTGGAATCCAGTGTCAGTCCTAGGTATTTGAATAACTTAGTTGAATAGTCCCCAACTTGAAGTTTGCCCCTCACACCATCGCTAGACTTTATTCAGAGCAGCTGATTCAGATTCGTGAGCAGTTCGTCTACCACCAGGCTCTACAGAAGCGGAAACAGGACACACCTCCTTGGAGGCATCCAAGTGTCACTGTTGCCTCTGATAGCGATGGACTTTGTAGATCTACGAGAAGATCTAATAATACTTATAATACTTTGTATACAGGGTATACCAGCTGAAAGTTTCCGTTTTAAGGCTCAGAGTCCCGCGAGCTTTTGAGCGGCCTAAAAGTGGTTCAGAAAAACACGTTTTTTTAACACATCTATTGACATTTCCGAAAAGTTTTTTTTCTAGTTATAGACGAAGCCTTGATTAATGTCCTATACTTAATAAAAAGTTTTAAAATTGATCAGAAATATAAAAGATTTTTTGCTCGAAGTTGATCAACTTTAACCGCCATTTTCTCAACTTTGTACTTATTTTATCTGGTCGAAATAAAGTACAGGACGTGTATTGAACATTTGGTGAAAGGCTAAAACAAAAATCATAGAGAAATAATGTGCTGTTTACTAATAAAGTGCGTTTTTCAAAACCTTCACATTACCAATCATCACTTATTTTGACCCCATTCAGTGGCGACATCACAGATTATTATTCGAAGTCGATTTTGGGGAGTAGTTTACGTATCAGCTGTTAAGCTTGGATTTTGTCTTATGATATCAGGACCGGTTTGTGTTTTTTAATGAACTTGGAAAATTGATGTTCTTGGAATTTGGGATGGTCAATATAAGAGAATATGATTAATATTCAGTTTCGTCCACCGTTTTGAATCCGGAGTAGTTTTTGGTGAAAATGCTCCGATATTTACGTACTTTTGTTTTTTTTTGTAATGTGGTGAAGTTATGTTTCCATAGTTTCGTTATGTTTCAATTGATCTTATTGTAAATCATATTAAGTATGTAGGTTCAATGAGGGAGAGGGATGATATATAAAGTTAATATGTTTTTATAATTTAGTGGAGTTATGTCCGCAAGATTTCGTTATTTCTCAAAGAATTTGATTCAAATTCGGTATATACGTTCTAATTGGGTTCGGTTGGATTTGGTGAGAATAAATGTTCGCATAATGTCGTTATCTTTTAAAGAAATGTGATCAAATTCGTTATGAAGGTTCTATTGGGGATTTGAATGAGAAATTAAAAAAAAATGATTTGGTTAAGTTATGTTTGAATAGTTTTTTAATTCATAGCCACATCATAGTTTCGTTATTTTTAAACAAAATTTATTAAAACTAGGTATGTAGGTTCTATGAGGGATATAGCGGAGAATTGATGCTCTTGGGACTTGGGATGGTCGACATAAGACTTCATGATAAATATTCAGTTTCGCACACATAACTGAGCCGTTTTGAATCCGGAGAAGTTTTTGGTGAAAATGCTCCGATATTTAATTTTCGGAAAGTAAACCTACTTAAAATAAGAAAAAAAATTGTGATTAAAGTACAAGATAATAGAATATAATAAGGATTTTTTGTTGATAGGCATTGATTATCAGCATTGATTTCCCTAACTGATGTTGATAATGTTGTTTGCCTACCTAAGAAATATTTCTTATCATTAGAAGACTTACTTTTGTTTTTTTTCCAAATAATTTTAAACATTTAAAAAAAAATATTGGCGTAGACATGGCTAAGAAAGCTATGCATGTCTTATATTTCATTTTAAAATAAAATAGGTGTTATGAGCTACAGGATGTGTTAACAAGGATAAATAGATCATGAAAATAGTATTATATACCACCATTCTATAATCTCGTCTATAATGATAGCTATTAATCCAGAGGATAGTAACTTTTTGAGGGATTAATAGCAATTATTGCGAGTAGTAGGTATACCCTTCTACTTTATCTACGACTAAATTATTTATTTGATATTTCAAATTTCCATTCATCTCAATACAAATACATTAAAACTTAAAACGCGTTAAACACTGATACCATAGAAAAGCAGTGTTGCTGATTTTTTTGAAATCGGACTTTTTTTATTTAAATCGTTTTTTTTTTATTAAAATCTCCTTTCATATGTATTGTGTTTTTTTTAAAAATAATTTTTCAGATGCATTTTTTCTGAACATAATATTTCATTTCAAGTTTTGACACAACACAACGCAACTTAACCACTGTCAAACTTAAATTGGGTCATATTTAACAAAATTTGATCCAATAAATAAAGCATCGGCAAGACTGAATATTTGTATGATTGATGACTTTATTTGATTTTACTCTTCAACAATGCAAGCAGATAAGGGAAAATAAATATTTTTTAAACATGTGATTTAAATCAACGATTTAAATCTACGCAACCCTGTAGAAAAGTGAATATAATATAATGATAAACTTAGCCACTTTTCTATGACGGAAACTTTTGAGTTTGTTGATATCGTTTCCATGGTATTACCGTCAACTTCATTTCAAATAGAATCCCCCATTTTTCATTTCATTTTCGAATTCTACATCAAATTCCCAATAATATGATGAGGATATTTTTATGTGTACAGAATGGACGAAAAATAAGCTACGACCATCAACTTCATGATTTCAATTGGAACCCTCCTTTTTTTTATTTCTTCTACATCAAATTCCAAGTAAGTTTCATGTACCATGTTTTTAAGCTAACGCACCAACAGTCATCGAGAAATTCACGATTGATCAAATTTAAATAATTTCTGAACAATCGTAAATTTCTCGATAACTGTTATCAAGGACATGGTACATGAAACTTGGAACTTAGAATTTGATGCAGAACTCGTGAATAAAATAAAGAAAGGGTTTCCATTTGAAAAAAATGAAGTTTATGGTCGTAACTTATTTTTTGTTCACTTTCTCACTTCTCACCGCAATCAAAAATAAAAACCGATGTGTCCAAACGTTTCCTCACAAAACAAACCCCTGAAATTTAAATGAACGAGAAACATTAAATTTAGTTTATAATTAAAAAATCTGTACTACCTACATGATAAATTTTCAATTTACATAATATTCATTTGGTCTCAAAAGATTAGGTATTCCACAGTAATAACAAACCAACAAATTATTTAAATAATGAGATAAAATATAAATTACATTATTTGATACTGTGGTGAGTAGGTTGAAGCAAGAAGAAATAATGTAAATAAGTATTTTTTGTGTTGGTACTAATATACTCGCGAATATATTTACTCATTTCAAATGTAGGCTTAATTGTAATATAAGCATTACACACACAAATCACTGTTTAACAGCAATAGAAAAATAAACCAAAAATACTTAACATAAAACCTTCCAATTGGCGTTTTTTATTTCAAAATTACTAATGAAATCACGCGGGAACCCTTATGGAAAAAACATCGTCCAACCCAGTAAATAAAATAACGCAAGATAGGGCCTGGATTTCGCGCTGTTCTCAAACCACAGAACTCCGAATTTATTCAGATCGGCGTAGCGGACGAGATGCGAGAGAGGAAGGTAGACACGCCTTTTCAAGCCCGCTCGGCTACCTCCCGTCTTACCACCGGACCCCTGTTTTAATCGAAAGACCGGAACGCTGAGCCTTAAGCATCTTCTGTCTGAAAGGTGCCGTTTTTCTACCAAAAATAGCAGTTGTCACGTAATTCACCCACGCAACACCGGACTTTGGGTAAAGTCAATTTCCATATTTGGATGTTTTTTAATGTATCTACCCTTTATCAAACCTGAAATCATACATGAAAGAAAGTAGATTTATCTTTGGTAAAATCACGCATTCGAAAAGAGCTGTTGCTCTTCGGAATGTAATTTTAAAAATTTTGAAAGTGGAGAATATATTAATTTTTTTTTCCAAAGCATGTTCGGAAACTATCTCACTATTCATCAGATAATTTTCAAGATTCAAATCCTTGTAAGCATCAGAAAAAAAATGAAATGAACTGGAATTCACAAAACATTTGCTCTAAGGAATACCTTCCATTATAGTTCCCTTTTATCAATTTCCTAATAAGTTTTTTCCATCTACATGAGTATTTGAAAGAAAACTGGCATGACGAATTCGAAAAAAAAACAAAGATGTAAGGCTAGGTATTCAGCTTTTTTGTACACATTTTTCTAGTTCAATCATCAGAGAAATCATGATGATCAGATGAAATTGATTTTTTCAAAACTGAAAAGTATTGAATTATTGTGGAAGTTAAGAGTTTATTTCAAAATTCCAAGCATGCTGAAGCATCACAATAATGTATGTGTTTACATTCAATCACTCTGTTGCATAATCAAAGCAATAGTTCAGATGAAACATGACCATCCATTTACTTCTATTCCAAGTGTTGGTCATTTAAAAACGAGAAATGTTACAAAACATTCTATGGTTCATCGAACCACTAGCTGGTCTTGTGCATTCAAAAAGCATTCGGCAATGTAATTACGGATTTCTCAGGCCGTTGAATCTCTGTAAAAGGTCATTATAAATCACTTTAATCTGTTTATGGCTCAAGTAGCCTTTAAAGTTTAAGTGTGGTCGTCAGTAGGGTTAATATCAATAAGTCATGCATTTTCTTATCCGTCAACAAAGTGATTATTGATATAGGAATAAGGTACCTTTGATAGCCTTATTTGATGGATAGATTAATTGCAGTATGCTGATGATGAATCTGGGTGGCCTCACGAAGTCCGATATTTAATAAGAGATTCCGTGATTATTGCAAACACTGTGTTATTCCTGATGTGTAGAAAATTTCGAAATATTTGTAATAGAGGATGCTTCATAATAAGAGAGATCGACTCTATATACCTGACTTGATTTATGTATGTGTTTTTTTTTCTCATGAAAATCGAAAGATCTTGCGGTCTTGTCCTAATTCTTTCGTAAATAATAGATTTGCTGATCATCCCTTTTGATCACAATACATAACTTAAGTTTCGGCGGCCCGTGAACCAATCTCGAAACATTCCAATAGTTTTGTCCAAAGGATCACAGAAGTTCAGAGTTACATTCATATAAATCTGTATATTATGGTATGATGCCTCAATTAGTTTGAAAACCCAAGTGAAACTGGAGAAGATTGTTGAAAGTCTCAAAAAAGAAAGTTTGCCATGTAGTGGAAAGGAGGTGAGAGCGGAAATGGTCGAAGTATGGAGATTTCCGAAATGGTTAGAGCCAGGTTCGTTTGAATGGGAAATGTTTTGGGCACTCTTAAGCTCATCAAGATTAGAGTTTTATATCAAGGCTATAACTATATACTATCACCTGCGGTTTTATCAGAAGGAGCTAGAGGTACAACGTGGTCCCGAGCTTCAAAAGTCGAAAGTAAAATTATCGGCTGCCAAGACTGCCAGGATTTTTCATGTCTTGAGAAAAAAACTCTAACTCCTCAAACAGTTAAATTAGCTGTATAAAATATTGAAACATATTTTTGTATTCATGTGGTAAAAAAACTGTTATGAAAGCTGAATCGACCTTGAGACTCAAAACGATTTGGTTACTTGTTTTCATTCAGTTTTCAATAGCAAAACAGTAAATTCAGCAAATATGTTCTGTAGATACAACATCATGTTAAAAGTCGAAGGCCAAAATGGGTTTCCACTTTTGTATGAAACTCTCTATTCAACCCCCACTACATTTTTTGATGACTTCAGATTGAAGCAGTTAGAACAGCACGGCTTATGGTCATAATGGCAAAGTCAGGCCCGATAAGAGGGGGGGGCAGACGGGACGAATTCCCGGGGCCCGTGAAGTCTTGGGGCCCTGTTGCCCCAAGTTTAATCAAATAAAAAATGAATACTTCATCTAAAAAAGCGCGCATGGAACCTAAGTATGTCAAAGCGACAATATTTATCACGCGAGATTCGGGTGGCCCCATCCGACGAAGTTATATGGTCCCACTTTTTAGTGTTGAATTACAAACGAAATCATAGGAGGTCGTTGAAGCAGTTATATCCCTGCATTTGGACCGTATAATCCGAGAAAAACCAAACCCAAATCTCATAATTTGTGATTTTACTTGAAAGCAGTTCGTTGAATCATTATTTCCAATGCATTATATGATTTCACTTAGAGTAATTTGTTTGTTTTCGTTTTTAAATTGTCATTTTGTTACGTAAGCAACATTGCTCCAAATAATTTCAGCACCACCTCTAATTTTCACACAAGACTATGTGTAAAAATGTCCAAGGGTGATTCTGATATGTTTTTAAAAAAAGAACTATCAAGCTGGACAAGGAATGAAAACATTAAAAAAAAGGCTTTAAGGTTTTGCCAATAATAAACTCTATTTTTATCACTAAATTCTACAGTGTTTCAAATTTTCAGAGCAATGGTGTTCCTATACTGAGCATGAAGTGAAATGCGAATATAATTATCTAAAAATTTAGAACACTGTGTAGAATTTCGTGATAAGAATAGATTTTTTATAATGACAAAACCTTCAAGCCTTGTTCTTTTTGATTTGTTTTATTCTTTGTTTAGCTTGATAGCTTCGTTTTTAACAGAGATATCAAGGAAAAGAGGCATATTATGATGAATTTACTCCACTCATTCATTTTGACATTCTATAGAGTGACCCATTTGAAAGCGGGCCACCCTCATAATTTTTTAATCTATTCATCGATTTTGACGATTTTTTTTTTGAAATGTAGAGTAATTTGAGGCCATACGCCGCCCAGTTTTTTCCAACAACCAAGGCTACTAGAGCATATTCAGAGACTGAAAAATCCAGAAAACATATTAGCGATTTATTCAGAGAAAATCTGCCTACGCCAGTGGATTTTTCATCCCCTGAAATGGAATTTTTAATATTTTTTCATGAAATTTGGTACAGATCCATTGCAGGGTATGACGAATCCAGTGACGTAGACAGATTTTTTCTAAAAAAATCTCTAATATGTTTTCGCGATCTTTCAGCCTCTAAATATGCTCTAGTGGGCTTGTTGGTTTTTGGAAAAAACTCGGTGACGTATGGCCTCAAAATAAGCTTTCCACTCTTCACATTTCAAAAAAAAAAAAAAAAAAAAATCGTCAAAATCGCTCCTTTATAAAAAATGTTATGGGGGGGCCTCTTTCAAATGGGTCACTCTTTAGGTAGTCAAACCAGCTGTAATTTAGTTTTATCTTTTTTGAGTGGTCACACCCGATGGGGGAAGGGGCCCGGAAGATTGAGAAGTCCCAGGGCCTGTCTCGTCTCTTGGCGGCCTTGGGTAAAGAAAACTACCGATTTATTCAATGAGGCCATGTCATATTATAATGTAAAAAAAATAAGTGAAACAAAGTTTTGTTCATTTTATCTAAGTCTATTTTCCAATCTTGGTCCATGATACCCCAGAATAACTCAGACTTCAAACGATCAAGATTGCGTGGTATTCTGCGGTAGTTGATACGCTCATCCCATATATCCACGACCTTCAGATTACTATGGAGTATTCGAAAAAAAATAATAACTCACATACCTTGATTACCACCTCCATAGCCACCCTGCCCTCCTTGTCCTCCTTGACCAAGACCTCCTGCATATCCTGACATTTCACAATTTTCAACAACAATTCTAATAAAAAAATATATCTACCACCACTGCCGCCATAGTTTCCAACACCACCACCAAATCCACCCTGGCCTCCTTGACCGCCTTGTCCTCCAGAGCTGCCTCCATAGCCTCCAGCACTTCCTGCGTATCCTCCATATCCTCCAGAACCAGATGCTCCTTGACCACCAAATCCAGAGTTTCCTCCTCGACCACCTACAAGTCCTAGAAAAATATTCCGTCACGCATACCATCAGATGGTTGTAATCAATTGAACGCACCTCCATATGATCCGGATCCATGATGTGTTACAGAATAAGCAACAGCATGAGGAGGATGATGCCCAAGTAGGAAACTAGCTGAAAATTCAAGCGAGGGTTGATCAACTTCACAGAGCTTTAAGATATCAAAATCGTTTTTGGACAAGATGTTTTTACCAAAAATAGGAAAAATAAAGAGATCACGATCAGATAAAACCATATTTCTCAGTTTTTATCTTACCATTGGCAATGGATAAGAGTCCAAGGAACACAACTGCAATGATCTGAAATAATGACAAGGCAATGATAAATATCTAAACAATAAATGTTACAAACCTTCATATTTCTTGTGAATGGTAACTATAGTACAAATAACAAGTGTAATAATTATGTCACTAAGTCTAAGTCGCCATGCTTTTATATATTTGCTAGAATAACCGTAATTGATATACCGAATATAACACCTTATATAGGTGAACATGATCTTAACTGACCTATTTCCTGCAAACATGCATTTTGGCTTGATATCAATAAGGCGTATTAAGTTGCCAAAAAAATTAGTGACACTATTCACACTGTTCGAGAAGGAATTCAATTTTTTTTGAATAATCGTTTTTGATAGATCCGTACAAGAATTCGCCTTGTCCATGTGTCCAATAGATTTGCACAAGCAATGTCATAGAACCAATTCAGTTCTCAAGATAGTTGATAAAATTAATGCAATATCTTGAACATGGAAATGTTCTGTGCATCTAGGTTTGACAAACCAAAGGGATGCGGTTCGCATGTTCATAAGTTACCGACAGAAATAAGCCCTTCGATTTTTCGAACGATTTCATATAAGCGTTGATTGAATATTCCATCAACCATATAAGTTACAGCCGTAAACTTACGTCTCTGTCGGTAAGTTATACACACAAGTGCGGCTTCCTCCAGTTCCTCCGTTAAAAATTGTTTAAAAAGACGATAATTGTTAAAATGGAAAATAAGAACAGATAATGTGAGGAGATTTCTGGAAATAAGTCGCTTTTGGTTAAGACTGCAATGACTCACAACTAAAAACCAAGAGTGATAATCAAAAAAGGAATTGATATTATCCAGCGATATAGCTTGTTTGCTGCCGTTTCTCATAATTAATATATCTAAGGATCTTAATCAACGGTAAAACATTTACCTACGTATACCTACGTTCTTATACGAGCTTTTCTTTGTTGTTGCAGAAATATTGGAAACACTCCATAACTGGATTCATTTTTTCTTTAATGATAAATTGAAAAAGTACCTTATTATCATTTTTTTGAGTGGAAGTTGATTAAAAAGCTCTACGTAATCTTTAATACAGAACATTTAGCTCACCACCAATCATATGTTACAGACGTAAAATAATGATAACATCGTAAACTTATGGTGCAACTGACCTGAGCCTTGCGCCCCAGCAATAGCACTTGCTCCTGCACTGGCGCTAGCCGAGCTTTTAGAAAAGGCAGCAGATCCCCCTCCATCTGATCGCTGGTTTTTGTCGGTAACTTATGAATGCCGCCGCATTTGTCATTGCAAACTTGATAATCAACTTCTCTATAATGTAAAGATGCTAATAACATCTCAACAAAATCAACGAATAGCTTATTGCAGTAGAATATATTGAATAAAGTTTACTTTATGATACAAGATGTCGAAACTTGAATTTTCATAGTAATTTTGCTTTCATGCATTTGCAAAAGATCACCTCAATCATATTGCCTTTATGTCTTTATCTTTCAAATAATATACAGTCTGTCTCGGAACAATAATGGTGGTAGGTCATTTAACAAGAATTCGAGATTTCAATATTTTCCGAATTACAGACAGTAGAAGATATTGTTTTCTTCTTATTGGTATACATATACTGAAAATTGATTATCGAATCAAAATAAAATTGGGTACAAAATTCAGATTGTTCATCTGTAAATCTATCTGCTGCTCAATCGAAAACGTGACCCAATGAGGGCTTTCATATTGCACGATATGGGAGAGCATCTTGTTGTTGTACTGTCCGTAAACTATGGACATAATTGAAATTGACTACACAAATGCGAGGAATCTGAATTCCATCATAATCCCGCCGTCGCCGTTGCCAAATCTACGGAAGCGCTGGAAGCTCACATGGAATATTTTTTTAAGTAGTTTGTTAGCCGACTTTTTATCTCGTCCAACACACAACTTCTTTCTCAGACGACTTTATCTCGACTGACAGTCAACTTGTTTGTTAGACGACTTTATCTCGTCTAACAAAGAACTTCTTTGTTAGAAGACTTTATAATATCTCGTCTTACAGTGAACTCATTTGTTAGACGACTTATTATGGCGCATTCTCCATTTGAGGAACATAATAATTGGGTTGACTGCAATGCTTATTATTAATCATTACAGAACTATTTGGTAATATCGATATTCAACCAGAATAATATCAACAAGAATTTAGATATACAGGGTTATTCACGTCATTCGACACGAAACATTATGACTGAAGTATCTGATCTTAAAGTATTTTTTTTTTCTGGATGGATAGGCTATACATTTTTAAAATATTTTCAAGTTATACAGGGTGTCCCCAAAACACGAAACGTATCAGAGATGTATTTTTTAAAAGGAACCCCTTGTAAATGAATTGGTATTTCAATTCTTCCTTCAATTTTGAACGAAAATTGTGATACAACTGATCAGAGTTGGGCATGGTCAATTGACCAACACCTATTTGACCGGTGAAATTCGTTCAAATATCTAAAAAATTATAGTTACCGAAATTGATATTTTTCGTTTTATCATAATGCTTGTTAAGCATTCCTACTTTTATGTTGACAATGTTCATGTGAATATAAACATTTTTGATTTATACAAACTGTCTCCGATAAACTAATAAATTAGTTTGAAATTTGATACCGATGGTCGCAAACGCGTCCATCTGTGCGTGTTTTATTTTCGAGAAAAAATGGCACGCCTCTGCTTTTGGAAAGAGATATTTTTTTTAGAATTACTCATTTTAAACGAGAATCATCTCGACTTGATTCTGTGTGACAAAAAACTGACTGTTTCCAAAACTAGAAATTTCCGGTAGGTACCTGAGGAACGTTTTGAAGGACTCTAGTATGGTTTTTTTTTTTTACTTGAAAACCGAGCGTCGGAGGAAGAAAACTCGTTGAGTATGAGTTGTTTTATACCTACCTAGAATTCAAAAAACAAAAATCTTGCAAAAAAACTTACGCCACATTTGTTTTTATCAAAAAGGTAGGTACACATGTTTCCAAGTCCGGCGGATAAGTTAAATCCGCTCCAATGGCTCCAAAAATTTAATTTATACATATTTTATACAGAGATAAAAAAATTGTATTTTTAAAAAACTTCTACACCCTGTATTTTAGAAACGACGCACTTCAGGTCATCTTATAGAATCTAGAAGTTTTAACCAGTAGAGCGGGGACGGCTTGTATAATGTGCCCCTGAATGGACCTAATTATACTACCTTTCTGATGATCCCTGTATTATCCCCAAGTTAAGGTATCTTTATGTTGGCGCGTGTCAGCTACACACTCTCATTCGCAATATTCGCATGCGCAGTTGATGAAATGTCACGAAAATGTATCAACTGCGCATGTGAATTAGTTATAAAATGGTTCAAAATTATTTCGAAACCGACACGCGAACACAGCTATTATTACTGTTTTTATAAATTGAAAAATAAGAAAGTTGACGAGTATAGTTAAGTTCATCCACTGCATTTTTTTCAATTCTTTTATTTCATCTTTGCAATTCATTCAGTCAATTGACCAAAAAATCTTTGACTGGTCAAATCCAAATTCAACCGTTATCGAGATATCGCGTTTTAAAAATGGAATTTTTGCACTTTTGACACGCTATTAAACTCAAACTATTCAAGTTAAAAAAAAATGGTCCGCACTTTCCTATCTCAACATTTTAAGAGCTATTCTGTCATTTGAATAGAAGGTACTATCAACACTGTCAACTTTTTACGAATCATTCTGATTTTTTTCACAAGAATTACTTCATTGTCCTTGGATAGCTCTTGAAATTTTGAGATTAGAATGTGCAGACCGTTTTTCTCTATTTTGAACAGTTTGAGTTTCATAGCATGTCATAGGTGCAAAAACACGATATGTCGATAACGGTTGAATTTAGGAACATTTTAGTTGAAGCACAGTTTTTGTTCAAAATTGAAGGAAGAATTGGGATATCAATCAATATAGAAGGAGTTCGATTTAAAAAAATACAACTTTGATACGTTTCAAGTTTTGGGGACACCCTGTATAACATGAATATAAAGTCGAACTTCGATAACTCGAAGGGGCATATTTGTACAAAAATAAAATCGACTTATCGAAACTTCGACTAAACGAGAATAATATGCAAGTCTTTATCTTCCATACCTACTTGAAGAAAGATCAGTTCGAGTTATCGACGTTCGACTTATGGAAGTTCCAGTGTATTTTTGAAACCCTATCCATCCAGAAAAAAAACTTTTTTGAAATCAGATACTTCAGTCATAATGTTTCGTGTCGAATGACGTCAATAACCCTGTATATCTAAATTCTTGTTGACAACATTCTGGTTGAATATCGATATTACCAAATAGTTCTGTAATAATCAATAATAATCATTGCAGTCAACCCAATGATTATGTTTGTCAAATGGAGAATGCGCCATAATAAGTCGTCTAACAAATAAGTTCACTGTTAGACGAGATGAAGTCGTCTAACAAAGAAGTTGGCTGTAAGACGAGATAAAGTCGTCTAACAAACAAGTTGACTGTTAGTCGAGATAAAAAGTCGGCTAACAAACGACTTAAAAAAATTATTCCCTGTGAGCTTCCAGCGCTTCCGTACAAATCCACCTAGACACAACACAATAACACAACCCTCTGAATTCATAAGCCTAGCAATGCTTGAAAACTCTTCGATCGAGTAACAAAGAGTCATGAGAATCATCAAGATAAAGACAAGTGTCCCAAAGAAAGAAAGAGACAAAAGTACCCAAGAAGCTTCCAATCAAGATCCTTGCAACAAATTCTTCAAAACTGTTAACAGTGTAAGTTTTACTTTCATGATGTATCGCAAAAATACTTTTGGAATTATAATAGAACATTACATAACAAAACAATACTGCACAATAGGTATGTACCTACCGAAGTAATTTACAAAAGGGTTCTCGAACACTATTTTTCAGTGTGAAGCAACTTTTTGTAAAGTTGATGGAGCCTCGAATTCTGAACAGAGAGCAAAACTGGAGAAAGCCAAAATTTTTAGAAATTGTGCACACAAGAATCAGCAAAAAATTGTGGAAATAACGAATGTTTGGAAACCCCTTCAGCTCAGCTCAAAGATACCATCTCAGCGGAAGACAATCAATGACACTATTGATTGATAAAAATTTTTAGATTTTTTTTGCCTGTTTAGGACATGCGTTGGGAATATGACATGAACTCTAATCTACATAAAAGGTACGATGTGTTGAGATTACTGTCGATAACATTCCAGCAGCAGGTAACATTGTGGAATTAGATCATATAACAATATGCAGCTTTTTCTGAAAGAGTTGTAACAAGGAAATCAGCATAATAAATACTCCATTCGCTTATCTAGAATTTATTAATACAGAGTCTTTTACACTAATGGTGTATCATCACAAAAATGTATGGCAAACATTCAAAATTTATTGAATTATCTACTTAATAGGTACTAGCATAGGATGCTGCTTGTGCACTGGCTCCAGCACTGGCGAAACTTCCTGTAAATACAACAAAAATGTATAATAATATGACGATCTTCTTGGTAATTGATCATATTTTTCTGATGATATCATAGTGTTTATATGGGTGTCAATTCAAATCAAAACCGCCATCTATAACAGAATTCAGTCATTAGTCGGAACGAGATTCAATAGAGTTCCATATCATGTTTAATAGACTGAATCAATTCAATGTCCGTTCCAGAAGTTATTATAATCATATACATGATAATCAATCACCCACTTGAATGGACCCAACCCAATCTACTTTCTACCTCCCACATGAACATATACATTACACATGATTTTCAAGTGCTGGTCAGCCCTCCACCTTAATATCACCAATCTACTATATTATGTTGAATGTTCCATTTTTATCATATCCTTATGTCTTGCTTCGTAAGCATATTATCATATGTCATTTTGTCATCTATACATCCCACACCCACCTGAACTAGCCGAAGAATAAGATCCAGCATTTGCAAAAGATCTGCTTCCCGATGAACCGCCTCCAAATTTATACTGTGCTCCAGACAAACCACCAGCACCAAAAAGCTTATTGAACAAGCCTCCATGGCTCGGAATAGAGATCGTTTTGCTGTACCCAAAACTGTTACCTCCACATCGACCGGTACTGCATCCAGAATAGCCGTAGTAATTATTTCCAGAGGCATAATCACCCCCCTGATTGCCATGATAGCCGTAGCTATTATAATTGAATCCATTCTTGGAACCAGAGTTGGTGACATCATAAGTATTGACTCCTTGGTTGACAAGCACTTGACCAGTTGCAAATCCTGATCCTGTTTTGGAGCCAGTTCCATAGGATCCATACGATACTCGTTGAGGCTGCTCCTCAATGATAAAAACTTCAGTATTTTGACACCCTCCACTAATACAAGGTACTTTTACTGGTGTGCCTTGATTTTTGTATACATCTGATCCTGTTTGTGGTGCAAATACAATATTATTTCCTGTTTCACACAGGCCTGAAGTACATGGTTTTTCGAGGTTTATAACGTTGGTGGAGACGCCTGAAGCTACATTGAAATTGCTGGCAGAATCTACGTTATTGAAACCCGAATAATGTCCTGAGATTCGTTCGGCTTCAACAGATGCAAGATCAGTACCTTCAGACTTTTGAATCAAGACGCTGCCAGAGGCAACTCCTGCCTTTGCGGTTGATGGATGAATTTCTAGAAGTCAGAACAATTGTGTGGTGTTATGCCTACAATCATGTCTACGTGAACATATAACAACTTTAGTCAATGCAAAATGAATGATGGAATTAGTACTGTGTTATAGGTGGAGCAATTCAGATGTTGTGAATACGATGCATGCATGGTGATGTACAAATTGTACAGTTGCTCTAATTGGTATTTGAAGGATTCTGATGCACAGAGTGATCCACTTTTGGCAACTCGATTTCAGTTTTATATTGCAAAATAGATTTCTTGTATCTCTAAGAATCTTCTACTTGAAAAAAGTGCAACTGACCTGAGCCTTGCGCCCCAGCAATAGCACTTGCTCCTGCACTGGCGCTAGCCGAGCTTTTAGAAAAGGCAGCAGATCCCCCTCCAAATCCTTGAGTTCCAAATGGTTTATTTTTTTCATCCTCCACTCCTTTGATTATTGTCCCATGATTTTCTTTTTCATAAGCTGCACTACCAGAGGCAGAACTTTGTTTTGAGACACTTTGAGATCCTCCACCAAATCCTTGGGTGCCGAAAGGTTTATCAGCTTCTACTGGAAGGTTTCCAGTTCCAGGTCCTGTGAGAGTTTAATATTATGAATAATAATATTCATAATAAGAACACATGCGCACCAATTAGAACACCAGTATTATCATCGGTATTAGAGCTGACCGCATATTGGCCGTTTGCGGAATTCTTATGAGATGCCTGATTATTGTGAGAGTATGATCCATCTTCATTTTGGTAAACTATTCCTCCAGATTCATGGGCTTGCTCATGACTGGGTACTGAAGAATAATTATCATGAATTTCGAACCATAATCAAAGTTTGTTCTTGAACACATTACCTTGATACTGTCCACTGGTATCTTTATCAACATAGACGACCCCAGATCCAGATGTAGTTTGCGATCCAGAGGCTGAATATGATCCACTGGATGATCCGGAAATTGTACCAGAAATAGCTGGAATGATATCGTTATTTTTCAATGGTTCATGATAGCTAATATCTACGATGTTACAAGTACAACGATTGCCACTGATCTATATAAACTGGACAACCACAATCAATGGAACCGGCTTTATGGAGGCAGAAATCGTAAGCAAAACGCTCCTGAACGGCAATGAAGCGCTGGTGCATTTCTTCATTTTCGAAATTGTTATTTCTTTATTTTCGAAACTGTTGATGAACTGAAGTCTTCATACACCCCCGTTCATTGAGGTTGAAGACAAATTCAACCCAACATGCACCCCACAGTTTCATTCAATAAATGTAACTACTGCGCATGCTTCTCCATAGCAGATGAGTTTTTATTTTATCGTCGTGAATTCGCGACGCAGCATGACGGTTGTATCTATCCAGGTTTATATAGATCAATGACGTTTGCCTCGCATGATAGAAATAGTTGATCGCAGCAATTCTTATCAGCGACTTGAAGAATCACGACACTTACATGGTTCGATGTTTCCACAAGAATTGTCAGCACAAGGAATTTGTCCAGAAAAACTTGGAGAACCACTTGTAAGAGTAGTTTCCACTCCATGTGAATTGGGTTGCTTGTTAATAAAATAAGTTCCTGAAGGATGAGCGTTGGGCTGAACAAGTATGGTTCCAGTTGGAGTTTCAGGGTGAATTGAAGGTGCTTCCACTGTTTTGAGAATAGCAATTGATAAAGGAATGTTGAAAGCTGATGCTATAGAAAAACGTGAAGGAGTAAGGAGGAAGAGAGCAAGTTTTTGAAGAAGAAGAAAGTTAGTGTATAGAGTTATCCAATGAGAAGATACTACAAAGAGAATAAGTAGCATTTACCATTTATCAATGATGTTGGAGTTTCAAGTGATGAAGAAAACACGGGCTTAGATTGATGAATGCTTCCACTTGACCCAGGAAGTGAACCTGAGTTAATCATCATTAGTGGTAGCATTAATGAAACTGTCAATTATTACCGATGAAAAATGTCGATCCAGGTGCTATGGTGGGCTGAGTGTTCATATTTACAAATGTTGATGAAGATGGTGATGATACTGGTTGGTCGTTGTTGGTAAATTCATTGTGTCCGGAAAATTGATCATACTCTGTTTGAGGTTGAACTTGTTTTACATATTTTCTTATTCTAATTTTTAAGGAAATTACCATTATTTCCAATATTGTGATCTGAAGATGTTGAAAAGGGTGTTGGTGATTGATATACCGGTTTATGTGTGTGATCGGAGAACTTATTGATTGCTGAATTATAAAATAAACATCAGGTTCAAAAAACTCAATCAATAAAAATATCATCAATGTTCAATGAATATTACCGCTCAAGACGGATGATGGTTCCACAGGTGGAAGATTAGCACCAATACCACTTTGAAATGTGGGTGAAACAAATGAAGCTGGTTTGGAGTCATAAATACTCCCTGAAGGTCCGGGAAATTGACTGTATCCAGAACCAACTGTGAACAGAATTATGCTACAGTCCCCATGTTAATTGTGCTCATGTCGCTATGAACTTGTGCCGAAGACATGAAGAATATGAAAAGTTAATTGAATACCTGAGTTTGCACTTTGAGATACTGTCTGACTGTTACTTCCAGAAACAGTATTGCTGATGGTTTCAGAGCCGGAGTAGCTTCCAGATGAGACTGTAAACAATGTTTTATTCACATATATGTTATAAGAGGGGAAAAATGCTTGCCTGGTTGAATAGTATGCGATATAGGCACTGGATGGCCACTAATACTTCCTTCTTGTGACACCAAAGGAGCGCACTTGCTGCTGGAACCAGGGTTATAGCCGCAAGCTGGTCCTTCTATTGGATGTGTCGACGGGATATTGATGATTTGAACAGATCCTGAATATTTTCAGTCACTAATACAGTCTATATTATCAATTACGACACTTACCTCCAGTTGTGTGAGGTTGCTGATATGACACAGCTCCTTCTTGAGATATAGCGGGTGCACATTTACTGTTGGACCCTGAACCACTGTAGGCACATGCAGGTCCATTAACGGGATGCGATAATGGAATGTTGATGACTTCTGGAAAATGTGTTATGTATTCTACGAATATCAACTTTTGTCCATACTAACCTTCCTTCACAGGCTGATGAGCAATTCCAGTTGAGATTATATTTCCTGACCCACTGTAAGAGCCAGATTGGGATCCACTTACTGAAAAAAATATATAAGTTTCCAATAACAATAGCTCAAGCAACGTATTACCTGATCCGGCAACGGCGACAGCTCCTACTGGTTTGCTGTCGTATATACTTCCAGAAGGTCCTGGAAGTACTGGAATAATTCCACTAAGTCCTGACCCTATTGGTTTGACTGGGGCATAATTAGGTGTAACACAATCGGAAGATCCGGAATTCTGGCAAGGTGCCTTGAAAGGAACAGGGTTGACAGGAGCAGGTGTATGTAGTCCACCAGAGTTTATCGTAGAACTAGCAGATGCTCCAGCGGCGACAGTTGCAGATGCACCTGAATCATGTACAATAAACTATGAATAATTCTTAGTAGTTAGATGACGCACCAGCAAAAGCAGCAGAGGCTGGTTTACTAGCATGAATGCTCCCAGGTGCACCAGGTAAAGATGAAATCAGGCCAGCTGAAATATGACCCGAACTTGATCCAGAACCAGATGTGTAGGATCCTCCTGAACTTGTAACTGGTTTACTGGTATAGATATCACCAATAATGGGCTGTTGATAGGAATTTTTGGGTGGTTCCAGCTCAACAACTGGATGGATTGGTTGAGAAATCGGTTGAATTGGTTGATAAGAAATCGGCTGTATGGGTTGTTGTGGCACAGGAACTGGTGAAGGATGAGCTGGTTGTGGTTGGTAGCTATTGGGTCTTGTTGTGCCGGAAGTCGCCGGTTTGTAATCATGAATGCTACCACTGGGACCAGGGAATGGTCCTTTGCAGGTGGAACAGCTAACTGGGAAAGGATTAGAATATTCAAGTTCCTCTTATACATGCAAATAGATCAACATATCTTTTCGCGATTCTATTGATATTCAAACTAGATCCAAGATAATACAATATACAATAAATATCAAGAAAACCTCAAGTCTCACCTGTATTCGAGTTAGCGTTGGCATAGTTAGAAGAGACAGCATAGTTTGTTTTATCAGCTCCGGAGAATCCAGCATTAAACTTGTCACCGTTGATAATTTTGTAGGAGCCGGAATTGGCTTGTGCAGATTCCGCAGCACTCCCACTAGAATAGCCAGTCGTGTACTTGTTAGAGTCGATGACTTTGTAAGAACCACTATCAGCTGCTGCGGAATGAGCGGATCCTTCGATAGCGTTACCACAGCCACCAGAACATTTCTGAGATCCAATGGCATCAATTCCTAAAATACAGTAGTGTTCTTAGTGTGCGATAATGACGAGTAATTATTAATTCTGGTCGCAATAGACATAGCGGGCTTCAGGAAGAGGATGGGAGGAACTACTCTGACCAAAGTCCTAGAGTATCCCAGTAATTTTGAAAAAAAAAACAGCTTGGGTATTTTTTAAGATGTGATGATTAATATTGAAGACAGCTTCATTCAGTATTATGATTTATTTGTCTTCTATTATTTGATCAATATACAATAATTTAATCTTGGAAAGCTAAAGCCTAATATAACAAATTTGAGTTCACCAAAAGGTTTGATCAACTGACAATACATCTCATTTAGGAAAGAGTTATTTATCGGTAGACTTACAATGTCATTAACTTTATGTTTTCTCTAAGAAAAAAAAATATCAAAAAGTCTCACAAGTTACCAATCCTAGTCATTGCCGTGACTGTTCTTTCCAAATATCGACGTGAAGAAATTTCCAATAAGCTTTAACAATAACATGAATAACAAATTCATTCACATTACGTATTTATTTACAAGGCACAGATTTCACACACCAGACCTTAACATTTCATTAATTTATTATTCGAGGGATTACCGCAACCGAACGATCCCTGATCATAATTATTCCAAATTGCTGAATTCCAACCTGGACATTGACCAAGAGAAATGACAAGTATTTGATATTCCATAATCGATAAGGATATTTATCGTTTCATGAGAGAATTTTAGATTCAAGGAATATTTTTGGAAATTCAAGCAAAAATGGGTTTATACACACCAGCTTCAGCACCACCAACAGAAGTACTTCCAGCTATCGCAGCTGCCCCGGCATTAACTAGAGAACCAGATGCTGCTCCCACTGCAGCATTAGCAGTCGCACTAGCTCCAGCAATCGCTCCAGTATTTAGAGCTAATTTTAATCCATCAGCATCATTTGGGTTAACGTTGCCATTGATTGAGAACGCACTTGAACTTGATTGACTGAAGGCTAAATAAGATCACACAAAATTAAAAGTTAAACTGTAAAAAATAACTGTAAATCAAAATTATTTGAACAAAAAATAAACCGTTTATATCAGGTTATACTTTTTGTCAATGAAGCTTGATTGATAATATAGTTTGAGACGTCAATGAACTCTTACCAGACGATGAAGATGAGGATCCACCTGAAAAATAAACAACATTAATCATAGATAGAGATTTATATGGAGCATTATTCATTAATCTCTCTTGAATAAGACACTGACTTTTCTATATCGAGATTATATTTGTTGTTTTACGTTTTTTTCAGCGCAATGACTTTATACCAAATCATGTGACCAAATCTAATCTTCTCAATTTTCCAAAGAATGAAGCTATACTTACTGAAACTAGCCGTTAGGGCCCCTGGCTGCTTAATGCTGTATCCATGTGCTGCAAAAATATAAAAAATTATTAATCTCTTATGAGACATATCAATTGATAGTCCTATAAATAACTTTGTTTTTTCCATAGCTAATCATAAATAATTAGCGCACCTCTTTGTAGCATTCATTAGTGATGGATATACTAATAGATTTTTTGTGGGTATTCCCACATATCAGACAAGTCTCTACGGATTTTCATATAGATTAATTTTGTAGGTGATTAGTATACTGGAACTAATAGGTTGTTTTCCTTATTGATAAATAAGTTTTGTTTGATTTGAAAAAAGTTTGTACAATCCCTTGTTTACCTGACTGATCAAGGCTCACCTGTCTATTTGAACTGATTATTAGAAGATAAGAATATTGGGGAAATAGGAAGAGTAAGTGTTGGAATTTAAATTATATCTTGTTGTTTAAACGGATAATTGTTTCTTTATTTGGTAGCAAATTATTCAAATTTTGTTAATGGTGAGCCATATCAACTAATAGATGGTTTGGTTTCAGTCATAAAAATATTTGGAAGATACGCACTAATATTGTCTTGTCAGATTGTCTCAATCTTCAAATAAACAACGGGAGAATGTTGATCTATATTGGTCTATATTCTGTATGGCAAAACTATTTTTAACGCTACCAGTTAACAAAGGCTTTCCGAGGTACTCCATACCTGGGGAAGTGTATAGCTATCTAGCTCCAGATTAATTCTATTTTGCTCCAACTATCAGAGGTGAAGAAGATCATACAGTCAATAATAATTTAAGCTGGTCAGGATGGTTTCTATGGCAGGGTGTTTCTCAGCTGACTAATGCAACACTGAATAAGTGTCTGATTCAGAAAATACATTTTTCATCGGAAAAAGGTGTTGTCCCGCCATGCCTTGGGTGTGCTGTTCTATTTTCTATATGCAAAGGTGAAGACAAGGACCATTCTTGAAATTCCATTTCTCCTTCTTTTAGCCTGATCTAAGATTATAGGTTGTATTTCTAGAAAACTTGGTTCCTTTTTTTTGTGATTTGTCCAAGGCATTCGATTGCGATAAGTAATGATATTCTTCCGAGTAAGATTGTTCACTAAAGCTCCAGGGCGTTGCTATTTATTGGTTTGGAATCTATCATGGACACAAGTAGCGAATTTTTACAAGGATTATTTTGGGTCCAGTGTTTTTTCTGCTCTATGTCAGGGATCTTGTAGGTTGTAGAATCTAGTATTTTTGCTGACAACACTACAATTAAATGGTACTCTCCAGAAAAAGACAATTCATCTGAGATCCCGAGACGGTCAGGACGCACGGCGGACGTTCATTGGACGATCCCACACATCCGCGTTTCAATGGTCACGTTTTGTTCATTTTTCGAAGTCCAATGGACGTCCATAATTGGGACATGATATGGTCCAAATATGTACGTCCGTTGGGAGTCGAGTGTTGTTTTTGTTCAAGTATCTTTAATTTTTTTTGTTGACTACACTTCCCAACTAGACTATGCTATGTTCTCAAACCATACAAAATGTTTTGAGAGTATAGCTCTTAGAGTGATTGATTTGTTTCAGTTCATACTGATATTTGCTACCCAAAAAATCAAATAACCACTCCACAAACGGACAAATAAACTTAACATCAAATAAACGTATTCATGAACAATGTCATATTTTAATCCGACACACCTTTGTCCTTAATATCCCTAAAATTCACATGACTCAGCTCACATCTTACATTCATTACACAATCACAAATTTGCTGAGATATACAAACAAAGTGAACCGGCTTTCTGAATAATTCAGCTCCAGCATTGTTTATTGAATGTTAACATAATTTCTTTCGCATAATAATAATAACTGTGCTCCTTGAATCGTGATCTTGGTTATATATTTAGATAAAATCTCTCTCCACAATAATTATCAAAAATTGTATAATAAACGACTATAACAACTTACATGTTGCGGTCACACTGATAAAAACAAGCACACATTGGATTTGCAAATTCATCACGATGGTACCATTGACCTTTTTGCTAAAACACCCAAGCCACTTACTGAGATTATCCGAAGCAGTAGCCATCTTTTTATAAAAAAACAGACAAGTTCTCAACTGGTTCCATCACTTGTTGAAAAAATCTCCTCGGTAAAAGATTATCGATTGATAATTTGTAGGTGTGAAAATAATGGATCCATGAACTGTTTTTTAACAAAAATAAGAAATTTGAGGCTTTTGATATTTTTATAATCACGGAATATGCCTGGAACAATCACGAAATATGCCTGGAACAATCGTGGGGTATTATAGATATTTGGTTTCAACAGTGAATTAGTTCGATTCTCAAAAACCGCTAGATGAATTATTTTTTCCATACTGTTTTATAGTATTGATTTTCCGTTTTGACAATGTTTTATGTAGTTATATCTTGATAAACAGCATTTAGAAAATGATTCAAATGATTTTTTATTGAGATATCATCAATTTTAGGAGGTACCTTCCTATTTGATTTTATTATCTATAAAGAAATTGAAGATAAAAGTTAAAACATCAATTATTTGGTGTCATCAATGATGATTTTGCTGCTGTTGTAAAAGTTAAATTTTCACGACCACAACTAATAAGCTCCTAGGCTATAATCATGTTTTCTGGATATCCATATTCTATCGCGTAAAAAGCGTTTCTTTATCAAATATTATTTTTTACTTTTTAGTTAGAAAGCGTGAATTAATCGAAATTGTCATCGGTTCTTTCGATCAATCTGGGCATTTGGAGGGTTTAAAAATCGAGTTCCAAGATTCTGTTACAGACAAGCAAACATACAAGTCAAGCTAATATATAGAGTGTAAAAATCCAATGTTTTTTGTTTTTCCTTGACAACGTTGCATCAGTCGGGAGGTTTAAGAATAATTATTGTTCCGTCAAACAGTTTTTCATTCACCACCTGTTGATAAATGACATAGACAAATGTCAAATGATTCCACAAAATTGTAATTTTTTGTTTAATTGAACAATACCGTCATTTCATTGAGAAAAATAAAACAAACTAACCCACACAAAACGCTATATTGCAGTTTTTTTTTCTTGAATGAGCTTCTTTTTACTTATATCAACTAATTCTTCATGTTAATGATTGTGGTGATGCGTCGTTATTCTTAAATTTAAAAAAAATCTCTCAAACGCTGTATTTCTGCATGGAGAATAATATTTGATAAATAATTTGATAAATACACATATTGACTTTTGATACAAAAATTAAATGTTTAGTCCACAATTTGTCCTTTCCCCTTTATTCTGGCATAGATACCGAATAACAAACCAAAAGAATACAGTACAATATTTGCTGTCATTCGGCAATATTCATAAAGCTATTGGTGAAATCTGGATCATATTGAGAAAAGCTATGAAAAGGATAAAACTTTCAATTTCTGTACCTCTGAGAGTTTTGCTCTGTTGTGTTGAGTTCACTTTCTATGGAAAAGTACTCTTTGTATGTTCACCTATTAAAAATGTCTACTGTCTACAATGGTAAATAGTATCAAGTCCTAAATAAGCACATTTTCGAAATAGAGTAATGTCAAGTACACACTTGGCAGAGATTACAGTGGAATGTCTATACTCCAGGGCCAGATAGTTATAAGTCCCCCGAGTCATATCATTTTAAGTCAAATTTTGGAATATTGAGTCAAATTCCTATTTAGAAGCAAAGTGTATATTATTATGTCCAAACTTGGAGACAAAATTGAATATTAAGCCCATCTTGAGAGCCAAACAATATTAAATAGCTTGAAAAGCTCTGGTAGTTTAAAATTTATGTCATCTTTGCCCCTTTATTTCGTTCTTGAGTTAAGTTCAAAAATTGTGACTTAATACAGTCTGGCTCTGGGACACAGATTTAGTATGTGTCTTAACGTTTCTACCACTACTTGATAATCTCACATTTTTGAACACTTACACGAAATCACAGTTATCACCAAAATCAAAAGCAAATGTTTATCCATGGTCACTGGCCGACTCGCCTTTTCGTTATTAAGTATCTTGCGAAACAATCGTTACCCACTACTGAATGGGCGATCTCAATATCCCACCTATTTATACAAATTTATAATTAATAAGAACGGGTTTCTATGGGTATTCCAGAGATACACTCATACGAAGGAAGTATTTACCGGACATACTTTCTTAGAAATGTAGTCTGTCTAAGGTCAATGTGTGATATATCGGTATATTACGGAGTAGGCTTTTTGAGTGTTGACATTCAATCAGAAGCGGAATTATGCAGGCAATAACTTTGAGAGGACGTAAAAACAGTTAAAAATGGTTGGTAATGGTTTTTGTTAATAATATGTTGGAATATAATTTTTGCTACAAGTCTAATAAATAATACAATGGAATGGATTATGATTCGTTCTAAACATTTTTGTGGTCTGGGAGTATAAAATAATTTTGGTCGCTGAATTGTTTATTTTAGTAAAGCGTTTTTGTAAGCCTAGAGCTTATTGAGGTGATTGTAAAAATAGGGTAGACACATAGGTATTTCCTGAACCAATGAATTCAGAATATCTAGAATGGATATTTGCTCATGTTTTGGACTATACGTTATGATTTACTGTAACATTTCAACCGTTAAAACCACCCTTCATGACAGAAAAATTACTTGAAATCTGTTTGGTGCATCTTTAAAGGATAACACCCTCCATTGCTTATATACTTCAATATTTTTCGTGAATGTGTGAAGGTATGTATAGAACCTTGGAAACTGTCAAAATCAGGGTAACATGATCTGAAGATTTTTTGTATGTTGATTATTAGATGTTTCTGTACTCAGCCTCTCAAATGTCAAACGTTTTTATCACTCAAAAATGCAAATTGCAGGAGTTTCCTGTATTATCAACACTCTTCAACCTTTAGTTTAAGAGAAATCAAATTTGAAAAATGCTCGAGGTAGGCGCTCCTCACACGCAAATGCGAACTTTGAACAATCATATTTCAGACGATTTTCAATGCACAACGTCAAAAAATAAAAAAAATTGCTAGAAAATACGTATCCATTTGGTCGTTTTGCAATATGCATTACATAAAGAAAATATTCTTTTCAAAAAAAATTGTTCGACGGTCAATCTTCTTGTTAAAACCTAGATAAGGTAAACTGCAGATTAATCAGGATCAGGATTAATTTCAGTTTGGCTTCTGGGCCTTTGGTTTGATTGCAGATATTTACTCCGGCAAAACAAGATGCTATGTGAGTTCTTGTACTTTTTGTACTATACTATGAACTTTGAACAAAACGAATTTAAGGATCTTTGCAAATGTTCATCAGAAATGGTGAGATGCGTTCATCATTTTCGCGCTATTTAACTCTTCGCTATTCTCCCTGAATAGTTTGATTACACTTGTGAAAAAATAAAAAAAATATAGTAAAAAAAAAATTAAAACACGCTTTCTAACTAAAAAGTGAAAAATAATTTCTAATTCAAGATTGAATAAAATGATTAACGAGAAAATTGATGTCATTGTGGTAAGAGCGTGGGGTGCTTTGTAATACATTATACCTCAACTGCATTTTGAGACAGAAATTAGCTCGGAAATTAGTAAAAAATGATAACAATCGATATCAAAGGATCCCGCGCTTTTATCACATCGACATTAATTTTTCGTTAATAATTTTATCCTCAATAAAAAAAAAAATTTTCACTTTGTAATTAAAAAGCGTGTCGTCTCGTTTTTCACTTTAATGGCCGATTGCACCAACCTATTTTGAGGATACTTAACGCTAAGGGACCCTTAACTTGACAGTTTTGCATGCAAATTATTGAAGGAAATGAAAAACTTGGGCACCTTCAGGAGAACACGTAAGTCAATTTGAATTAGCCAGGCGTTTTACAATGTGGAAAAATTTTATGATTTCACTTTTTCTATGTAATTACCTTTTATTTATTTATTTTTTTTGACTCTTTTTTCTTTTGTTTCAAACTTTGTTACTTTTCATTTTGTATAACTAAATGTTTAAGCTACTGTACTGTATTGTTTTACTGCAATTTCATTGTTCTAAATTTTTATTTTTTTTTTCACAATTTGTAATACTTGACAATCGTTATGTTTCAATGAAACTTATGACAGTAAAGGAATTATTATTATTATTATTATTATTATAAACCGTGAGACAATGATATATTTTGCAAACTGATTCTCTCGTGTATGGAATTTTGACCACTAAAAATAATATCATTGCCGAGCTCAAAAAATGGAATCTCAGCGACCAAGTGTAATAGGCATATTATGAAAAAAATGCTTTTTCCTTCTTCAGAAAAAAATAGTATTTTTTTATCTCTTGTGCATGGCATTTCAACACATCAAAATATTATAACATTCTAAGAGTAAAAAAACATTGCTATAAGGTTAGCACGAGCTCAGATTGTTGAAAGAAAGGCGCCATCTGATGGTTTATTATGATGATTTTTTTTCGTTAAAACTTGAGGTTTTCGAGTTGGACAGTGAACAAAGAATCCTCATCTGAAAAAATATAATATATTGGACCACGTTTAGAGATGATAATAATATGATACCCACCTTTCATTCATTAATATCCAGAGATCTCCATAATTTCTTGATTAATGAATAAAGAAATACTAAAAACGATATTTCGCATCTTCGACCTAGTTTGGCAGATTGTGAGGAAGAGATAGTAGTGTTCCATACTATTTTTGTTGTGTTTTTGAAGATGACAATATTATGCTTCTCCCATACATAAATATTCAGTGATTTCCATACTAACTTCGTTTATGAATAAAAACATAATAATAACGTGCCTTCGACCTAGTTTAGCAGGTTTTGAAGCAAAAATAGTAGATTTGTTCACTTCTTTGTTTTTTTTTAGTCAAGTGAACTTGGCATTGTAAAGGAGACTATAAGAGGCAAAATAAATGAAATATTGTGATAAAATTATTAGTTACACTGGTCATCTGAGAAGCAATCAAGACATCACTGTCAATCAGTAATCACCAAAAAAAAGTGGAAATCATCAAAGAGTGTTAAGACATCTGCTTGCTAACAAAATGCAATTTTAATAGACTTTCAAAGTATCACTAGAATACTACCACCATCATTGAGTTAGATCCTTTCAATCGTACACAAGGTGATGTTCAATATCAAAATGTTCAGTTATCGTAGCCGTTTCTGAGCTTCCTGAAGTAAGTACAATATGTCTTCTTATACACTGTTATAGGGACTATAACTTTTATTCTGGAAAATATATACATATAGACATTTGAATTCCTAAAGCTACATTATACCTATTATCCGTTCAAGTTATTGAACTTGAGTAGTTTTAGTGGTTTTGGTAATTTAAATCACATTATATCCATTTCCACAATAAAAGCTATGAAAACACAAATTAGTGTTCCTCCATTTTTTTTTAGCAGTGTATTATCCGCGATTTGACAGTTATTTTCTCTTGAAATCCCAAATCAGCCACTAGCCTCAGCCATATGCACCGTACGTAAGCTAAGCCACTCTCGATCAATTTTCAAAGTTAGATTAAGCGGTGTTCCATATGCACCGAAGAATTCGCTGCAAGGATTGTTAATCTCTGGTAAGACATTTGACAACGGCGCAAAATTACCAAGAAAAATATGTATATCAATAACAATGGACAATTTGCACATTTTTTGTAAATGTGAAAAATAAAAGGATTATTGAGTACTGATGCCATTGATGTTTAAAAAGTCAATCTGCGACCTCTATTATTGTAGTAATCACCGACTAAAGAGCGCCAGTCTACATCCACGACATCACAGAATACATTATCTATCTCCTTCTGGCGTATTTACTCTAAGAACTCCCTCTCTCTCTCGAGAGGGTGATTTAGCTCCGCCCCGTTTTTGATCATACAGTGGAATTTGCGCTTACTTTTTTATCTATTCAGTATATTTTTGGGTATTCAGGAAACATTTTTTCGCTGATGACTCCCAAATATGGTCTAGAATACGTATATAAAATGTCAAGTCATTTGAAAATGTATGCAAATTGTCCATTTTAAAATTTTTGTTGCGTGATTTTTTTTTGAGTTTCACTATTTGCTTGCAAGTTTAAATGAAAAATAAGCAACTATGGCATCAATAACATTCGCAGTCCTGATATGACGTGTAACAAACATTAGCCAAAGGGTTTCAATATTCAAATTTGATGTATCAACTTTTATTCTTGAACCATCCGTATATTTGTTTTTTCTTTTTTCTTGGGTTTATATTTCATGAATGTGAGTGATAATATAATATATTATATTCTGCCTAATATAGCAAGAATAACAATCTCATCCACATGATATTACATTATATTCATAAATAATGAAAATATCACTTTTTACAACACAAGAAAATACATTGTTGGTAAAAACCAGTGGTTAAATGATTTTGGAAGGTATGTCCATCGATAAATTGATAATATTGTATATTTATCAAACTCATTATTTGCTTTGAAATAATTATTTAAATGCCATCTTGGGCGCAATCTTGTTATGTACAGGGTGATTGTTTATATTTTAGTCAATAGATATCTCAGTTAATTTTGATTCTACAAGAAAGTTTGGATGAGCAAATTGGCAGTATTTTTCATGAACATTCAGAATCCTATACTAAGAAATGCCAAAATGCATCAAAAACCCAAACATTGTTCACAACATGGTATTTTTCAAATGGGAAACCCTGTATATTTTTGGCTAGAACAATAGATCTTTTTCTTCTGTTTCCAAATGTACCATACATGTTCGTATTTGGCTCAGTCGATTTTGCGCTATTCAAGTTCAAAGTCTCCAAAAATCTCATTAAGTGGACATTATCTTGATCTTTGTTGCTAAGATACGGTAGAATCCAGATCAACGTAATGTGATTCTTATGAGACTTTGAACTTGAATAGCGCAAAACGACCGAATCAAATACCAACATTTATGGTACATTTGGTATCAGAAGAAAAAGATCTATTAATCTAGTCAAACATATACAGGGTTTCCCATTTAGAAAATACCATGTTGTGTAAAATGTTTAGGTTTTCGATCCCTTTTGGCATTTTTTAATATCGGATTCTGAATGTCCATGAAAAATACTGTAAATTTGCTCATTTAAACTTTTTTGTAAAACCAAAAACAACTGAGATATCTACTGAGTAAAATATAATCAATCACCCTGTACAAGCTTTGAAAAGCCCTAAACCCAAACGCATCGTTTCAATAAATAATCAGCGTAAACTCAAGGAAAAAGGAGAAACAAATGTGATTACAATATTTTCACATCTTAATTGATGAAAACACAAACCTTCTTCTATTGGGATCTCTGTTATAAATTGGGACTTGGATGAAGTTGAAAAAATTGAATGGATAAATTGGGAAAAATAGATCTGAAGTGATGAGACCATCAGTTTTGAAGGTTTTTATCTAGCTTATTTCGTAGAGAGATGATTAGTATGTGAAGCTTGAATAAAAAACGTAAATCAGGTCTATGTTTAGGATTCTCGGTTCACCTACCCATAAACTCAAAATTTGAAATGAGATTAGACAAACTTTGAGATAGGTAGTCATTAGATAAATAGGATACAATTAGGTAGGTACTTTCAACACCAATCCAAATTGATGACTCGATTAAACGATAAAAAAACATAGGTAAAAATATGTGGTATATTCAAGTGTGATACACTGATTTATTTTGTACCTACCTACATACAAGAGCTATTCAATTTAGCCAATAATATACAGAGTCACCCGCATAAGAACCGACATAGAGCAGGAGCATGTTGGGGAACCCAAAATGTTATGATTTAACGAACGTCACCTATGTACAAAGTTGCACCCTCAAGAAGTATACGCCTTGCAACTGAGTCTTCAAATTTCGAGAAAAATCAATATCTCAGTTATACCTTAACTTGAAAACATCAAATTTGGTACGTACACGTAGGAGCATTATTCGATAGTTATTGGGGATCAATCGAAATCCTCTAACGGGCTGATATTTCCCATGGATTCTGAGTAAATTAACGGGCTGATACCTTTGTCATGTGAATACGAACGGATCAAGGAACATGGAGTAAATCAACTCACTCAAATGAACGACGCTATGCAAAGTCAGCACATTTTCGCGTATAAAAGGTAGCCCGATACGCTATTCAAGGGGTTGAAAGAAACGAGATTCACTCCGATCTTCCTTCCCACGAGCAGTGCCAGTCGCAAGACAAAAAGTCCTCTCGTTTTCACAATACACTTCTGCCCCCGCAGCGAGTCTACTGTTGGGACCCGGACTGGCCAAGGTCCAACATGCTCATCCCACTGTGTGTGCTCTAGGCTGTATTTGGGGAGACAATTTTTTATAATAGATGTTGTTATGTGCTGCCCTAGTTTTACTCACGTCTTACGGCTACGTCCCTGGAGCACGATAGGTGAGGGTCCAAACGAAGGCCCAATCTTACGCCTATCGTGACAGTATGATCGATGCACCCTGTGTCGGTTCTTATGTGGGACACCCTGAACTCTCCTTGCATTATTGTGGAACAATAACTTGATAACTATTGCTTGTAATTGAGAACTATATTGTGTAGTATCCACAGCAGTGTTGCCGTTTGCCTTATCTCTGTCTGTGAAAGTTGGGTTGGGTTGGGATTGTTAGGGAGAGTGGGGACGGCAACACTGATCCACAGACCATTGTTAAAGTATTGCCTAAATCGATTATTTTTTTCAAATCTAAATCATCCTCCATCAATATTTCATCCTCAAAATTATTAATTTTGTCTTTAATCACAAAATCTGTAGGAAAAACATAAAAAAATCAAAGACTAGGTGGGAATTGGTTCAAATTCTTCGATTAAGCCCAGAATACGGGGCGATCAGGCTTAAGCGCTGCAGTGCATTCAAAAATGTGAATATTATCGCGATAAAGACTTCATCCGGATTACATTTCTACGGTATATACAGGGTGTCCGGAAATTACGCGTCAGGATTTTGGTGGGCGATTCTACATGAAAAATTAATGCAACAAACTTCTATACAATTTTTTCAAAAACTTCAAAAATTTTTTCAAAGTACGAATTTTTAATTATTTAAGGTACGGTTAATGTTTAAAGTCGTTTTTCTCGGAAACCGTTAATTCTACGATGATGCAACACGAGCACCTTTTTAAAAAATATTTTGATGCTCTTTACTAATTTGACATCCAAATTTATAAAAAGATTAAAACAAAAAAGTTCTAAGTAATTTTCCTAAGGTGAAGGACAGCTTCAGCCTTTTGTCATTGACGACTAGCGTCAAATTAATGGGGTACAATACAAAGAAACACTAGTGACATGCATGCAAAATTTGGCGAAAATCATTTCACTAGAAAAAAAGTTATTAAAAAAAATAAGAAAAAAAATATATTTTTTAACACCCTGTATCTTCCTTAATTTTGAGTTTTTGAAAAAATTGTATAGAAGTTTGTGGCATTAATTTTTCATGTAGAATCGCCCACCAAAATCCTGACGCGTAATTTCCGGACACCCTGTATAGGTGTTAGTCAGAGCAAAAACCGTTCAGAAGAGTCCTTTCCATTATATTAGTATGAAGGGTGTTTCCTCAATATCAATTGGTAATTGATGATTCCTTAGGTATTTTTTATGAACATCAGTTCCCATACTAAAATATTGGTTGGAAAAAATCGTTAGTGCCTCCTAGACTATTACAAAAAACTATGCAAAATTCTGAAATACTTCAACACAAATAAAATGATCGCTTCTCAATGATATCAAGATGATGGCGTGCCAGAGGTATCAGGGATTATAGTTTATCGTCGCATGCATGAGCTATCTGTGTGTATAAGACCACGTTAAATTGCAGAGCGAAAGATATATCTATTCTGTTTTCAACTTCAAGCTCAACCTGATCTTCAACAGGTTATTGTATTATCGAGGTCCACCTAACGTCCATTAAATTTGTAGCAATCTTAGCCTGATAGAGAAACAGGATTTCTCAATTTTATTCAGCCGGATTCTTATGATGGTTGCGCCTGTTCAATGTTCATTCATCTCAGTAATTCATTAGTTTATAATTCATACCCAAGTAAGACGAGACTAGGTCCATTATCATAACTAGTTTATATTAATCATGCAGGTATGTATATCAAAATAATTTCTTGTAACAACAAAAATTATGGCAAATCTGATCCAGTGATTTCGTTTAGGTTTTTCATGTCAATAATGGATATATCTCGGGATATATGTTTATCAAGTTGTTTTCCAGGTAGTAAGCTGTAAAAACCACTCAACGAACGACAAATTTCTGAAGCCAATATCAAAAATCATTTTTCTTGTGAACTGATGTTCAGGTCATTATCAAAAATCGTACAGCGTTAATCAATAATTAATCATAAGCGCGGTTAATATGTGTGATATTATCAGACATCATTATTCAATATTGTCATATTGTAATCATTACTTATTTTATTTTAAAAACATTTGTGACATTTTTCACAAGACTTTCTGAAAATGAAATCGAACATATTTTGACATTTGAGTTATTGATAATCGGATCAATAATATGAATCATTTTACTGATTATTCTTTGAATTTGAAGTTTCGAAAAAAGGATTAGAAAAAGAGTTTGGGTTTCTTATGAGTTCTACGTAATTCTGATTTGTAATCGATAAAATAAATAATACTTGATATTGTCTTTTGATAAAAATCGTGATAACTTTTTTATCAGACTAACAGTGCGAAGCTGTCAAAACACGTTTTGCGTTAAACGTGAAATTTCAAATTGTTTATTTCCTTTTTTTTCGTCGAATTCTTCAAGAAAAAGGCTTAGAAGTAGAGAAGAGCGACTCACAATGACATCTATGTGGCGGTACGGAGTATAGAAAATCAACTTTCTGAGGTAGAAAAGCATCAGAAAAAAGAGACGCCGGCGCCGGTGCCCTATGATCGTCCAACCTTCATTGATTCTGTTTCTTTGAATTTGGTTTATTGCACTCACAGCGAGGGTAAGTATGATAATGTCATCAAATGATGTTCGTGTCAAAATTAAAAAAGATGGTGAGTTCCTTTTTATAAATAGTCTTTTTGGGCTCTTGTAAGGTAGAAATGATATCCACTATGAAATTTAATGATAGAAACATAATTTTATTTTACCTAGAGTGGTCTAATGATACAAATTCAAATCATAGAATTCAATGTTGATATAACATCATTTCATTATGCCTAGGGTGGTCTATAATGTTCATTTGCTAATTTTACATCCTCTATAGATCTAATGATCGTGGCATCATTTCATTATGATATCCGGTAGCAGAACCATTTCTAGCCAAAACTTCTTGTTGTCGTCGAACCATGGAATTTGATAAATTTCGACAATATTGAACATCATTGGCTATCTCATTCCACGCATTAAGAATGGCATCTAAAAGCCTGATTCTGAGCTGATGCCCCTAGATTCTTTGGTGAATAACTTTAATCAATCGTCCACACACATCTTTCATCGGATTTAGATCTGGTTATTCAGATATTTAGTTATAAAGTTCTTTTTACCGACCAGATGTCTTCACTGAAGCGCTTAAGTATTTGTGTTTTCGCAAAAGTTGATAATGATGATAATTGTTCCGGCACCTGACAACACTTGACGTTTACTTGTCACCTTCATACACTGCTCAAACCAGAACAATTTTACCATTTCTATGTACGCATTTTTTGTGCAAGTTAGTGTACATACGGTAACAGCAGATTCCTGACACAAAACTTTTGCGATCGCCGCGAACTTGCCTATTCCGAAAGTTGATATTAACAGATATTCAAGGTGTCATTGTTGAAATTTTCCACTAATTAGAAATACTAATAACTTTTTTGTACGCACTCAGACATTTTTTCAAAATTGAAAAATTGATTTTTCCGTTATTTTTACGTACAAAAGGTATACCTTGTAAAAGTAGATGGGGCTAACCTTTCTTTAAGATATTTGCACTTGAAGTAATGTGGGTTCGAATGGAAAATAATTTTGAAAATAATCATGGGGGGCATCGAAAACGCCGTTGTGATTTTGACAAGTGTCTCGATGTTCAATTTTTCTTTTAAAAAAAATCTTAAGAAGATAAATAAAGTATCTCATTTTTTTTCGTGAAAAAATATTATAATTAGATTGATTTTTTTTGAATCAAGACATTGAGCTTTCAAACTAATGTCAAAATTAACATGATAACGCCGTATTCAAAGCCCCCTATGTTTATTTTTGAAATTTTCCATTTTAAAACACATTGCATGAATTACTTCAAGTTCTTATATCATGAAATAGGTTACTTCTAGCCACTTCTACGAGTTATACCTTGTCCATCTTATGATGGAGAAAACTATTTTTCAATTTGTATTTTAAATATAGTCATATTGATATGATCAAAGCTTAAATACTGAGGAACTATCCAAAAGTGCTCTGTAAAGTACGAATAAAACATAATTTTGTTATTACTTATCATTAGTAAATATTTCATAATACTTTATCTACTTTTCCAATATCTTAGTCTTCTTTTTCAACAGCCCTAAAGCTAAAGTAACAAAGAATAGACACATGTGTACTGGTACTCAAATGAATACATCATACACTTTACATTAATAATTTGGCTTTAGCTAGCCCAACACATAGAAAAGTGATTAAAATATATTATATTCACTTTTCTATGGCCCAATATTACTATTTGAAAAAATTATTTATTTTTTTTTTGATTTTTTGAAGGCTTGTGATAAGCTAGACTAACAAAAGTTATTGAATGTTCACATCATCTCATACCTACAAAAATAACGAGAAGTTGTTGCAAAATCTTTGCAGGAATTTATACAGCGTGGTTGGAAAAATGTTTTTTCTGCAAATTTGACCTTACTTTTTGAACATCCCGTATTACATTTTATTTCAAAAATATCTTTAAAGGGGTTTTTGGGTATGCCAAATTCAGAAACGCTATCCGTTTTCAATTTAAAAAAATGCCTAATAACTTTTCGCGTTTTTGGGGGCCTTCTATCAATCATAGTAGGCCATGGAAATGACATATGTCATTTTTTTTATGAAAAGATAGAGCTTTTTGAGTAGGTAGGCTAAAAAAAATGTTTTTTCAAATCGGTCAATTTTTAGTTGAATAGCGAATTGTCGCCAATAAAAATGAAACACTCTTGATTCATCAACTGATTAAGTATCATTTTCTAATACTTGATCAAAGTACTGTAGTTATGTCATCAATATGGTATGGTATGAACATAGGTACAGGTAAGCATTTATTAGCTCAACATACATTGCTAAAATGTGTCATTTAAGCACCTTCTTTTTTATTGCAGACTTAGTCAAGGCTTATCCACTTCCAGTCAACGATTTCACGATGTCTTTGAAGTCCTGGCATAAGTGAACACACAAACAGGAAAACACAATGAATGGCATTTAGTTCAAGTTTTCCTTGCCTTATTTTTCTATATTAGAACTGAAACATGACCATAAATATAACGCACTGAATTGATGGTGTTTTTTTTCACTCCTTGACATTTGATGGTGAAGTAGTGATTTGCCATCACATATCCATCATGGCAAAATGCCTTGCGGTCGGATGACGGCCAGCGTGCCAAATTGATTCTCCTGCCTGTACATTGCCAATAAAAATTGTAGGCAATGCCAATACTATGAAGCTACACTGCCGTCATGGCATGTTTGCTGGGTTGTATTTTTTCTGACTTGTCAGTTTGATTATGGAGCTTCTTACGGATCCCCAACACACGTTGCTCATTGTAAGTGAACGACATAATGGAAATCCAAAAATCTGAATAAATCACAAACTTATCTCAATTCACCTTTTTCCCAAGGATTATCCAGATATCTCTTCACAGACGTTTGATTGAGAATATTCCGAAAGTAGTTTGAAAATATAAGCCCTAGATCGAGCCCTAGAACATTCAAAATAGCAGATCGAGCCGTGGTAAGTTTCGATACGATTATTCGTCCGTCCGAACACAATAGGCCCTTGATTGATAATCGCAAATAAGCTCACGCTGTATTAGCTTCCAAGGTTGAGCAGTCTCAATATAATAAAAATTACTTATCAATGTTTGTAAACTTGTCATTGAACATATTTTCTCTTCAGGATTTAGAAAAACTTAAAATGAATAATGTTTACATTGGCCAAGCGTAAAAGATGTTGCTTGTATGTCTTTAAACATCTTCAATTATGAGACGAGGTCAAAATATAATCATAAGATCAAACGAACTTACCTTAGTGGAGCTCGATCTTAGGCCTTGTTGAAATAAATAAGTCGCTTAGCCATCCAATGATAATAACTCTAATTATTGTTCCCGTTAAGTCGCAACAACATCTTTAAAATAGACTAAATCAAAGGTGTGTGACGTGTGTCAGGGTAGGTTGGGGAATGTTCCTCTATTTCTCAGCTTTTGAAATAGTGATCGATTCGAGCTAAAACCCCCCACAGACGCTCGAGCATGTTGGGCGAGCACGAGTTGGAAGTAGACTTGAACCAACATGCTCGACAGTGTGAGGGTTGTTCAAGCCTAGTTGGCGGTTGGAATGCTCGGCTCGGCGCTCGGCTCCATGACACCCACCAACACGAGACCAACCCAAACATGTTCGAAAGTATATGGTCGTCGCGAGCATTTTGGGCTCGTGACGAGCCCAACATGCTGGAGCGTCTGTGGGGGGTTTAAGACGAAGGTACCACAACAACTTATTTATTTCAACGAGGCCTACATCAAGATCGAACTTCACTTAGAGTAAGTTCGTTTGATTTTATGAGTTTTGAAAAATGATCAAATCAGGTGATAATTCTTGATGATGTCATTTTACAAGGTCGAAACGTCTTCAATGATATTTGTGTCGTACATCATTAAAAAGGGTATGATAAAAAAAAACATGTTTAAAAACCAGTTCCGTATTTAAAAAATGTAGTTGATGATAGTTACTTGAATACGAAACGTCGGTCGTATACACAATTTGATATCATATTGTAGAATGGAAAAACTTATAAAACTTTCAGGTTCAAACCTCTTGAAAATAAATAGTTTTTGAAATATTCAACGAAATCAATTTAGACAATTTTTACAATCCATGCACCCTCTATCCTGTATCACGCAAACTTAAAATAATTTTGCGATACACTGAATGGATCTCCAATGAGCGTCAAAAATGGCAACTTTTCTTCCATTCAACCGACCTCGTAGTAGCACTTACTGTTTCGAAGATAGCAATAGTGGTATCACTTAAAACGGAGACCCTGTATATCCAAAATGTGCGCTCCTTGGTCGATTATGATTTCTTTTAGTTGATTAACGACTCATCACAATAATCCATATGTTTCAATGCTCTTCAAAAAAAAAACATCACTGTACTTTTATGTATGTACCTACAAGTAAAGCAGCAAAGATGAGAATAAAATTGTCGTTCATTTTAGACTGTCTTGATAATTACTTGTACCTCAACATAACTATGTAAGTATTTGTATTAAATTCAAACTTTGACTTGCAGTTTCATTTATGCCATTATATCTTTCTTGCTTTTGTTATTTTACAAAAAAAAATTCTTTGTAACTTTTTTAATTCAAATTATATGAATAAGGAAAAAGAAGTTCAAAATGCCACACAGTCTAATGAAAACCAGAGAGAGGTCATGAATTTCCAAAAACATGTTGTGAATGTCACGAACGACTGAATGAATGAATATGGAAAATATGATGTGAACATTAAAGCAGAAATTGGCTTTCTGAGATTTTTTATTAGGAGAAATGTAGAAATTCAATATCAAATAACATTGAAACCGTTTGCGTATTCATTTTAAAAAGCAGAAAATTGCGAAAGTACATAGACGCTCTTAGCAGCGTTTACCGAATAAATATAAGTCACCGTACTCTTGATACGAAGCCTAATTCACTTTTTTTAGCGGTAACTTTGAACATCCTTCGCCGATGCGGCATTTTGTGATCTGATCTGTGATCTTAACCGACGACGCGACGCTGCATTTTGTGATCTGGATTCACAAAATGCCGACGAGAAGTACGCAACAGTTATTTAGTAAACTTTGCTCTGCATGTATTGAGACAAATACTAGTTTTGTGCACTTAACTTGAATCTATTAATTTTTAATACTTGCTTTGCAATGTCTGCCAATAGAATCTAGCTCTAGTATCAAAAATATTTTTTTTTGCGACATTGTATTTTTCAAAATAAGTTTGTGTACTATCCGAGTCTAAAGATGAAGTTATAATTTTAATTTTTTTGAATTCAACTTGAACAACACTCTCACATTCTGAGATTAGATCTTGTACCTTGAATCAACCTCATTTAAAAACGGTGATACACTTTTTGGTCCTTTGTTCGCACAACAGTATAATATAAATGACTATCACTCTATTCCTAACACCATGGCCATAAATCATACCGCTTTTATTACACTTTGTCGTTTTTCTAGTGGTTCTATGTACAGGTAGCACCGCTCGCAGATCCGTAAATGTCATAATATTCATAGAATAAATATAGGAAGCCAATGCAAACAATGTCCCCTAATGGGAGATTAAATTATTTAATTGTTTCGCTTATACATACTGTCGTGACAAATGAGAATTAATTCAATGCTTTTGGAACAATACCTACATGGTGTTGATTATTGTCATGGGATATTTTGTATTATTCATATGTTGACATATAAAGTTTATTTTAGATAATAAACGATAACCGAGTGGGAGTGTACATACTGTTCAAAATGCAGTTGCATTTTTTTCGCGTGCTACGTAGAAACGATTTTCGATTTTTTTTCATCATATCAGTACTCCACCCACGTTGAGTATTTCTATCAAACACATAGTCTGCAGGTTATGGGAATGCTACCCTACCCTACCGATAGAGCGGTCATATCGAGTGAAGTAAACGGAGAAGTATATGGAGGTGATCGTTCATTTCTCTCGATATGAACGTTCTATTGGTCCCAGAATTGGCACTCTGGAGTGGAAGTGCCCCGTCAGCAGTCTCAACAGTGATTATCTGACGCGTAGTCGCATCAGTGCTTCGTCAGCCCTCTTCCCTCGTGTTCCATATCAGCAACTGTACTATTTATTCTTTCACCTTTATGGACATTCGTAATAAGGGTTCAGTTCTTCTAATCGGTATAGCTTTGACGGCTCTAGACAGCTTGAAGTTCTCTTCTATCTCCATAGACCAATATTATATACCCAGTCTATCTCTCAGTTGTCGAGAACTTAGATATAAGCTTCACTCTGTTTTTGTTGCTTTTGTGCAAACTCCTCTAGGTTGAAGGCATTCTATCATGAATTTCGATGTGAAGCGATGAAAGTTCGGGGCTTTCAACGCAGCATGACTGTCGGGAACCATGTAGATGTTCTGGTTATTGTAGCTCAATCTATAGCATATTTTGTGTATAGAAAACGCCAAACAATTTTCGATCCACGTCATCGTTGCCACCAAGCTCGTTATTATGAAGCTGGTGGCCAAATTTGGTCACCAGCAAATCATATAATTACTTGATTAGTGGCAATTATGACGTGAATCGAAAGTTGTTTGGCATTTGCTGTACATGCTTATCCGCTTGATACGCACCCTTGTTCTATCTTCCAATGGAATGCATTCAATCAAATGGTAGAACATGGGAAAAAGTTTCGCTAGAGTTTCAAAATTTTGTTTGTGGGGTGTACATGCGCCAAATAAGCTCATCTTAAGAATCTAAGTCTTGATTCCTCGGACAATCTTCAACATCTACCTGAATACAAGCACATTTCTCAAATATTCCTTCAAGACTGGCTGTACTCAATTTAAATAAAAATTGACAACATGACAACTAGACTTGACCATTAATACCATACGTTCCTAATTAAGCCATTATGATAAAACTATGCAAAAAATTAAAACATCAAGAAAATATACAGTTTCTTTGGAGCTTTTATTGATACAGATGATCTTTCACAATCAAAAGCACCTGTGTAAAAGATGAAAGCAGGTTGCTGATCTTCAGATCAGCAGAGTTCTCCTGGAAGTAAGCGTTCTTCTATCAAAAACTCGAATTCCTTCTCGAGATACTGCAGTGGACGCTTGACAATCGCTTTGGAGCAGACTTGGACCTTCTCGTGGTGTACGTGAGCCACTTTTTTCTGTAAAATCCATTGCAATAGGCAGTTTTTTTACAGGGCGTTTAGGTTGTCCCAAACTGGACGTGTGTTTCTACGGGAACCTTGACTATTCAAAAACTTTTTTAAACGCTCTGTAAAAAAACTGCCTATTGCAATCGTGCCTCAAGACTCAAGAAAGTTTTCACCAAAATGAATTATCTTTATTGATACCTACAAAAGTTAAAGGATATAAAAAATCGACAATATTCGAGAAACGTCCTCTAGCGGCCAAACGATGAGAGATAGGATACTTTTGTTTGCGCCGGAGCTCAAATTTCATAACAAAGCCACTGTTGATTTTCTTCTATATATATCAATGAGGGGTATTCCCATAAGACCGCAACCAGTTTGGAGCGACGAGACTCGTCATCAGACTCTCCCCGGTACACTATGTGAACCTCTTTTTAAAAAATATTCTCCAAAATTAATCTCGTCGCTTGTCGCGCAAACCTCATCACTGCACTCAAAAATCGTCCGAATGGCAATTCCGCAATGCTATCCGCTTCAAACCATTGTTACGTCGGAAAACGGGGTGAGTGACCGAACACAACGAGCAGTGCTGGGCAGTATCCGGATATGATTACGGTATCCGAAGACGGTATTCGAGTACTTAGCAAACCATAGTATCCGGTATCCGTATCCCCTGGAAAAAAGCAGTATCCGATACTCGAGTACTTGAGATCTTTGTATCCGGATACTATAAGTATCTGGATACATTTTTATCGTTCGGATACAATTCTGAATCAAAATTTATTGGATTGCAGAGATGATGAGTCGCTTTGGAGGTGGTGATGTGAATGCAATGATCATAATCCTTGATGTAAACGTTCTCTCTATCATTTCTGTCACTTGTCTCTCTGTACCAGTCTGTTCTGAGTTTAATACAAAAATCCAAACTTCGAACAGCCTCTTATGTTTTGCTGTGGAAATGTCTGTAGTTTTATAGTTTGATGTTTGATGTTTATACTAGTACTAGACAAGCAGAAGAGAAGAGTTTTTAACCCCGCGTGAGCGTCTCTTGATGCTGATAAATTGACTGTTCTCACTTCTCATTAGACGAAGTTGAGGTAGAAGAGATCCAAGGAACCGTTGCTAAGCGACCTACTTTTGCGCCCGCGGGCGCGAAAGTATTTTTAGGCCCGGCTGCCAAAATTAGCGACTTTCCGCCTGCTTTGCATGCATTGAAAAGTGAACTTTACGTGTAGGTTGTACAAAAATAATATTATGTTTTTATATATTTACACTTATCTTTGGGAATAGTGGATGTTTTTTATTCGTTCTCGTTCAAATATAATTACTTAAACCAATGAGAATAAACAGTTCCTCGTTAATCTTTAATATTATGTTTCATTTAGCCTTAGCGAGCAGATCACCATTGCCTGCTGCACCACTTCACAATGAAAGTATCTGTATCCGTGCGTGTACATGTATCCGGATACTAAATTTGACTGCGGTATCCGAGTTTATTGTATCCAGTATCTGGATACTCAGAGAGTATCCGTATCCGATACTCGAGTACGATTTACCTGTATCCGAACCCAGCACTGACAACGAGTCCCCACCCAGGATTTCATCCCCACCACAGTCGATGTATTCGCCAATCGAAACTGCACTGTTTGTTTTGTCGCACCCTATATGGGATCGGATCTAATTCCAGACTATCATCAATAAATTATCAAGTTCGTGACTGTGACGTGACCATACCGTGAATACATCGCTACCTATGCTCTCAAACTATGCTATTTTACTCCAGACATAATACTCGATGGCAAACAAGGATAATAATTATTTTATTATTCAAAAGCATTTAAGCAGAGTTTAGTGAAGATCAAAAACTGAGCAACATGCAAGGCAATGATTAATTATCCACCTCGACAAACAGAAAAAAATCAAATGCGCTTAATCTCATGATTAGGTGGTCATTTCTCAATCCTTCCAAAGGTGATGGTCGTAAACATATATGAATCATGGTGACAAGGAAAATGTTAATTCATTGTCAGTCTGCTTATCAGTGTAAAAAGGGTGATTTATGACAAAACTTTAGGTAGGTACGTATTCAGGGCCCAAAAATAAACATAAAAGTTTTCATAAGTATGGGTCCGCAACGCCTCCGTTTTCGACATACTGGTTGTTGAAGTTTCAATTTGATTTTCCTATTTTCTAAATAAAATCTATGATAACTCAAATCTTGAAAATTGGTATGCGGGGTTTTTTTGGAATGACGATTTCGAATCTAATCTTAGCATGGCTCAGGGTGCGTCACTTACATGTCTTTTTCACTTTTTGGTACGGACCATATTCATAAACACTCTCAATTATTTTTTTGGAAACTGATCACGTACCTGAAGTATTGACATTTCTTCATGAATCACCCTACACATAGAGAGTGCTGGCCTTCTATCTAAAAGCATTCACTAAGCAATCGTTCGATAAACTTTGAGGGCATTAAGCTCGTTTCCCCCCATGACAGCAGAGCGTTATTTTGAAACTTTTATTTGGAGATGGGGGTCGAGTGATACCTCGTTTTAAAGGTATTTTTATTCTCTATTCAACCATAGATTTTGAAAGCATTTGGTGCAACGAGAACCAATTAAAGTGAGTGTGCAGTTGTGTATTTTTTTTAGGTTATCATTCTTACTTATAACGGCTAAATTCATGAAATATTTTATTTTATTTATTGTTTCTAACCTAATTTCAGAAAATACCTAACCTTATATTGACGAATGAAAAATAGAAAAAAATCAACCATTAAAGATGTTGAAAATGTTCTCCTAATACTTCTTGGCAGATAAACATTTTGTTGGAGAATTCTTCCTTCGCATCATGAAAAGTTTGAGGCCTTATTCTCGCAAACACATCGATGATTCGTTGGCGCAAATCATTCAGAGACTCTGGAGCTGTCTTGAATACTTTCAGTTTTGATTCCAACTTTCAAAAATATACTCTGCTCCTTGGTCGTTCCGGAAAGCGTTCATTGAAGATACGAACTGCTGCATGTTAGTTGCGGTTAGCCTATCCAAAAATAACCACTGCCTCGAATTTATCTTCCAACGAACGACCCATTTTAATATTGAAATTTTTGGAAAAAAATAGAAAACGTTTTGGAATGTCAAATATTTAGAAACCATGGCAACGACAATATTTACTAGATCCCTGAAAATACCGGATAAAAAAAATATTTTGGAAATAATTATTGATTAAAAAAAAACCGTTGCACCAAATGCTTTCAAAATCTAGGGTTGAATAGCGAATAAAAAGACCTTTAAAATGAGGTATCACTCGACCCCATTTATATTTGGGAAAAAGTTTCAAATTTGGGCTGACATTTTTAAAAAAAAAAATGGATAATTCGTTCCCATACTACCCATACAAATTTTGTTCGATTTTACCTAGCGGTTCAAAAGTTAGAGGAGGGGAACTGACTTTATGTTATCACTGTTTGTTGAAAAAATGTTTGGCATAAGGAGTATAAGAAACCGAACACTTTGTTTGCAATTTATAAAATTGGGAATCATAAAATGTATAATTTCTGGGCCAATATCACATCTTAAATCTCATCGCTTTTTAAAAATGACTGATCAACAAACTAGTGTATCATAATAGTATTTCAGCTATTTCAAAAAAATATTGCTTTTATTTTCAAGTTTAATTTAACTCAAATAACTTTTATGGTTTTGCATCAAATTTGATTATTTTCGAGATTATTTTAAGGTCAAGTTGCAACCATATTAGGTCGGTCTAATACCGCGCTTGCGAACCTTTCATGGAAGAGTTTAATGACGCAATGATAAATCTTTGTACGACATTTTCAAGCCATATCTTTTCGCAACATTCTTTTTTTCATTCAAATCCATATATTTTTTGTCGTAATTATGCGGTTTAAAGTTTCGTCACTATCATTCTTTCAAAGCGAAATGTATTATGTTATAGATTCACCAGGATGAAGCATGAGTACCTACTTCATTAACTTCGATCGGAGTTCCCATAATTTATGATCTTATATGGATTTGAATGAGGGACCCGACCCTACAACTGGAAGATGGGAATTAACTCTTATTTTTTTAATTATATATTCATAATACAATGTATTAATCTTCAAACTGCTATTCTGTGACTGTTTACTAAGTAAATTTCGTCTGTGCGTCAAATTTTTCCATGATGCTTGGTTTTTCCTTGGAAAATCCGATTTTTCGTCAAAATCCTTGATAATAAATCGAATATATTTTCAACTCTGGTTAAACAATAAGAAAAAACCAACGCAATGTCACATACAGTCGTCACTATGAATCAATAGAAACCCTCATGAAAAAATTAATGATTCAATGTCATAGCGACTATTTCTTTTAACCGTTTTGGTGAAACAACATTATTATAATGCACACTAACGTGATATTAATTACTGCATGTTATTTGATGTCGGGGGTACCACACGGATACACTTTATGAATAATGCAAAATATATTCTTGACGCATTTTTCACGTGAACGAACTTGACTAAAATTTTTGAGATTTATTGTGGATTATGCACATCAATACATACTCTGCTTATTCAATATGTGTGTGCTCATATTCAAATAATCAATTTTATGAAAAAGAATTTTGGAGAAATTAATCCCAAAAACCAATGTATTGCTCAAATGGACAGTTTGCACATTTTTTGGAAATATGAAAAATATGAAGGATTACTGAGTACCGATGCCATTTATGTTTGGAAAATCAACCTACGACCACTATTGACGTAGTTATCACCGATTAAAGAGCGCCAATCAACATCCACTACGTCACAGAATACATTATCTATCTCTGTCTGGCGTATTGACTGAGATGACTCTCTCTTTCTCGGGAGGGTAATATGGCTCCTTCTCGTTTTTGATCATACAGTGAGATTTGCGTTTTCTTTTTTATTTATTTAGTATATTTTTGGGTATTTCGGAAACATTTTTTCGCTGATGACTTTCAAATATTGTCTAGAATGAGAATATAAAATTTCAATGTATTTGAAAATGTATGCAAATTGTCCATTATTAATCAATCAATGAATTCGGCACGCGGCGGCTTGAGTTCCATTTTTACATTCTAAAATGCCATTTCTTCCAGAGGCCCTTGGAATATTTATACAATGCTGACACGCCAAACAGATTTAGAATATCATTTTGTGGATCAAAGTTCTCATCTAACAAAAATGTCAGGATTTATTTGTAACAAAAAAATTAATAATGAACTAATTTTGCCGAGCTCAGCTTCACTATTGGCCAGAACAAGCGCATCTGAAATAAAAAATAAAAAGTTTGAGTTTTATTGATATGAGCAAAATCAAAATCCATAGGAGAAAATTGTAATAATTGCTAAATACATTCTACTGGTAAGTACGACATTTGGCATCATAATCACTAAGGTAAAACAAAGGTCGTGATAGCCATATAACCTGACACAAATAGCTTTCTTCTTTAATCAGTTCAATAATAACTCACAGCTAGATACATCAAGCCTCATGCCTACGTTTCACTGTTATAGCTTTCTATAACGTTATCACCAAACAGGTGTGGCAAATCGTTAGAGTCTCATGAATGTTATCGATTAATTAGTCATCAAAACTCTAGGTCACTTCATTCACAACAACCAGACTACCGAACCACTAATATGACTTTGCATACTGAAATCGCTAGGAAAGAAGGAACAGTGGTAGATCATTTAACGAGAGTCAAACTCTTTAGACCATTGGTATGACTTTTTATACCATAATCGCTAGGAAAGAAGGATCGGTGCGATGGCAATGATCAACCTAACTCTTGTCATAATGCTAGAAGCGGTGGTGGAATAGAAAACACGACTAATCGGACTTATGTGATGTCTCTTGAATAACTGAAAAAGGCAATATCGAATTAAGTAAGGTAACTACGTGAGAAATCTTATATAGCAAAATAGTTGTCTGGGTCTGGTATTATTAAAAAACACATTATCAGAATGGTGTACAGAGACATAAAATACCATCAGAAAGAATTTGAATTCTATTTCATCTATATGTGAAATGTTCATTTTATAATTTTTAATGTTCAACTCTTTTGACACGCTTCAACATAATTGAATAAGTAGTAACTGCAATTGTAATTTTAAATCTTACCGTATGTCTATTTTTGTTCTAGAAACAATAAATGCCAAAACGTTGGGAAAATTTAAACGAAGAGTGTTTTTCTTTCTGTCCTCAGTCCCGCTAACTAACTTTACATATCACCTAACAAGGACACGAATCACTATTTAAATTCTAAACTTTCACCAGTGCCAAAATGATTATCAAGGTAGAAATGAATTATCAGAAAGCTCTGAGCCTTACCTTGGGATCAACGGCGGCTTTACAATAGGGTCAAATGGACATTGACCTCCCTAATAATCAACAAGATTTCATATTGATTCACTTTAATAATATTTTAAAAAAAAAACTTCCATTGAAACATCCCATAATGCGCGCACGTTATGATACCCGAGAAAAGTTCCCCACCAATACATCACAACCGTCGCACAGATTATATGGGTCAAAGTTCAGCTTTGACGAAAAATCGCTTGCAATAATTATCATCACGCAAAAGCGGCTGGAGGCACAGAGAAAAGTGATTGGCGTAAAATCAGTGTGTTCGAATGAGAAAAAGAATATTATGTCATGTAAGGCATGGCGTCAATTTGCGACCTACGCTCCCGTTTTCGAACGTCTTCCTTCTTCGTCACACATTTTGAGGGGTTGTCCAGTAATGTCAAGTCAGCTGATGCTGATACATTTCTATTGATTTTATTTTGCGGGCGGATTGTTTACATAACATCGGTAATTTAAACATGAGATATTGCGTTAAATGTTGGAGGTTGGGGGCTCTTGACATTTTTTTCGTCTCCGAATGTTTGCGTTGTTCAACCGCACAAATCATATCATTTTGACCTCCCTATTGAGTTATCCTCGAGCCGCCACTTTTATGTATAAGGGATTAAAATATTACGAGAATAGAGATAACGATCAAATTGAGATGGCAAATGCTTTTGGTTTTCATTGCTTGATCAATCACCAATAGCAAAATTATAGAAAAAGTCTACATTTGTTTTCCTTTTTTTTATCTAGTCATATTTGCGATGCACAAGTCTAGTTACGTTAACTTGTAGTTTCTGAGACGAAACTATGTATTCAGATTTCAAGAGCAGCTCCAATGACCACAAATAACGAAAAAGTTTTGAACAGAGGAAGTAAAAATTGTCTGCAGTATTCGTGATAAACAACGAATTGGTAGGTATTGTACTTGACATTTGAGTGCGAGAAAAATTTACTTTACGCACTAGTGCGGAAAAATGTTACTTTGCCCGTAGAAAAATTTCATTTTACGTCCGGTCGAATTCGAGCAATTTGACTCACAAAGATTCATCTATATCTGTGATAATATACAGGGCCTCTTATGGAAAATAAAAAAGTTTTGCGTTCTCATTGAATCTGTATACTTCCATAACCGATCTTATGTCTAAATGATCCTGAGTTATCCGTTATAATGGGTCTCCCTATCTTCAAATTTAAATAAGGTAATAAGTCTTGGTCTCGGTCATGCCTCGATCTCGACCTCGAGACCGAGATCGAGATCGAGGCTTGCAAATCTGAATCGAGACCAACACCAAGACCTACACATCGAGATCAAGACCGATACCGAGACTCTCCATCTTGGTCTCGAAAATAACATTTTGTTTGTTGACTGTTTTTTTTTCAAGAAGAGTGACAACCGATAAAATGTTATTCAGTGCTTTTGGTTCAATGAAGTTTTCTTTATTTTGCTTCAGATAAGATGATATGATAATGGTGACATCATTGATTTAAATAACTATAAATCAATGGGTGACATTCGCTGTAGCTCCATCAAAAATTGAATCTTTCTTGTATAAAACTGGCCGCTATTCAGTATAAGAAATCAATAATCTTATAAGAGTGAGGAAGTGATAGGTGGTATGACAAGAATATTTTTATCTCATTGAGACATTTTTTGAATGTAGGTTACATTAACATTCTTTACAAAAAATTAAACATTTAATTTCCAAACACAATAATATACATGGATTTTTGAACGCAAAATTAAAGTAGAATAATAATTATTATACAATGATTTACCTACTTTGCCTGAGAAATGACTCAACATGACAGCAAACGTCCCACAACCCAACCAGTATGATTTTACTAACTTTTCGTTGTTAGGTCACAAAGGCAGATGTGACTTGACTGAAGATTGTTTTATTTTATACTCACTGAAGAGACTACAGCAGATGTTGAAAAATATAATGATTATGCTCTGTGAAACTGAATATTGGAAGACACCTATTTATGATATTTTTCGAGACCAAGACTGAGACTACATCAGTGTGATTGAGAAGTACTAAAGTGAATAGAGGATACCATTGAAAATGAAGTTATTATTTATTAAAAACTATTTCATCGAGTTTCACTGGTTGTGATGTCCTGTTCTAAGTAAGTTGACATCATCAAACAGCGGGATGTTTCTATTTTGAGCTGTAGAAAAATCTGAGAACAAGGTTTTATTGTATTCTCATGATTTAAAGTACTTTCTGGTGGATGCTTTCAGATTCAAGAATCAGCTTCGTAGTTTCACTAAAGCACGGAACCTTGTTAAGAAATGTTGGAATGTGGTAGACGATATGGATTCTTGAAGTTCGATGGTTGTCATTTCATTCTTTGCCGTCAGAAAGCTTTTGATTCTGCGATAAGATTCAAAACAAGTTGAAGATTGTTAGCGACTCTACAGAGTTTGTCGTACTTAATACTGTCTGAAATGAATCTGCCTAGTCACTCCTCAATTTCTTGTTGTACTTCACATCCCTATGATAGCTGCATGCTGAGAATAAGATCTCAGTTCACACCTGATAACGATGAAAAATAACATTTATCAAAACGTCATTGAAAAATTGATGGAAGTTGAAAAACCTGTTTCTGTTATCCTACTGTAGATTTTGTGCTATCAAATACATTTTTATGACAATGGTAATTTTAGAATCAATCCATAGATCGGACAAATCGAGGAAAAAAACTATTTATTAATATTTAGCATGACAATATTTTGGCAATCAATTATATTTAATGATATTGAATAAGTTTCTGTCATAAAAATACCGCTTACTGGAACTGAATCATCAATTGGTTAGCTGATTGAATCATAACCAAATTCATTATCACCTTTAGATTAGGTGAAAATTGATTCTATAACGATCAAATTTTCCCAGTAATCAAAACATCAATTGTAAATTTGAACGAGTTTAAGTAGAGATTGAATACTGGGCGAATTTCTCTGAAAAACTGTGATGGTCTAATAATTTGACAAAATATCTGTCCTTCAAAAAAGTTATGGCTTGTGGCTAGATCTGGTGAGGAAACTGTGATTCGTGGATTTTCACAATGGCAACCACTGAGGTGTAAGTTTTGGTGAGTACCGGTCAGAAGCACATTTCTAGGCTTCTCCTTACTGAGTACTGTCATTTTATAATTTTTTATAAAATGGTACTGCCATTTTCATGTTCTTTGCTACAATCAAGCGCTTTGAAGATGGGGATACAGTGTGGCCAAGGTATCCAACATCTAACTTAGACTTAAACTGGGCGAAACATATGTAGCCATCAATTAAATATTTTGAGACTTTGACTTTGAGTTTTCCAACCCGGTATTTCCTGAACCAAGTCTCTTGAAGTTATGGACGCTTTTCTTGAATTCAACATCTAGCAATGTATAAAATGAATACCTATTCAACTTGTACAGGGTGTCCCAACGATAGAGTAAAGTAGGTTTTATCATATAGGATATGAAAAATATCAATATCAATATGCGTCACAGGTTAGGGGTGTAAATAGCGCACATTCTGAAAATATTTGGAAACATACAGGGTGCGTCACAAAAGTATGGCGTGTAAAAGTATAATTTTTTTAAATAGAATGCCCTGTTTTTGATTTTATTTCTGGATTCTATGTGTCACTATGAACATTTTTTGTTATATAATATATGGGTCTAAATTTGATAGTTTTTGAATTATTCGAATTTAAAGAAAAAATTTTGCATTTTAATGATATTGAAAAATCATTGTTTTCTCCGTTATAAGATATTACACTCTTGAGATTTGGTAGGGATAAGGACTAGTGTCATATCAATGCTTGAACCGGAGATATTCGCTATTTGTTATACAGGGTGTTTTTTACTATAGTCCAAACTTTCCGATTTTCAAAATAAAAAAAATCATTTTTTTTAAATGATACACCCCTTTTATTATTACGGTAGTGGATTGAATATTTGAAAACCTATCATTTTTGCGAATAATGTCCTATACCTATCTTTCATGGTTATCGAGAAATTCCGAATTTTCTAAATCGCTACCTTGTGTTTTGCAATAAAACGATAAACTATGCCAAGTTTCAAGTTATTATTCAAAGGTAATACTAATATTCAAATTGTTAATCGATATTTTGTCTTAATATATTTTCAAAAAGGTGACCTCCCTGTTGAATACACAGATTCAGTCTTCTTTGAAGATTTAGCCTGACTTCTGATAACATCAAAGGCGTCACTGAATGACAAACGTCCCGTATTCTATTTTTCATATCCACCATGGTGGTTGGCTTGGTAAAGTATACTCGGTCTTTTATGATTCCCCATGAAAAAAAATCGAGGGGAGTTAAGTCGCATGATCTCGGTGGCCACGGAATAGAACCTCCACGTCCTATCCATTTTCCCGGAAATTGCATATCCAAAAATGCCCGTACATCACGATGGTAATGTGGAGGTGCACCATCCTGTTGCAGCCACATATTTGCCCGTTCGACTGGATTGATATCTTCAAGTAGCAGAGGCATTTCTTCACGCAAGAAATTCAAATAGTTGCGACCCGATAAATGTTCATAAAAAAAGAAGGGACCAATGATTTGGTTATGGTGGATGCCACACCATACATTTATTGACCAATAATTTTGACTTCTCGTAGCCAAAATGGATTTTCAGTCGCATAATAGTGCATATTATGCCTGTTTACAGCCCCGTTGCTTCTAAACACACACTTCCACTGTAATCAAACCTTTCCATCACATTTCGAAAACAGAGAGTAGTGGGTAGCCGCCGTTCGGGATATTTTGTTCGGTAAATTCTTTGAGTCAGTAGAGGGTTTCTCTCGGCTTCCCCCAATACATAGATCATGTCAATCAAATCATTCAGTGGATAGTCCATAGCCAAAAATATGGATCAAAAAGAAAGGATTAATTTTTACTTCTGTCAGCAATAATTTTTGTTTTTTCCATGGCAACGGCCGGTGATCGCCATACATTCCATATAATATGACCGAACGATTTGGAAAATTCGAATTTTCTCGATAACTATTGAATATAGGTATAGGACATTGTTAGCAAATATGATAGGTTTTCAAATACTCAATTCACTATAGTAATAATAAAAGGGGTGTACCATTTAAAAAAAAAGAAATTTTTTATTTTGAAAATCGAAAAATTTGGACCATTATAAAAAACGCCCTGTATAACAAATTGCGAATATTTTCTGTGGAAGCTTTGATATGATATATTTCCAATATCATGAAAATGCAAAATTTTCCGTTAATTTCGAATAATTCAAAAACTATCAAATTTAGACCCATATATTATAGAACAAAAAATGTCTATAGTGACACATAGAATCCAGAAATAAAATCAAATACAGGGCATTCCATTTAAAAAAATCATACTTTTTCGTGCCATACTTTCGTGACAGGGTGCGTCATGTATGTTTCCAAATATTTTCAGAATGTGCGCTATTCACACCCCTAACCTGTGACGCATATTGATATTGATATTTTTTATATCCTATATGATAAAACCTACTTTACTCTATCGTTGGGACACCCTGTACATGGTGGTCGACTGAGAATGCGGGGAACTCTATCTGGGAAAGACAGGCTTGCGGCAATACATTTTATTACTAAAACGGTCAAGTCAAGAGAAAAACCTGAAAAATATTTTCAAGTTTCTGAAATGGTCGGTTGGGGGTGTAACAACCAATACCAAGTAGAAAAATTCCCAATAAAAATATATCAATAATATCATCTTCATATTTACCTAAACTTTTTGTCTAAAACGTTTCTATCTATCAAAATAAAGCGGCTGAGATTTCTCCCGTTTTGCTCGACAGATTTTAACGAAATTTGGTTCATATGAAAGACCATAATCTGCACTACAACATGCTCATTTGTTTTGAATTTGTGACCTTCGCCGTCGCCGCTAGATGGCGAACTGAAACGGTAGCATATTTTTGAGTTTTTTCAAAAAAATCAAATGTTATGGTATATTAATTTCTAGATACTCTAAAAGTGGGTACCTACATTTTTCTTTCAAAAAATTGAAATAAAAACAAAGAATAAATCATCTAATTTTTTTGTTTTTTTTTTCAATTTTAATAGAAAAATGTATCTGTTCTCAAAATACATAAATATGAATATACCATTACAATTGATTTTTCCGGAAAAATCTCAAAAATATGCTACTTTATCGGTAAACGCCATCTATAGCGGTATCGACGAAGGACACAAATTCAAAAGCTGAGAAGTATTTTGTAGTGCAGATTATACTCTTTTATATGAACCCAAGTTCGTGAAAATCGGTCAAGCAAAACGGAAGAAATCTCCGTTTGTTTAAGAAAACAATTGGAATTCACCCACCGCTTTATTTTGATAGATAGAAAAAAACGTTTCAGGCAAAAAGTGTAGGTAAATAGTCAGTAAATCTGAAAATTAGCACATCGATATATTTTCATTGGACAAAATTCTATAAGAATCCTATTTTTCTACTTGGTGTTGGTTGTTGCCCACTAGCAACCATTTCAGTAACTTGAAAATATTGTCCAGGTTTTTCTTTTGGCCGTTTTAATGATAAATGTGTTAACCGCAATCTTCTACGATGGATAGTTTTCCAAATTAATACAGTACCTCGCATTCTTAGTTGGCCACCCTGTACCAGACTGACTGGTATGGAGATTTGCATCACCTTTGACGACATTGCATGAACTGAATGCTTTGTGTCAGGGTGTTTCAACAAGAATAGGTCATAAGGCAACATCAGATTCCTCACACAAAAATATTTTGATCGACTCGAACTTGCCTATTCCGAAAGTTGATGTAAACAAAGATACAAAAGGTGTCTAAGTTGAATTTGAATTTTTGATTTTTCCAAATAACTGTTGAAATAATCAAGTTATTTCGATGAAATTTCGTACATGGTGGTTGTTCGATATGCAAAATTCATATCTGGCCTTGGTATGGCTCTTACATGTAGGGGCGCCACCTACACGTCTTTCTACTCATTCAAATAGTCATAAATTTTTTGTACGCACTCGGATTATTTTTTTTATTGGAAAATTGATTTCTCCGCCATCTTTACGTAAAGAAGTAAAACAATATAGAAGTGGCTAGAAGTAGCCTTGTTCAAGATATTTGAAGTGGAAGTGATCCATGCAATGTGGTTTTAACTGGAAAATTTTGAAAATAAACATAGGGGGCTTTGAAAACGGTGTTATCATGGCAATTATGACATAAGCTGGAATGCCCAATGTATTTTGATCAAAAAACAAAAATTCAATTTTATAATCTGTTTACAAAAACGTTTTTTTTTGTTTACTTTTTAATTTTTTTTTTCTTTGATTTTTTTTCATAAGAAAGATTGAACATTAGATTACCGTGACAACGGCATTTTCGGTGCCCCCTATGTTTATTTTCAAAATTTTCCAGTTAAAACCACACTGCATGAATTACTTCAAGTTCAAATATCTTGAAAAAGGAGACTCCAAGCCACTTCTACATTTTTCACCTTTTTCACGTAAAAATGACAAGAAAGTCAATTTTTCAATTCAAAAAACAGTTAAAAAGATTTGAATGGGTGGAAAGATGTATAAGTGGCGCCTCCTACATGTAAGATTCACACCAAGGCCAGATATGAATTTTGCATGTCAAACAACCCCCATGTACCAAATTTCATCAAAATTACTTGATTATTTCAAAAGTGATTTGAAAAAATCAAAAATTCAAATTCAACTATGACACCTTCTATCTCTATTAATATCAACTTTTGGAATAGGCAAGTTCGGGTCGATCGCAATATTTTTGTGTGAGGAATCGGCTGTTACCGTATGGCCCATTCTTTGTATACCCTGTATAAAAGTGAAAATCTGTTTGTTCCTCATAGATTCCTCAACCATACATCCAATTGTGATGAAACTTTGGTGAGTTGTTGTAGGCATCCTCGCGAAGGTTTCTTGGTAGGTATATAACGCTCTCGTGGAGGTGCCCATAGTTTCAAGTATTTCTGAATATATTGACCACAGACCAACGTTCTTAGGTACCTGTGTTCAACAACAAGTGTATATGGAACGTTGAGCTTCATTGACGTGAACAGTACAGTTTGAACAATTTCAACGTTTGTCATACACCTTTATGTAAGTTGAAATTCCACGTTAAAATCAAGTACGGCCATTTCTGAATTCAGTGCATATTTGTTTCTTATGTCATGAACGCTTCATCTTAGTGCTGTGCTGGGGTGAAGATATATTCTTTCTTCAAAAAGTTTGGGTAAGTGCCTCTCGTAGCAAGGTCTTTCCTTCTTCCTGATCGGGAGGGTCCTGCAGATTGTCGTTTGGGATGAAAAATTCTGTTTCTTCCAGTGGGTCCTAGAGATTCTAGAAAGTATTCTCCATGGACTCTAGGTTCATCAAACTTTTCCTGCACCTAGACTCCTCATCTCTTTTTTCGAAAACTATAGTTACGTCTTGGTCTTCCTACCTCCTTCAAAAACTGACCTGGTATTTTATTTCAAGTTTTGGTTAGCATCGCATTCTGAATATAATATGTGATGAGAATGAAAAGGGCTTGAAGTTAAGTAGATTTCCAAACCGAAGTCCGCTTTTTTAAACACGTTGCCCAAATAACAATATATTAATTTCAATACACATTTGGACAGAAAAAGATCTACATAATGTTAAAGAAAATCAACTTGCATCTTAATCTGGTCAATAAAGAATGCGGAATTTACACTTCTGCTTGACTAATAATGATTAATTAGCGTCACAAATATTGCCTTAAAACATGTCAATAAAGCATGATGTAGTTTCAAGAAATGTATGAAATAAAATTCTTCTGATAAGTAATGGGTTAACATAATTCACCTTCAAAATGCCAAATTAATTAAATAAAAGATAATGAATATCGGGAAAGCACTACACCATTTCTTCAAATTAAATCTTACCTAGAACTCAAACAGGATCCAATTTAATGAACTTGAACAACATACAGAAAGAACACGACGTACTTGTAGAAGATATTTAACGTATCAAGGTTGACATAAAAATCGAAAAGCCCACGCATAATATTATTCGTGTTCCAGTGAGCAGTTGATTATCATAATGGGGCATGGTGAGATTTTACCGGTCTTTGTTTTTCAAGTTTTACCTTGACCGCCAAAGTGACGTGATTCTGGTAAATGGTGTGGCGATGATGTTTTGAGGTAAAGAAAGATCTTCATTGGAAAATTAGCGTGGTTCTCATAAAATAATTCTTACGTTTTTTTTTTAATATTCCTGAAGATATTATACAATAGTATGTATGTACCAAGAAGGAAGTTCAAAATAGCATCCCATGTCTATTCAAATTTTCTTCTAAAGTACCATATAACGGAGATATCGGAGTTCAAAGGGTTACCCAGAATGTTGCATTTTGGTCCCCAACTTTTAAGCGATCAAAAAGATCTTGTCTTCTTGTACTGGGGATCAAGCTTCGCAATATGATTCTGAGATTCTCATCTAATTTTGAATAGGAAAGCCTGAAACGGAATTTTGACAAATGATATAGCATACTATACCTACCACTCAAATCGAGCTTCGAATAAATAAATCGTAGAATTTTTAAAGGAAGATTTTCAAGAGTGGATCCATGGGCTACATATGTGGTTTGGTTTGAGTTTCATGTCCACTATTGTACCTACCTATAATCAATTGCTGGCTCGATTGCTGGACAATACTTTCTCCAATCTTTTGGAAAGCATACGAAGTCCGCGCCAGAAAAATGTAATGCTCTAACTAAAGCAATAACCAATCCATGAATCGATCCAGTATTAACTTCTTCATAAGAGTGGTCAGGTGTGTTATTGATCGAAATAAATGGTAGTCAGAGGGACAAACATCTGGAGAATTCGGCAGTTGGGTCGGCTGAGACGCATCAGTTGCGTTAGATAACGCTCACGTGTGACTGTTTCAGCAGATCATAATGTACAACTACGACGAGCTGATCCCATCAAATACAGAGCATGAACTTTCATGCGTGAATATTCGCTTGAGCCGTGGCTGGGAAGCTTGGCCGGGCAATTCTCATGATTTTCTGCACTCAGAGTTATCCATTTTTCGTCTCCACTTACCATGCGATGCAGAAATCTCTTCTGATTTTGCATCGCTTCACAAGCAAACAAAGGTCGTTCAACATCCCTTGGTATTGACTAGATTTGAGAACATCTACGTTCTCTCGGATAGTAAGGCTGAATTGAAAGTCCCTTACTCCTATCGCTTAACATCGAAAATGACGATAGATGTCCGGAATTTTCATCTGATTTGCTTTGATAGATTTCGAGAAAAAAAACAAAAAAAAAATTCATCGAGATTCTCAACCACTCAAAAGATATTCTCCAGAAACCATAATCATGTCCATCCATCAGTAAAAAACAAACATTTTTTAGGTTGCTATGGAAAAACGCTTTGTTTATCTAATAAACAATACATATAGTTTTGACATTAGTTGTGAAAGAATATTGGCGAATAATTTGTTGAGAAAATGAATATTCCTCGGAATATTCCAAAAGAAGAGCTTATTGGTATGATTTTTGTATTGGGAAAATGGGAGAAAAATTGTTTTTCGGCAAGTAAGATGTATGCGACTGTGTTTCCCAATGTGCGTCATCCAGAGCCACTAAGTGTTATTCGGTGTAGATACTTATACTATATTATTTTATTGATAAAAATATGATTTTTGGTGAATATTTTTTGACGGTCCAGAATTTGAATGAACACTTGTATTGACAGTGTTTGTACCTTCATTCTGCATTAAACGGTGAAATAATATACAGGGTGTACCATTTGAAAATCTTTAGAAAAATGGCTTTGAAAGTTGTCACATTCGGAATCAAAGTTTGGACACCCTGTTCAAAATTGAAAAAAACCATTTGATGTTCGAGTATCTTCGGACTCAGTGTATTGGAATTGCCACTGCGGAGCTGGGAAAAAACAGACTCAAGACCATCTCTAAAATTGTTTTTTGAAAGGTTGCAAAACATTTTTTCTGTTTTTTTTTGGTTTTTTCTCGAAAACTATCAAAGCAAATCAGATGGAAATTTTGGTCATAGGAAAGAACATCGAAACAAATCTGTATATCCAAAAAAATACATGGTGTCCCATTTAAAAAAAAAAAAAATGTCTTCACTTTTTTTTTGAACAACTGTATTTGCGAAAATATTTTCCTGAAATACACTCATATGTGTAGTATACGAGCTATGGATACCTGACGCACTATAGCAGTACCCTGTATATCGATAACTTCACGAGTTATCGCCTTTTTCTGATGAACACGTATGTTTTTATACTTTAATTTCATACTGTACTGTAATGTATAATTTAATACAGAGTGTCTCACGGTCTATGGTACGTTAGACGTTTACGGAAAACTAGACATAGGATCGATCTGAAAATTTGGCTCAGTACATAATCGAGTATGATCTATATTTTAAAAATATTTTCAGTTCTGCAGTGTTGCTAAAAGCGGCAACACTAACCCAAACTAACCCAAACTAACCCAAAAGTCGTGGCAACTTTTTTATTTTAAATGGACCATCCTGTTCATTATCATTTTTTTGGATTCCTTGACTGATTCTAATCACTTTTGCTTGATAGACTCCTATACCTATCGGCAGCGGTTTTCGAGATATAAATTAATTTGTAATATTTTTGTCGTAAAACACATCAGTGGATTGAGCTCAATAATTTCGTACTTGAAAACGGTGGAGAGTTGAAATTGCTATGCCGACAAGAGGAAGGTAGGTTTATATGGTTCCAATGGAGAAACCGATCTGTAAATATACAGGGTGCTTCAAATTTATCAATCTTTTTCCTATACACAAAAATGATAAAAAAGCTATTTTTTCAAATGGAACCCCCTGTATATTACTTGAAAAATGAAAAGACCAATAAATTTCCTTTCAAATGGTATCCCATGTTCCTATACCTAAACCTTCAGGTTCTACAAGAAAAATGCATTTGTCTAAAAAATAAATTATATTGGTATTATTGATATGAAACATAATGTAGTTGCAGTTTGCTACTAAAAATTAATTGTTATTGCTGCGTGACCTGGCAACTATAGGTTGCCCTAGAAACTACATTATATTTCATATCATGTATACCAATATAATTTATTTTTTAGTAAAATGCATTTTTCTTGTAGATCCTGAAGGTTTAGGTATAGGAACATGGGATACCATTTGAAAGGAAATTTATTGGCCTTTTCATTTTTCAAGTAATATACAGGGGGTTCCATTAGAAAAAGTTGATTTTTTATCATTCTTGTGTGAAGGAAAAAGATTAATAGATTTGAAGCACCCTGTATATTTACAGATCGGTTTCTCCATTGGAACCATATAAACCTACCTTCCTCTAATCGGCATAGCAATTTCAACTCTCCACCGTTTTCAAGTACGATATTATTGAACTCAATCCACTGATGTGTTTGACGACAAAAATATTATAAATTAATTTATATCTCGAAAACCGCTGCCGATAGGTATAGGAGTATATCAAGCAAAAGTGATTGGAATCAGTCAAGGAATCCAAAAAAATAATAATATACAGGGTGGTCCATTTGAAATAAGAAAGTTGTTTTGACTTTTGGAAAGAAGCGGCAACAATGCAAAACTGAAAATATCTTTAAAATATAGATCATACTCGATTATGGGCTCAGCCAAATTTTCAGGTCGATCCTATGTCTAGTTTTCCGTAAACGTCTAACGTACCATAGACCGTGAGACACCCTGTATATTACCTAAGTTGTGACATGGTTTGGCTGGCGCCATCTCATGGTAAGAAGAATGTGAGACGGACTGCCACCACCGCTCAATGTGTAGTTTGACAAGAGAGTCATATCTCGTTTGAACCGATTGGAAAAAAAAATTTCACAGTTTGAAATAAGACATTGTACGATGCACAGAGCCCTTAAGTGTCATTAAACTACTCTAAATTTCGATATTAATAAACAACTCGACTCGTACTATTATAAGTCATCTTCCGGCCTGGTAACGTAAATTAATATTCCACTTGGGTAGTCCATGAAAACCAAAAACAAACTTGGACAGAAACGTCAAATCTTTGTTTGAGATAGATTAATTGATTTTTTTGTATATTATTTTGTCTTCTTCTCTCTTCCGGCAATAACTTCTGAATGCGTCAAGTTATCAAGATGTCGTAAAGGGGTTTCTTCTTGTATTTTTTTATCCAGTTTCTGTTTCCGTTCAATCAATTGTATCATTCTATTTGAAATACCGGAAAAAAAGTCAAAAACTGCAAACTTTTGCATTGGCGCCCCCTACAGGGCATCGTAAACCAATCTCCCATGCCCGTATTTTGCTTTTAATGAAAAAGGCCTTCTCTCTCAAACGAGACCTTATTCGTCCAAATATGTTGAGTCTAACCAAATCTATAGACATTTCAATAAGTCAGACTTCACTCTTCTCCCACGTCTTCATTTGATGCCCTACAATCAAAGGTGAACCAAAAAATGCAGCATTTGACGATGATTACTGGGATCAATACTTCATTCCTCATCAGGACCTTCAAAGAAAAATCTAGAAAACCGTGAATCAAAATGGACTTCGCATTTCTCAAAAAAATATGAGATGTTTGAATTATATTAGAAAATATCACCTCCACATCATATACTTCCAAATAAACTGCAAGAAGTACAGGTCAGTGTACAGAGAAACAATGCAAAGAGCAATACAACTATATTTCTCGGTCAGGATAAGGCTCCCTAGCAATAAACAGAGGAAAACATGGAAAATTGACAATGGATTGCCAGGAAAGCAAAATAAATTGGGAACCACCTCAACTTCAAGTCATAAGGATGATACAGGACCAGTCATAAATCCAGATGAGACCAATATTTGCTATTGTGGCGTAGCTGCAACCCTAGCAAGGAATATCATGTGTCGCACTGGACAACTTTCTTTCAAAAGAAGCAGTCCCAGAATCATTCTTCGTCTCCCCAACAACCCCCAAAGAACTCGCTGAGATAGTTTCTGGAATCTAGGCAGATAAGGCGCCGGGATGGGAATGATGGGATGCGTATCAGTGAAACTTATATCTATACTCTCAGATAATGCAGTGAATATTTGGTCCGAAGCAGTCAATGACTCATTCGAGAAGAGATATCTTCCTTCTTGAATGTCCTGAAATGAATTGAATCCTACTTGACAGGAAGAATGCAAGAAGTAATTCTTGATGGCATCACATCCCAACCCCAAAGTATCCCAAGTGGCGTTCCACAAGGATCCGTCCTGGGTCCATTGTTCTTTCTTCTTTACATTAACGACCTAATGGAATTGAAGATATCTTGGCGGTTTACTATTTTTCCCTATGATGCTACGATTCTCTGGAGTGGAAGGAGTTCAGATGAAATCAAGAGTATGGTGAATGCAAATCTCAAGTCTGTCAAAGATTGGTGGGTTGAGAACAAACTTTGTTCAGATGTGAGCAAAACGATTGTGATGTCATTAAGATGTAATCTGAACAATGTATGTATGGAGGATCAACCTGTGAATATAACACAACATTGTAAGCTATTAGGATTGTACACGGTGTCCCATATAAGATCCTCTACTACCTTGTCTCGCAAGATATGCGATTTACGAGAAAAATATTAAGTCTTATTGTTTTTGAAGAAGCTTTATTGATATATATTTGACAAACAGGATTCTCAGTTTTCCCTGGGCTGGACCCAACTCTTTAAAATTAAATGGAACACCTTGTATATTATTTCAGAAATAAATTCCACATAACATAAAGAATGAAGGTAACTTTCTTAAGGTAACTTTCTTTAGGTTGTCCTATACTTATCTCCAATAGTTTGGGCTATGATGGCGATTTTTTTTCAAAAAACGCATTTATTTCAAGTAGTGAAAAAAATATAGGTGCCTAGTACTTCGTCACTCTGTCAAAATTTTTTTCGCGTGGAATTTATTATCGTCCTGATAATGGTCAACTGAAAGTTAATTCTTCGCTGGAGGACAAGTTGTGTGTATATGGGACACGGTAGCTCAGTTGGGTGAGCGTCAGACTAGAGATATCTAAAGCGAGGTTTTCTTCGCATAATGGGACAAAAGCATCAATTTTAGGACATCGCGCTTTTTAATAATTTTTGTTAAGTCACATATTCGTCGACCATCGCCCACTGACAGACACCGGTAAACGTTATATCACGTGAGAGAGGTGTGATTTGATTGCGTTCGAGGGAACAGTGGCTATGTAGCAGGAGGGGAGACCCACTCCAACTCTGGTTCCTGCTTTTTGGCGGAGGCTTTGCCCAGCAGGCTTTGTATTGTATTTATGTATATGTCACAGTAAAACCTGGTAATCAGTAAAAGCTATCTGTTACTAGGAAAGGTAAGCTTTTCCTGATTTGGAAACATTTAGCTAGTGAAAGTTGAATTCGATCGACTTCATCATACTTTTACTAGTAATTGTTAGCATTCACGTAACTTTTCTAGTGAAAGCTGCTACACTGAAAATTATTATCGTAATTATAAATATCCTTTTTGGTCCGAGTTGGAATTCGCCGACAGATTAGACGCTCTGGAAAATACGAGACTTATGAATCGCAGGTGTACAATGTGAACATTGTTCAGATACCGTATTACAGAAAATACTTAAGTATTCTCAGTAGGGGTTAGTCTGGGTTAGTTTGGGTTCGTTTGGGTTAGTTTGGGTTAGTTTCGGTTTGACACAAATTTTGATGTCGCGTGAGCGACATCATTTAGTTCCCCGTACACCTTGGGATAGTTAAATGGCGGACATAAGTTTTAAAAAGAACTTTTCCTAACTGCTTTCAGTAAAAGTTGATTTGATAAAGTTTCTCCAACATTCACTAGTGAAAGTGTACTATATTCTTCAAAATTTAACATTTCCTAACGGATCAAGTAATTGCTAGCATCAACTAGTAAAAGCTAGCTTTCACTGAATTCCTAACATTTACTGTAACATATATACTTTTTAGTTTTATGTAATACATGCTCAGCTTGAGGACATTGTTCACAACCATTTGTAACCACTTGTAACTATGAGCGAAATAAAAGAATGTGCATGTAAGTAAGAGACACGCCTGGGGTGTCACTTTTTTTATTATTCCCATGTACACACACTTGTCCTCCAGCCAAGAATTCACTTTTTCCAACACACAACATAATGATATAAAATTCCAGTTGGTTAGAATGACTGCCAATTATATAGGGTGATGTCAAAAGTTGAACCCAAAGAGAACATATAAAATCATCAATAAGTCGAGAATGTTAAATAGAACACCCTATATATCGTAACGGATTTTGATTGTTCATCATTTGCATGAAATAGTCTACACCTATCTCTAGCCGTTAAGATTATAATCGCTATATAATCTTTTATGCAAAAAAATTTTTTTGTGGTAACTCAATGAGAAAAAATGAGTATGAATCAACACAAACTGGACAAATACATACATATAACCATGATTAAACGAGATCACCCACCGAGAATTTGAAGTGAAATGTCCTACAGGTCCTCCATTCTGGGCCATACAAGTTGTCTACATAGATGATGTTCCAGTTTTCTTAATGCATCTCTGACTAAGTGACTTCTGTTGAGAATTGAATTTCTTGCTCCACTCTATCCATAAGAATATTGATGTCTTGACGTTTTTTTGAAAATATTCATAATATTTTTTATCATTGACTTTGCACAAAAGGTATTTTTTGCATAAAAAGGATTAAATACAGAATATTTTCTAAACGGCTAGAGACAGGCATAGATTATTTCATACAAACTAACCTTTATTTTTGGTAAACAGTCAAAATCCGTTATGATATACAGAGTGTTCTATTTAACATTATTTTTGACTTATTGGTGATTTTATATGACTTCATTGGGTTCAACTTCTGACATTAACCTGTATAATTGCCAGCCATTCTAACCAACTGGATTGATATGTTTCGTGTGTAGAAAAAAATTTGGCAGAGTCACGAAATACTATACACCTATATTTTTTTCACTACACGAGATAAATGCGTTTTTTGCAAAAAACAAGTTTTTCAAAAAAAATTAATATCTGAATTTATTTTGAAAACCACTCAACCGATTTTGATGACGTTTTCAGGGTTTCAATACTAAATGGTACTGCAAGTTTCTGAGTATTTGAAAAAAAAACCTCGTCCAGCACCGGAGTTGGAGAACATGTGTGCATTATTTTTCAAAAAAAAAAAATTGGTATCACACAATTTTTCAGAACAATAATCCTTTATTCCAAGACTTCGTTCAATTTCCAACAAAATAGCTTTCTTGACTTTTTTCTCTCCGACGCATCGTTTTCGAGTGAAGAAATAAAAAACATACTAGTGTCCGTCAAAGCGTTGATAACCGAAAATTTTCAGTTCTGCATGGAAATCCTACTGTTCTACTCGTCGGAGAGAAAAAACTCAAGAGACTTTTTTCATTGGAAATTGAATGAGCATTATAGAAAAAACAAAATTTTGTCTAAAAAACAGTTGCGTGTAATTTTTGTTTTCTCGAATAACAAAACACCCTGTATCTAGGAAACGGGGCACTACTTCTGGCCATGAGTTCCCCATCTCAAACTTTTCATTTATGGTTCTTCTATTTGCTGTATAGGTAGTGACCAATTGATCTGAGATACCCTGTATATCATTGGAATTTCTTTAAAATCAATAAGACTTCATATTCAACTTTTTCACGTAAATCGCATATCTTCCGAGATAAGGAAGTATCGAATCTTATATGGGAGCTAGCTATCTATGAACAGGGTGTTCATAGATAGCTAGCTCAAATTTAACCAGCAGGTGGACAGAGTATTTCTGAAAGTTTCTTCAAGTTGCTATGCTATCCAACGGAACTGGGTAGGGTAGTGGCCAGAAATGGTCATTTTGCCTTGATGGAGAGCTATCTCCGATAAGGTATCTGTTTTTGGGGACCTTTTTCCACAAGCCTAATGACCCGCCTGTTTACGGTGCAGAAGAAAGCTGTTAGATATATATGTGAAATTGAGCAGAGCGAGTCGTGCATGCAAGAGCTATTTTGTGAGTGAGAACATCCTTACCTTATTCTGTTTATTTTTGGTAGAAACGGTTTGCCTTCTGTCAAAAAAATTTGAACGTGAACTCGTATCTGACAAAAGCCATTGTAGCACTAGACAGAACTTAAAAATATGTACGCCAATTCCTAGTAGGAGACTTACTTATTTTTCGTGGTAGACAACTTTTCAGCGATCTACCTGTATCCTTGAGAAGTATGGTTGATAAAAAACTTTTAAAACTTGAGAGTTAAGAGATTGTTAATGTCACGTCCGTACTAGTACGTTATGTTTGTTCATTTGCCACTATTTTCGTATACTTGTCTTGATTATTGTCTCGCTTTTACTATATTTTCTATTTAACTATGTTATATAATATTCTTTACTTTATGTTTTCAACAGCTTTGACAATACCTAATTTTTTGTTTAAACTTTGGACAATAAAGCATTTTTGATTGATCGATTGAAAACTTGAACGAAGCTAGAGCGTTGAGGCTTTCTCTGTTATACACGTTGTCTACACTATTTGTGAAATCGTATGATTTTATAAACACACGTTATGAAAAAATCACCATATTTGTCAAAGATGACCATTTAAAATTAGTGATCAGAAAAAATATCTTCATACAACTGAGTAAAAATATGACAGTGTAAGGTGGAATAAGAATACCAGAACATTTTATCATGTTTTCCATTAAGCATTTGGCGTAATTGGCCAAGAGCCTCAAACCACCTTTCCTCAATTTGGGGGCGTGCAATATCTTTCACCATTGTCAGTTTTGTTATCAACCCTGGTTGGAGTGGTTGGGGAGCAGGATGTGATTCACAGAATATTGAAAGATGTTCAACAAGTCCGCTCAATGTTCTCTGGCTATTTTGCTGTTTGAGAGGTGCTTAGCCCCATAAGCGATGCATACAGAGGTTTTGTTGCAGCTGCGGGACAAAAATAATTAGCATTCCATTTCGTTGGCAGCCCGCGTGTTTAAATTCAATTAAGTAAATTCAGCTTGTCTTTATCGCACAGACATTTTTATATATTTTTCAAATGTAAGTGGTACATTAATTTTCATGTTTACGTGTTTGTTTTTAATGGCAATAGCTTTTGGAAAAAAACATAATTGTTGACAGTATAGTGAGATTAAATTTGATCATTTTGGATTCGTGTGACAGTTGTACGAAGTCCAGTGAATCAAGGACTTCTACATTATTTATTGATTTGTGGAGAGAGAGAGCGCGCATTACTATTTCCAGATCAGTCGTCTCTACTTCTGAAATTCTTCAAAAAATTTAAACTATATCTTACTAAAGAAGTTTTCAAATGACATCAAGGTGCTGTTTATCGATTGAGAGTTAACCAATATGGGTTAGCTGACTCTGCGTCAACTTAGCCCCTGCCAAATAGACAAATGTCAAACATTTTGAGGTTATCCTAAAGTTATTGAATTGATAAATGGGCCCTAAGTGCAAGTTTCCAATCGTGTGGGTATTTCATTTCCGGCTATAAAGAGACTGTAAAATAACTAGAGCCTGTGCAATTAGGGAATATTACAGTGCCGTAAACAAATATTATGTCCAGGTGGAAGAACCGCCTTTCCAAAGGTCATGTATTCCAGTGCCGACTCGTACAATACCGGGTCAAAAAAATGTTGTTATTTTGATTGTATTTACAATAATAACGAGCATGACGCCTTACCTGACATGAATCTGTACTCTTCTCTAATTGAACAGACTCTAGTAAAAAAAAAATAGCGAATACACAGTACGTAACAAAATCATTACCTAGTAGAAAGGAAACCTAAACATGAGCTTAGTTTCGAATGTGAAGCAAGTTTGAACCAACTGTTCAAGATTATGGAAAAAGTCTCGAAAATGAGATAAATGCTCTATTTATCATGTGTTGCACTGCTCACCTATAAAAGATCTCTTGTTTTTTTTTCAGAATCGATCAATCATCTATGAAATTTGAATTCGGCTCAAAATTAGCATTAGTTGTTCTGCCATTGTGCGGCAGAAACAATGTTAAATAGTTTTTCAAATGTTATATTATCTTTTATCTAACGTCATGGTCACTTTATATACGTCATGATCACCTCAAGCAAAAGATACAGCCTTCAGGTCATAATACATGGATATTCACCAACGGGAGATTCAAAAGACGAAAACACTGAAACCTCCAATGACGATTTGGTAACGGCAAGAAGACAAGGAAAAGCACAATTCTTTATAATCACAGGAGATTTTGATGCTAAAATCGGAACGAAAGAGCAAGGAGATATTGAAAACTTCAGAATAGGCGACACGAACGAGAGAGGGAAGATGTTATGCAACTACTTGAACAACGAAAACTTATTTTTGCATCAATACATTTTTCGAGAAACCCAAACAACGTAAATGGACCTGGACCAACCCGGACAAAGTAACTAAAAACGCAATAGACCACATTCTCTGCAATAAGAACAACATATGCACCGACGTGACAGTGATTAGTGATTAGTACGAGCGAAGATCAAGATACACATGAGAAAAGAACGCAATAAACTCATCAAACAAGAACGCTCGCCACTGTCTCAGAAACAGATCGAATATCAAAATCAACTACGAACAAGACTAGCACCAACAGCAACAATAGAACAAATTCAAATAGACGAACAAGCCACGGAAATAAAAGAAACCATGAACACATCGGTCAAAAAGGTCTGCTCAAAATCAAAAATAACAAAAACCTCCAAACTTCAACCAAAGACCAAGAAACTCCTCAAAGAAAGGCAAGAGATCGAATAACAAAAAGTTCCAAAACTCGTAACAAAGAAGTGGAAAAATAGGAAATGAAAGTAGGTACTCAAAAGAATAAAATCAAGAGGCAGAACAAGTATGATAAAAATAGAAAACGTGAGAAACGTGGTCGAGAAAGGAGATAAGCCAAGCCATTGAGGAATTTTACACCAAGACTTGTCACACAGACACACACATCAACAACGAACTGAAAGAAATATACTTGATACTGGCTCAGATGAGATACCGGAAATAACGAATATAACAAATAAGAAGGGCTCTTAAAAAACAATAAATGCGCAGGGTAGGACAAAATTACAGTGAAAATGCTGAAAATCGGCGGCAGAAAAACAGAACAAATTATTGAAGATTCTTTTAAATAAAATAATTGACGAGGGAAAAATTCCACACGATTGGTTTAACGCCGAAGTTATCTTGATATTCAAGAAAGGAGACAACACAAATATTGAAAACTACCGATCAATATCCATAATATCACACCTCTACAAGCTGTTAACCAAAACCAAAATCATAACCAATCGCATAACAAATAAACTCGACTTCTACCAACCTGTCAAATATGATGGATTCAAACACTTTAGCACCACCTGCACAGTGCACACCATGAGAACACCGATAAAGAAGTGAACCGAGTATTATAATGTACCGCTCCATGTGGCTTTTGTAAATTTCCAGAAAGCATTCGACTCTATCGAAACATGGGCTGTGTTGAAATCATTAGAAAACGAAAGAATCGACTCAAGATACGCGAACATTATAATAAACATATACGAAACTGCTACCATACAAATGAAACTAGACGACAAGACAAAAACCAACCAAATAAAACTACAAAGGAGACTGAGACAAGAAGACAATATCTCGTCTAAACTATTCATCCTTGTATTAGAAGACGTTTTTAAAAAAATAAAATGGGGAATCAAAGGTATAAACATCGACGGAGTATACTTAAACCACCCCAGATTCGCGGACAACATATTCTTGATAGCGAATAATCTTCAAGAGTTAAACGAAATCCTACAACAACTGAATTATGTATCCACAACCTTCGAACTTAAAATGAAGTACAAGAAAACAAAGATAATGAGCCAGGAACAGACAGATATAACAATACAGAACCAGAGGATAGAAAACGTAGAACAATAGTCTAGGGAAGTCAAACCATGATGCTGAAATAAAAAGAAGAAAACAACTGACATAGGCCGACTTTGATAAACTTGTATACATTCTAAAAAATAATTACATTCCCATAAACTTAAAAAGAAAGGTATACGACTGTTGCGTATACTCGGTGTTTACATACGGCACAGAGACCATGTCCCTCACCAACAAGTCTGCTTAAAAACTAGAGATAACCCAAAAGGCGATGGAACGATGCATGCTTGCAATATTGCTAAGAGACAAAATCAGAAAAAGTAAATCCTAATTACAGAATATTTTACATATCACGGAGTATTTTTGCTTTATATTGCTCAGAAGTGCAAAAATACCCTATCTATTGGCACAAAGCTCCCGCGCTTTGTGCATCTTTTACTCCGTGGAATAGTTATGCTGTCTGACAGTCTGTCCCAGAACATGTGTGTATTCGTTCGGCGCTCAAGTCAAATGCATTTTTCTGTGCAAATCAGTCGGAACTATTCGGGAAATCGCCCGATATAAGGGCACCACCGTACGTTATTCGAAGATTCACTAGGGCAGGGAAGCGTTTTTACTTTTTCTGGTTTGTCCGAAACCTTGTACAATAATTTTGTGCTGATTGTACTGATATTTTTGTTCAAAACGAAGCAGGTCAGTTCATTTGTCATTGTTCCAGTAGAATAATTTGTGATCTGCCTTGTCAGTTGTCACCATTGTCATCCTGTCAGTCCGTTTCATACACGCCGATACGCGTATGTGACGTCACGATGAAGTGAATAATCACTCCAAAATCTACCGAAATCAATTACAAAAACATTAACACATAAAAAACCAAGACAAATCACGATATAAATATCATACAACTCTAGCCTTAGTTAATAGCGGTAGAAGATGCCTTTCTTCTTGGTAACGGTAACAAAACATAATTCCAAACTTTTTCTCCTTTAATTTAAGCTTAAAAACCTACGTATGGAGTTTTTATTTAGAGATTAGATTCATGTAGATGTAGATGTCGTCCACTGGAAGCGTAAAGCGTAAATAAGCGGCTACGAGCTTAAGCGACACGAGCGTCAACAAGCGACTATGTGCGGCAAATCCCAATTATTGCATTTCAATGACTACCTCGTCCACTAGAAGCTAATTTGAACGTGCGGGTACGCGCGTGAACGCTCTTGCGCTGCAGGTTCTAAGGAAATGGGATTCACGCTCGAAGCCGCGTGAATAGAACTATATTTCTATGAATATGTTGTAATTTAGCTGGTTTTGGTTATCTTTTTACTTCCATATAATTGTTAGTATAATTTGTTATGAGCAAACAAAGCAATGGCCGAAGAAACTGTAATAATGGGGCATGAGGATCAGATTTAAACCAACTTGATTCTAATCATGATGTATATTACTACTGGAATGCGCTCATTTCTCGCATTCCCCAAGTGCATCGTTTTATCACAAAAAACACTGCCAATATTCTTTCGACATGTTGCCAAACTTATAATAATAAAATCCTAATACATTACACCACCCTACCTTTAATCTAGCTTATACCCTATAAAATTCTAACCTACTATTCCACCATACCCTACATCTACTACATGATTTGTACACATTTCATATAAATAGTATAATGTATATTGTAACTATTCATACATTAAACGCTCAGGCACCTTTCGCACACGTTGTGGCCGTGAATAGTCCTCGGACTCACTAATACTATTTTGCACGTCTGTCTGATTGGGATTTGATTTTATCACTTCCAAGTCACTTTCTGAATCTGAATGATCATTATCAAATGTACGTTTCGATCGCACATTTATTTCACTGGTTTCACTATTACATAATTCGTCTATTCTACCAAAATTTGACCTAACTTGATTAAAATGTCTTTTCCACAAATAATCACTATTTAATGGTTTAACTAAACAAACATTTTCACCTAAAAGTTTAGTCACGATTGCCTTTGCCCAGGTAGGTTTAACCCCTCTGTAATCTTTCGCATATACAATTTGTCCGATACTCAAATCTAGCTTCCCTCTCCCTCTAAAATATTTTTTGTTTTGCTCTTGAGCCTTTCTCAAGTTATTTTTTACCATCATTGAGTTATGACCTTCCAAAACTGAACCTGAAATATTTTTGGGTTTAATAAAATCCAAACGCGTTCTCAAATTTCTACCAAAAAATATTTTTGCGGGAGATTCGCCTGTTGCACAATGTCTCGTATTTCTATAGGTTAACAAAAATTTACATAATGACACTTCTATGTCACCCTTTCCTAATTCCTTCAAAAGAAATTGTTTCACCGTTTTTACCGTATTTTCGGCGGCACCATTACAATGAGGCGAAAAAGGGGGCGACGTAATATGTTTGACACCATTCTTCTCCAGAAAATATTCAAACTCACCTGATACAAATGTTGGACCATTATCTGAAATTAATTGTTCAGGCAAACCAAAACGAGCAAACATACTTCTCAAAACCTTGATTGTTTGTTCTGCCGTAATTCTGGTCATAGGAATGACCTCAATCCACTTTGAATACGCATCCAAAATTATTAAAAAATTTGTTTTATTTTTTATTTCGAAAAAATCCACATGAATTCTGGACCAATTTCCTTCAGCGATCGGCCAACCAACCAACGGAACTTTTTCCGGATTAGGACGGATGGATTGACATGCCTGACAATCTTTGCAAAAACTTTCAATATCTTTGTTAAGAGATGGCCACCAAAAATAAGATCTCGCCAAACATTTCATTTTTACAACTCCTGAATGCCCACTGTGCAGCTCAATCAACATACGTGCCTGCAAAGAGCTCGGAATGATTACACGATGGCCCCATAGTAAAACATTTTCATCAATACTCAACTCCTCACGCCTGTCAAAAAATGGTTTGATCCAGTTATCTATGTTTGTAGGCCATCTGCTGGTTGCATATCCAAACACCCTAGATAACAAACGATCAGCTTTGGCTTCTTTAGCAATTTTCTCGACATCCACAGGAATTTCACAGTCTTTCATCATGAAATGAACCCCTACTTCATGCTCCATGACCTCCTCCCTATCCTGCGACTCCACTGGCAGGCGACTAAGAAAATCAGCAATATTCTGACTGGAATTTATGTGCTTTATGTCGAAACTGAAACCATTCAAAAAATTTGCGTAACGTTGTAAACGATTAGCTCCCATCACAGGAATACCTTTCTTCGGTCCAAAAATTGACACCAACGCTTTACTATCCGTGATCAAATTGAATTTTCTTCCGTACAAATATTGATAAAACCTCTTTACTCCCCACACTATTGCCGTAGCTTCCTTATCCAACGTGGAATACCCTTGTTCAGCTTTGGATAAAGTTCTCGAGGCGTAACAAATGGGTTTCTCCACTCCATTATCGAAAATGTGAGATACTACGGCGCCCAACCCGTAGTCTGAACTATCAACCGTTAAACTAATGGGCAATTTCGGATCAAAATGTACCAAAACTTGATCTGACATCAGAACCTCCTTGATATTATCAAAAGCTGCTTGGCATTTGTTGGTCCAACTCCACGTTGTATACTTGCGCAAAAGGCCATACAACGGACTTAATATGTCCGAAATGTTTCCCACAAATCTATTGTAATAATTAATCATCCCCAAGAATGATTTCAACTGTGTAACATTGTGTGGAATTGGCAACTCCTGTATTGCTTTCAATTTTTCTTTCGATTTATGAAGACCATCCTTATCTATCACAAATCCAAGATAACAAACAGAATCCGCAAAAAATGTACATTTGCTCTCTTGAAGCGTTAAACCAGCATCCGCCAACCGTCTCAACACTTGTCTCAAATTGTCAATATGTTGTTGCTTACTACCACCCGTGACCAAAATATCATCTAAAAACAGCGCTACGCCTGACATATTTTGAATTGTTTGCTCCATTATTCTTTGAAACTGCGAAGGTCCACATGTGATTCCAAATGGTAATCTATTAAACTGAAACAAACCCTTATGCGTACTAATACAGGTAAAGGGTCTTGATTTATGATCAAGAACAATTTGCTGATAAGCCTGACTTAAATCCAATTTCGTGAACTGCACACCACCTTGCATTTTACTGAACAAATCATCAACTCTTGGAATAGGATATTGGTCCGCAATAATATGGGGATTTATAGTAACCTTATAATCGCAACATATACGTACGCTACCATCTCGCTTCAAAATAGGCACAATGGGTGTACCCCACTCCGAAAATTCTACGGGTGAAACAATTTCTTTCTCTAACAAACTATTCAACTCCTGCTCCACCTTGTCTTTCATAGAATAAGGTAAAGGCCTTGGCTTGAAAAATTTTGGCGTGGCACTCGGTTTCATTTTTAACTCTAATTGAAATGCTTTAAAAGTGCCTAATTTTTTTGAAAATACTGACGAAAACTCATTTTTCAACTTGGTCACAATTTCATTCTGAATATTTACACAATTTAATTCTCTGAAACCCATATTGTAATTACGAATAAAATTTCGCCCTAACAAGGCCGGACCTTCCGTTTCCAACACATAAAATGCCAGCCTATTTGTTTTGTTATTGAAAGAAACATCCAAATCAATTTTTCCCAGCGGTTTAATTTTATGACCTGAAAAATTCACTAAAGAAATATTCGTCTGCTGCAATGGATAGTCAACAAAATTTTTTTCATATACCGAAAAAGGTAAAACAGACACCACTGCTCCCGAATCTAATTCAAACTTTATCACTAACCTTTCAACTAAAATATCAATGTATATAGGTACATCCTTTTCTGATCTAATCATATATACAGGAGACACCTCCTCTGTATTATCCTCCTCACATATTTCAACAAAACGTAAATCTCTACTTGTACACATCGCGCGTAAATGCCCTCGTCGACGGCATACATTACAAACAAATTCTTTATAAGGACAAGTTTCTGCTGAATGCGAACGCCCGCATCTCCAACACTTACCCCCGCCTGGTATTTGATTTCTTCGATTTCCGTCTCTCTCTCCATGTGATAGATCCCCATCATGTATCATACCCCGCGGCTGACGCTGGTTCCACGATGATTGACTCCCACTACTCCCAGGTGCCCATCGTCGACCACTGTTGCCAACATGTTGTGAATGACGTGCTGATCGACTCATATCCCGTTGCTGGCTTTCATTGACTCTAAAAACTCCATGATCCTCCTCTCGCTTAACTTGAACTGCGAGAGTGGCGGCTTCTTTAATTCCAGTTTGAGTAGCTTCTTCAATCATGGCAGCTTCCAGCGCTTTGCTCAAAACAACTGTTGACTTTAAACCATAAAGAGCATTCTTCACTTTTCCGTCGTTATAATGGTTGATAAACATATCAGTAACTTTAGTTTCAAATGTGTTTGAAAACTCGCATTTGCTTGCCAAACTTTTGAGTCGTGTGACCCACTCCTGCGCACTTTCTCTCTCACCTTTCCGAGCAGCATAGAATTTGCCCCTTTCTACCCAGACTACATTCTTTACGTCGTAGTACGTAGATATCTTGATTATCAAATCCTCATAATCACAATCCTCTGGAACATTTGGAACACACAGGTTTGTTAATAACAAATAAGCTTCTTCCGATAAGGCACAAAGCAGTATTGCCCTTTTAATTTTAGCGTCTTTGGTATCTTTTGCAATAAAATACTGCGCTAGTCGGCTTTTGAACACCTTCCAATCACTGATTTTCGCATCGAACACTAGATTTGCGCCGAATTCACTAACGCCCGCCATTTAACTTTTTATACGGACTCACTTCAGAACTATATTCACTTATTTACGACATCACCCCATGCACCCAACGCAAAATAAATATGGGTTCAAACTCGTCGCCATGTAATAATGGGGCATGAGGATCAGATTTAAACCAACTTGATTCTAATCATGATGTATATTACTACTGGAATGCGCTCATTTCTCGCATTCCCCAAGTGCATCGTTTTATCACAAAAAACACTGCCAATATTCTTTCGACATGTTGCCAAACTTATAATAATAAAATCCTAATACATTACAGAAACGTCACATCCTTCGGTGGGACATAGAGAAGAGATATCATTCTCGAGATATCCAAAGAGAGTCTCTCTTTTTCAAAATAGGGTTAACCCAACATAATCGTTTTCTCTGAACTCTTCCACGCTATCCGAATGAGGTTTTTAAAAAATATAGATCTTCCGCCTCCATTTGAAGTTTATAAATACAAGACGAAACAGAAAATAAATGACGGAAATTTTGCAGCTTGGCGCCAATGTAGCCTGTAGTGGACGACTCCTGTAGCATGAAATCGCTCATCTCATAGACGCTTGTTGACGCTCGTATCGCGTGAGCTCGTAGCCGCTTATAAACGCTTCCAGTGGACGACCAACCTTAATTCCATTTCGATAGGACCTGCAGCGCAAGCACGTTCACGCGCGTTACCACACGCTCAAATCAGCCTCTGGTGGACGAGGTAGTCACTGAAATGCAATAATTGGGATTTGCCCTTCGACCATATACGCTTGGTATGGTCGAAGGATTTGCCGCACATAGACGATTGTTGACGCTCGTGACGCTTAAGCTCGTAGACGCTTATTGACGCTTCCAGTGGATGACCAGACTTGGTACGAGTGTTCAGACGTCGGGCGCTCTCAACAATTGCAATTTCAAGGCCAAATAAAACGTATGCGTTCCTTATGAGGCAATGGGGAAAACAGGTTCTTGTCGCTTCTCATTGTGTTCTCTGCAATTACCCATTATTATATTGAGAAGGTGAAAGCGCCGTGTTTTTTCACGAGTTTTTTTGGTAGCGCACACTCATACTTACACACCATTAAGCCGCCACTGCATTCCCTTCTTTCGGAGGAAGCATTTTTGATGCTTTGAAACAGATTTATCCTAACATTTTGGATTTTTGGCGTTTCATGCAGACTGTCGGGACCACTTCTGAGGACTTGGCAAATAGGATTTGTGACTTATTAAAACAAATGAAAAAAGTAGTTGGTTTGAGATGTTGTAGGTACATATTTACCATACCTGCAGCAAAATATATTCTATTGAGGGGATTCATCCGGTCTTAAATTTTACTCAATGCAAGCATTTTTTCTGAAATGTGCCATTCTTTTTATTACATCACCTTATGGAACAATTCAAGTTTTATAAGGTAGGTAAGATATCAAACTAGGCAACCCCATATCTATTTTTGCAAAAAAATGGCAACAAAAACGGTATCTTAATGGTCAAAAAATACGAAAAATCTACATATTCCGCCCTCTTGTCAGAGACGTATAATCTGTTAAATCAAAAAAATCGATAGTGTATTAACTAAATTGAACCATTCTGAGATCATTTCTGGCAATCTCCGTTTGATATAATTAGACAGAAATCCGTAATACCTTCCACAAAATCTCATGTAATTTACAATAGATTGCCACCGTCTTCGAACAAAATCTATATACATAGACATCTCTTTTGAGGCGTAATGTAATGTTTACTTAGTTTGGTTGCCGGCGTGATGAATACCTACTGTCTGTTTTCATCACGTCATCCCGCGGGCTGAAAAAAAATCATCATGTTTTTGTGGATGCGTTTTCTGGCCGACTACATTACATTTTAAAATGATATAACTTTGTTTGGCAGTTGATATTGGATTTAACGAAGAATAAATCAAGACGATGAAAGTCTGAAGATAGAATTTCCAACTTTTTGTTAGTTGAAATATACATCATTATCAAGCAAAGTTCAAGTTATTGTGAAGATTTTATTGGTGATGAGATGGTGGAATAATACAAAGCCACGATAAGCATCATCTTCTTTGTAGGCCGGAAAAAAGATATAGTGAACACGGATCTTTTATAGGTAAGACATGCAGCAGAAGTGCTTACTATTAAGTTAAGTATTAAGTAATTCCTTTATTTAGCAAAACCTACAAGGGTATACAGAAAAAAATATATAAAGTGTAAAAAACTATGTATCTAAGAATAAGCATGCAACAAAAAATATGGTATGAGTAATCCTGAAGATGTTCCTTCAGCAAGTATTTGAATTCAGACAGGTTATCACAGTTTTTCAGTTCGGATGGTAGTTGATTGAAATCATATAGCCCTTTGTATAACACAGAATTAAATATTTGATTAGTGAAACATTCGGTGGTCAGTATAAAATCTTTAGTATTATAGCTGCTATGAACGTCACTGAAACATGTAACTATATCCGACAGATATTCAGGTAACAATTTTCTCTTGATCTTAAATATAAATACAAACACATCAAATATATTTTTTTTTCTCACAGACAACATTTTTAGAACATTAAGCATGACTTTTATCGGGGTATATCTATCACATCTGAAAATCAGTCTCATGGCTCTATTTTGTGTTTTTTGGAATAAATCAGTCTTATATTTTGGTATATTGTACAACAATGTTGAGCAATACTGAAGATGGGGAGCTGCAATAGCATTATACTACAATAGCCTAGTTTCCGCAGATAATCTTTGGCCTACCCTAGTAATGAAGCCTACTTTTTTGGCGTATTTTCTAACGGTGTGGTCACTACTCTAATTGATATGACTTATAACTGTCAAACGGCTAGGCATTCTCATGATTAAATATTCAAAAATATGAATTCATAAAACATTTGAAATCGCAAAAAGTGATGATGATCTAATCATGAATTAGTCAATTTTGCATATCTTTCGATCTTAATATATACGTGAATTAATGATTACCATCTCCCACTTATTACCTTATACTTATCAAAACAAGTCGTTGACTAACTGTGATAAGGATTAGAACTTTTTTTGAGGTCAGTCCTCAAATGAATGTGTAGATAGATTGAACAAAATGATCAAAGTAAGTTTTTTTTTGTTTAAGAGTAACGTTAATGTTCGTCTTAATGCTTACAATGTATTTGGTGAACGATTCACCTGATCACTATAATTACAACCGAATTAATTTTAATCATCCATTCATCAATGTTCATTATTACTCAACCTATTGAAGATATATAGAGCAAACAGTCATGTTCTCAGAAAAAGAATGTCTATTGAGGTTGCATATAATTTTTTAATTATCAAATCAAAATAATAATCCACGCGTCATAACTACCTCAGATACGTTAAATCGTTTTATACACTTATAATACACGATACCTATACGCAAAATATAGATAAGATTTGGTATTTATAAAATCGGGAAAAAACAGTAGGCAGATATTAATTCGAGAGTAAACAATGTCGAACCTTTATATTTTTGATAGTTTCGAAAACTCTCTCGTGTCCGTTCTCACAGGTTCTGATGTAAGTGGACGTCAAGATAACAGGCTTGCTAACCAAAACTAAAGCTGGAGCTCCACCTACATCTCAAGTCTAACCTGTGCAAACGAACATTACTTTTGTTGAATAAGGGGGGAGATACTAAGAGGGCTTAAATTTAACTATGTATAACATATACAATAAATTATATTTTCTTGTCGAATTTGTACATGAATAGCGAAATATCTAATTTTTGACATAATGTACAATTTAGCACATTGATCAAAATATTATTGACCAATGAGGAAATCATAAGGAAGCACTTATTTTTATATTTATACATTCAAACAACAAATCAGTTGAGATCATCAAATTCTATCGACAGCATTTTCCGAAATTCAACTTATTATCTTCTTTGAATCATTATTGCCATTTTACAAAGAATTTTATCGCATGAAAATAGAATGAAATTGTCGTCGGCTTGTAGAGGTCAACTAAAAAAATTCAATCAGAATAATGATATTTCCAGGGATTCTTGAGAAATACTTCCTGAGCATCCAACCAAAAGAATGAGATGGTCGAACAAAACTGTAAGTGTGGTGCCGCAATAGCGTTGTACATCATCAGTCTGGTCTGCATGGAAACGTGTCGTCCTACCCTTGCTAAGAAACCAATCTTCTTTGAGAATGTCCTCATCATGTAGTTAGCATGTGAGTGAAAATTTAGAGTCGAATCGAAAACCACCCCCAAATACTTGATTTCGTCTACATGTTGTAGCTTAACATTATTTATTAGTACATTTGTTTCTTCAATGTTGATTGTCCTCAGCCTCGATGTTTTCCCAAATATACAATATTTGGTCTTATCAATATTGATGTACAACTGATCATCACACAGCCATTGGTACAGTTTTTCAAGGTCGTGGTTGATGTTACCAATCATTTGCTCGATGTTCATGCCAAAAACAAACAACATCGTGTCATCAGCAAACAACACAACTTTACTTCGTTCAAGTTCATCAAATGACAAAATTCTGACTTATAACAAGGGTGATTTCAAAAACATTTTTTTAAGAGATTATGACAAATGAAGACCACAATGCAAAAAGTGTGAGGGTCAGTGAATCCAAGTTTTTGGCTAGAGTAGATTTAAGGTTTAGAGCACTGGTAAAAGTGGATGCAGTAATTTTCAAGGACCTTACACCTACCCAAATTTACCTCAATCATTGTCTAAAATCATAACACAGAGAGATTTTATTTCATGTTTTCATTCCAATGAACAATCATTGTTTAATTGATGGCAATAACACTCGTTAATATCATGGTAGAAAGAAACAAATATCAAAATACACTTAACTAAAACCCGATTGGCACGACATGCCTTTCAGGACAACCAACTGAAGAAAACCAGAGACAAAACTAAGCCTGAGTGAAATCCACCATGTGCACCAGGAATAACCATCATCCTTTTTACGCTGGTCGGGCTCGGGCTGACGCTCATCCTTCTCGCAGAATAGATGATTATTTTATAGCATTATAATAGCTAACTATTTTTTTTGCACCTAACGACCTATGACATGCTTCTTACGGTACTTAGCTATAGATCACTAACATAATCTCGGTTTCGAAAAAAAAAATCGCATTGGGCTCTTCAAATGTTATGAGCCTTCGATTCTCTGAAACTTTTATCAAAATATTTGTTTGTAATTATTATTTTTGTCATTTGATACCTACGCCATACGCTGTCACTCGTTTAGAATAAGAGCTAACAAAGAATATTTTGGGGCATAGTTGTTCAGTTCTTGAACATCTATAACTTTCATCCAGGTCATTTTGCTATAAAAAATGTCTGTCCTGTTTGAAGCATTGCTACAGAAATGTCGGCACTCATCAAGCACTAATGTTGTTTTTGGAAGCTTCTGGGCAGAGTACTGGAACGACTTGTGAACCAAGAATTGGGGCCAAACTCGCTGGCCAGTTCAAATGTCCTGCTAACGAAGATCTTTCTCTCAAGAGGGCCATTTAAACTATAACTGCGTGGGATGCGTGATCGTGATCTCTCGTAGTCGTCCATTATACAATGGGGACCTTTATTATTGTATACAGGGTGGCCCATTGGTGTGAGGAAGATCTTCTTCTAATTTCCATGAGATCGCCAATGTATGTAGACGACCGCCCAATCTTGAAGATTATTTTCTCCCTTATCAATAGAGATAGAAAAAAATATTCAAGACAAAAATTATAGGACTTCAGCTAACAAGCTCACAGTTCGAATAAAATATTGTGTATACAGAGTCTTCTAGGAAACCGTGGCATCAAAAGATACCATTTTTTGGAAGAAACCTCAACTTTTTATTAGGGAATTGGATTTCATTTACCACAGAGTGAGGTGTTTTCAGGCTACAAGCTATTGAGAATTTAGATTAATTTAGGAAAAAAATATAATTTGTTAGTAAATTAGCTACAAAAACTATAGATTTGAAATTGAATCTTGCAAATATGCTTATTTTCAAATTTTAGTTTTGTTTTTAAATATTTTCGATAATTTATACTTGGTGTTTTCTACAGTGGGCTCAACTTGTCGAATTTAGCGACGGAGAAACACAATTTCTCCAAATGGTGTTAAGCTCCTTGGTCTCCCAATACTACTAATGGCGATTTTTTCTTGTGAGGCTAGGTACGTCAAAGATCAAAGATCAACTTTACCTTGTTCCCCTTAAAACTCGGGACGACCTGAAAGATTGGAAATGGGAAACGTCTAGGGATATAAACAATGATAATATGCCAGTTGAAGTTGGTTCCGTGAATCTTTTTGTGGATTCTGTTAATTATACTTCCATTCACCTTTATACAGGGTGTCAACTTGAAAAGGACCAGCAATTAATTGTGTCCAAACTAATGTATGAAAATATAGATTCCTCAAAAGTTCTCCACCTTGATATCCACATTGACAAATTTTGTCAAAATTCCATACGTTCATCAATTCAAGGGATAATTAATTCTGTTCGTTTGAAAATTTTTGTGAGGTTAGAAACTTCTTTGGAAAAAAAGTGATGTGACTTATCAAGAATAGCACGAAAATTTCAAAAATCCCGAGATAGTTGGGGTTGCTATTTGAAATTTCAGGGGTAGCTTCCCTGGACGTGAGAGGGTTGATTACAGAAAAACAACAGTTACCTCAAAAGTTGTCCCCCTCGATATCTTGATTGACGTGTCTCGCCAAATCTTCATACTATCATTGGTTTGGACACAAGTAAATGCTGGTCCTTTTCAAATTGACAGCTTGTATATAAGAATAACGTGTCACGTTGTTTGTCCGCGATGGACTTTTAAACTACTGAACCAATTTTAAATCTGATTTGCACACCGTGAGCGATTTGATTCCACTTGGACTTGGAAGATAGGATAGCTTACATCTCAATTTATAGTCGGAATATTATTTTATTGCAAATTATTTGTCTATATATTAACAGTCACAATAATTATCTGTTAGCTCCAAAAGATTTTAACAGATGGCGATATCTTTTGACTGGATTGAGTAAGTATTCAATAGGTGGAGCTATGTTTACTATGTTCATACAGTGACTCTATACAAGACAGTGACGACAATAGAGTGCATCATTTTTGATTGGTCAATCGTATTTTGCAAAAACATTGCCGACAATGTTTTTGCAAACTAATTTTGACGTTTACATTTTTTAATTTATGATGTAAATACCTCTTAAATTCCATCTTATTATGTCATGGTCACGTGATAATTTAGCAAAAACATGGCGGATGGGTTCAAATTGGCGACATTAGTCATTTTTTTTATAGGTCAATATAAATAGATCGTTTCCAAGTACGTCACGAATCTCAGCTGATTTCTGAAAGTGGCGACACATTAAAATCATTGTGACATATTCGAGAATTTAAGGTTGAAGTTATGCCTGAGTTACATTCAATTTAATTTCGAAGTGGAACTTTCAAATTTCCGCTTGGCAAACGGGAATCATATGCTACCACCACATTGAATTTGGCGTTAACGTGACTTTGAAAACCTTGGCGACTTCAACCTAAAATTTTGAACTGTCACTGTACTTCCAAAAAAAAAATTACTGTAAACGTGTAACATGCTTTTTCAGGAATCAGATGTTTTCCACGTCACATGGATTGGTCATGTTTTTGTGGAGTCATTTGACGTTTACATGTTGTCTCGACGAACATAATAGGTCTGTTCGTAGAACAATCATAAATCGGTCAGCGCTTTATCGATTGTTCAAAATAATCAGAAATAGTTTGCAAAATGCAAATGCTTAATGAATTAAAAAAAAATGACTTGGTGAGGTAATGTTTGCATAGTTTTGTTGTTTTCCAAAAGATTTTCATCATATCAGAGATGTAGGTTCTAATTGGGATTTGATCAAGAAATAAAAAAAAAAAACATAGTGAGGTTATGTTTGCATAGCTTTGTTATTTTTGAAAAGATTTTGTTCAAATTAGATATGTAGCCAAAAGCCCAAAGGCGGGTTGTCTACAAATCTTCGTCTCTTAGATATGTAGGTTCTATTTGGGATTTGATCAACAAATTTTAAAAAATTACATAGTGGTTATGTTATTTTCAAGATAATGTTCAAATAAGATGTGTAGGTTCCAATTTGGGGTTTAATCAAGAAATTTAACAAAAATTGACCAAGTGAGGTTATGTTTCTATATTAGTTTTTATTTTCCAAAGGTTTTTTTTTAAATGAAATATGTAGGTTCTAGATGGGATTTGATCTAGAAATTTAAAAAAAAATTACATAGTGAGATTATGTTTGCAGAGTTTTGTTATATTTTTTTAAATTTTGCTCAAACTAGATTTTCAAATTCAAATTCAAATTCATTTATTCATGTTAATGTTCAAAAGAACGTCTAGCACAAGTCAAAAATTAGATTATTGACACTAAAACTCAAATGCCAGAAACTCTCCAAAACTGTAAAAGGCATTTTTTATCAAAATCTCTTTTATTCTGGATATAAAAACCTTTACTGGAAGCGACCTGATAGATTGTAGGTTCTATTTGGGATTTGATCAAGAATTAAAAAAAAATACTTGGTGAGGTTATGATTGCAAAGTTTTCCTATTTTCCAAAGGATTCTGTTCATATGAGATATTATGTAGGTTCTAATTTGGGATCTGATCAAGAAATTTAACAAAAATTTACTTGAGTGAGGTTATGAAATCTGCCGGATCAGCTAGAATGAATGAATAACAGAATAATTATTTAAATTGAATATATAAAATAATTGAAATAAAGCAAAATTGTGAAACAAATTTTTTCAACACAACATTTAGTATTGTTTATGAGGCAGTATGGAATTTGCCGGTTCAGCTAGTTTTTTTATTATGTAAAGGTGACGCGTTTAGCCTTTCGGAAGCAAATCAACGGACATAATATGAAAAAGAAAACAGCCACAGTAGTCGGAAATCACAGTAAATCCATATAAAAACCAAGGCACATTAACATTAGGTTTAATCCAATATGCGAAACGCGTCACCTCCAAATAATATTTAAAAAATAACCCACTGACGCCAAAGTTTTCCAATTGGTTAAATATCAATAATATCATGGAAGCTTAGCTTTGCTAAATATGATAGCAAAAAGAGCCAATTGCTAAAAACTTGTTAAAAAAAAACACGACGCACGAGGAGAAAATTTTGTCAGCAGAAACTACAAAGACCTGATTTTTTTCGAAGAGTCTCCTCTACTTTATTTTCGATCAGAATTCCAATTCAATTTTTTTAACAGCATTAGAGATGAAAAAGCATCAATGACTTTATCTTCAATGGACAGTCTGTATATCGATTCGAAGGTTTCCAAAGTTGGATCAAATTATAGAATCTGAATCGGTTTTTCAATCATGGAAAATAAATCATGTTATGAAGAAAATAAATGCATGGTTTGGTTGTTCCATATACAGATTTTTATTTCATGTTTGAAAAGCTTTTGCATTCGGTTCAGTTGACATTCTATTGAAAACGCCTCTGTTATCTTTTAGTTGAAACACCTTATGTATGGAGTTTAAGAGTCTCACTCCCAAAATCTAGTCAATTTAATTTAGAAACCATTGTCAATAAAAATGTAGTTTGTAGTTCAGTTGTCATTCGTACACGGTGTCCCATATAAGATCTGCTACTCCCGTATCTCGGAAGATATGCGATTCACGGGAAAGAGTCAAATATAGAGTTTTATTGTTTTCAATGGAACTTTATTGATATATATATTTCACATATACAGGATACTCAGTTTTCCCTGTGCTAGACCCAACTTTTCAAAATTGAATAGAACACCCTGTATATCTTGTCACAAATGAATTCTACAAAAAATAAAGGTAACCTCCTCTGGGATTTCCTATACGTATCTCCTATAGTTTGGGATATAATATCGATTTTAATTTTTTTTCCCAATTGGGTTCAACTTTTGACGTCACCCTATATAATTGGCAGCCATTCCATCCAACTATGAAATACTCTGGACCTATTTTTTTTCACTACTTGACATAAATGCGTTGTTTGCAAAAAAAAATAAAATCACTATTACATCCCAACTCTTGGAGATACATAGAGGACATTCTATAGCGAAAGCTACCTTTATTTCTGGAGTAGAATTCATTTCTGAAATAATATACAGAGCAGCGCGGCAGAGAGTGTGACATTCAATTTTGAAAAGTTGGGTCCAGCCCAGGGAAAACTAAGCACACTGAATATGTCAAAAATACATAACAATAAAGTTCCTTCAAAAACAATAAGACTTTATATTTAACTTTTTTTCGTTAATCGCATTTCATCCGAGATAAGGGAGTAGAGGATCTTATAAGGGACACCCTGTATGTAAGTGATATTGTTTTTTCAATGACTATTCAATAATAGAAGTAATATACATCAGTAGATAGTCAAGGGGGATTCCACTTCACTTTCTGTACCTAACCTCACTTTCATTCGAGCGCGACCGGCTTTTTGGTGTGGTGGTCTATTGTAGCGTTGATCTTGACAGTTGGGATTGATGTGTGAGCGGTGTTGTCGGCTGCGTGCGGTGTTGCCGCTTATGGTGTTTTGGTTGGGAGATGAGGGATTTTGGAATTTTAGATTTTATGGTTGACGTTTGAAGTGTCATTGACGTTTGTGGTGGGTGGGTTGTAGCGTTGATGATGACAATTGACAGGATTGATGTGAGGACGATGTTGTCGGTTGCGTCGTGCGGTGTTGTCGCTTATGGTGTTTTGTGGGGAGATGAGGGATTTTGGGATTTTAGGTTTTATGGTTGACGTTTGAAGTGTCATTGATGTTTGTGGCGGATGGGTTATAGCGTTGTTACAGACAATTGACAGGATTGATGTGAGGACGGTGATGTCGGTTGCGTCGTGCGGTGTTGCCGCTTATGATGTTTTGTGGGAGGATAAGGGATTTTGGAGTCAAGTATGGTGTTTTGTGGGAGATCAGGAATTTTGGGATAGGTCAGGTTTTTGGTGGGCATTTGATGTAACGTTGACGTTGAGATGTTTTGTAGGCTAATTGGCCGGATCGATGTGTGGACGGTGTTGTTGACTGCGTGCGGTGATGTCACGTATGGTGTTTTGTTGTGAGATATGGGGTTCTAGGAATTGAGGTTTTTTTTTTTTTTTTTTTTTTCGATGTGGCGTTGGTGTTTGTGATGTTTTATTGTTCCAATGCAGATTTCGTGATTGTATTTGAATGTTATAGGCTCGGTTATAGGGTATGATGGATGATGGACAATTGTGTGTTGTCTCATATGAAAGATCATATAAGTAGTAGTACTCCGATTTGTAAGGTATTTAATAAGAGAGAGAGATGTGTAGATTTTTTCATTAGTTATAGCATTTTTATGATGGGTTTAATTATTTAACCAGAGACTATGAGTCATTAGGAATTCTCCTTTATCACCTGTTGATAGTTTCAGAAAAGAAAATATAATGTTAATTATTATGTATATATTATGATATTATATTCAACACAAAAATAGAACAAATTGAAGGGTTCTATAGAGGTTCAACGCAAGAACAACAAAAAGCTGTATTTGGGATGCTTGATTACCTGAGTGTGGCGTTTGGGAGAGGATTTTAAAGTGGTCTCATGCCAGATGGTCAAAAAGGTATGGATTGGGGTTTATTGTGACACTTAGCGGCGAATATTTGTAATAAGGGATTTGGAAAATGTAGGGTTCTTCATATTTTGAGTTAATTAGTTTTTGAAAATGTAGATGGTGATGATACTGTTGATTGAATTCTTTAATCATTCGCAATTAGAGTTAATAGGTGGAGTGCGATGTTTGGAATTGGTGAGCTGATGCTAGATTTTTGAAAGAAATACCTTATAAGAAGGCCAGTGACTTGAAGCTATGTTTCATTAGAAAATACCGACATTTAGATCTGAATCATTCCAAGAAATACTTCAACTTATATTGCTATTGATAAGGAAAAGACTAAAACAGTTTTAATGTTATAGCAACACCAAGTAAAATGCACAAAACAGTCAAATTAAAAACCACAATTTGATATTCATGAAATATTTTTTTTTTTTTTAATTATTCTAATCATTGTTTATTGATACATAATTTCGCCACCAAAAGGTCTAGAACAGTTCAATGATATCCTAATAATAGAACGAAATAGATTTTGAGGTGTTATAAAATTGCCCAACTGACGAGTAGATTTTATCATTTCATAATAAATAAGAAGAACGGACATACCATATCTGAGAAATTATCCGGTAAAATACACACAGCGCAATCAAATTAAAAGTCTTTATTTCATAGGTATTCATGAAATAAATTTACACTAAGATCATTTCATTTCATCATTGTAATAAGTATATCAAAATAATTTACTCGTTAAAACATTATTAAATATTAATATGATTTTATCAAATTAGTAATATGAGAACTATTGAACTATAAGACATATTTTCAAGATTTGGTGGATATATATAGAGTTGATCAATAAATCAGTAGCGTTAAAATTAATAAATAATTTATATCTAATTTACAATACTAATCATCGATGATTGGATCGAGAGATTTGAAACATATTTTCTTACCTAACTTTGAATGCAATCTGTAATTACAGCTTTCTTCAGTCTCTACGCAAAATAAAAGTTGCATGAAACAACTTTCACACCAAAATTTCTTATTTCTATATACACGTGTCTTAAGTTGGCGAACAGTTACAACGATATGATAATGCTTATCAACTATCTTAAATCTATTATTCATAAATTTTATAAACCAGAAACTACAACTTCTACAAATATTCATATTAAAATCTTCAAGTACATAATACTCCACCCAAAGACAATATCTCCTACATTCAAAACTATGATCATTCCAATTATGGATGAGTATCGCGTTTCTTTTACAGATACATCCAATTATCCTTGAATCATCTATAATATTCTCTAGCGAAATTGAATGACATACTTCATCTTTTGAAGCTATTTTATTAAGATAATCCCACCTATAATTGGAATAATTCTGTAAAATATAATGATTTAAAGTCTCAGGTAAAAATGGTATAGGACTAGATAAAAAAATCTGAAATGTCATTCACATTTTCGCAAACCACCCTTCTACATAGCTCTCTTAATGATGACATCATCTACAATGAAGAAGAAAACAATTAAAATGAATTACACGATAATCGAATAACAACATATTATCACCATTTAAACTGATTTCAAATTGTGAATAATTTTTGGAAAATCATTACTTGATTCCGATTATTATTTTGAAACAAACAAATCCCACCCTAACGAGCTCATTTTTCAAAATCAGTCACCTTTTTATAATTTTGAGGTGATGCAAATTGTTTTGAATTGACTGTTACAAGTTTTCCGAGTAAATTACCAAGTGTTACTAAATTAATAATTGCTCTGACACATACGTACATCCCCCAACAGAAATGATTTCATTGTTTCAAAAATGTGTATATATTTGATTGAAACAAAATAATAAATGAATAGACGGATGACTCACCTTATTTAAAAGAAAAATTATTTTTTCCTCAGTTGTGGACACTGTTGATAGCCACCTTGCTACAGTTATTGAAAACACCTCCAATTTTTCAAATATCTTTTTCCTTAAAAAACATAAAAAATTAATGAGATATACAAATCATAAATTTCTGTTACATACAAGGTGAGGTTTCTTGTTGAAGAGATGCAATCAACTTACACATCAAACTATGAATGATAAACAGATTTTCACCCCAAGCGATTAGTTAGACTAAAGTTTTTGGATCAGAAAAAATTCACACAATAATTTAGAGTGGATATCCATGTACTACATTTCTTCAAGAGGTACGATCAAGTGACATACCAAACTATGGAAGATAGACATATTTTATCTAGATGTGAATAATCTGTATGGAAAAGCAATGACTTTATATTTAACGCTATTTATTTATCAATTATTGATGGTGATACTAGCGATCGCGGTGAAATAGAGCTGTGTGTGTGTCTCCACCTCATGGTGGCAAAAAGGTAGTAGGAGGAATATGGTACTTCTCAAATACTAAAATAATTGGATAATATTTGACGTATTAGTGTAAAATAGTTTTACTGCGTACATTTTTGATCTGTCTGTCATAATCCGTCCATTATTTTCATCTTTCATCAAACCCAACACCTTTTATTAAATATTGATATGATTTTATCAAATAAGTAATATGAGAACTGTTAAACTATAAGACATATTTTCAAGATTTGGTGGATACAGATAGAGTTGATCAAAAATCAGTGGTGTTAAACTTAATAAATAACATATCTTATTTACAACTAATCATCGATGATTGGATCGGGAGATTCGAAACCTATATTCTTACCTAACTTTGAATGCAATCTATAATTACAGCTTTCTTTAGTCTCTACGCAAAATAAAAGTTGCATGAAACAACTTTCGCTCCAAAATTTCTTATCTCTTTATACACGTATCTTGAGTTGGCGAACAATCACAACGATATGATAATGCTTATCAACTATCTTAAATCTATTATTCAGAAATGTTAAAAACCCGAAACTACAATTTCTACAAATATTCATATTAAAATCTTCAAGAACATAATGCTCCACACAAAGACAATATCCCCTACATTCAAAACTATGATCATTCCAATTATGGATGAGTAGAGCGTTCTTTTACAGATAGATCCAATTATCCTTGGATCATCTATAATATTTTCTAGCGAAATTGAATGACATACTTCATCTTTTGAAGCTATTTTATCAAGATAATTCAACTGTATCAGTGTTAAGAATGGTACAGTTTGCAAAACGATTTTTCATGTAACCATAGTGAAAATTGTAAATAGTGGTCTTAGCCAAATCCAAAAATAAAATAGCCTCCATACATCTGCGTACTCCGGAAAAAATTAATGTTGACTTGTAGTGACTCGTTTTTGATAACCCATCGGGTTGAGCTCGATTATACACGTTCTGACCAGATTAAGCAGATGTTCTAGCACATTCGTTGAGAAAATAAGTGGGAAAAGAGAGGTGAGGAGATTTATTAATTTACCACTGACGGCGCGTTAAAGAAGAATTTCAGTTCGCATTCATTAGCGTCAGCAGCAACAACAGGTAAGCGCCCCCCATAATCAAACTAGAGAATGTATTTGATTTTATTTTTTCTTTCTAGAAATGGATCTGGCAGAAATCAACGCAACCACCTCTTATGTGGATAAGACATCCATAAAATTAATTGAATTAACTCGTGATGTAAAGTATCCAATTGTGGGATTAAATATTGTTCTTTCTAAATATGGGGAAGTGCCGCGAGTAGAGTTGGAGGATCATATCGTTTTTCTACCAAAGCGTACTTCTGTATCTATCAAAAGAAATGTACATCAATTTCAACCTCATAAATATGCGATAATTTTAAGATCGATTACGCAGATTTGCGATATGAAGTACACCCCAAGTTTTGAGATAGTTGCTATGTAAAAAAAAAAAAAAGTTAGTATTATTTTCAACTAGGATCAATCGCATTTTAAATGTATTTATTTTTTACAGAACCAGTCCATCATGAAGATGATTGCAATGGATTTTCAAGGATTCAGTCTGTCTCACGAATTCATCATCAAAGAGTTGGCAGCCACGAACGGGATCCAAACTAGCCATTACATATTCAAACCAAATGGATCATATCGATCGTTACGTTTATGGGACAAACAAAGAACATCCAGAGCAACCATGAAACAACATGGAATCTCGTTTTCATTTGGATATATCAACTATGAAGACCTCCTTCCAATCATCATATCACATATATGTTTTGTGGATAAAGTCTACGTTCGAGGTCAACAACAAAAGAATTTTCTGGAAAACATTCTGCAGAACTCTACAACAGCGCATACCCCCAAAATCATCAACGTCGAGGACATTGATGACCATTGGCAACATCCACCTGTATTTAAAAAAGACGTTCCAACCTGTTTTGGACATCTATCGAATAATTTTTATATGTGTAGCCTACGCAATTGTATCATTCTTCATGAATGGATTGAAACTCGTTGTTTAATAGAGAGTTGAAAATACTATTTGTGTTTTAGTTGAACATTGATCATGATGATGTTAACATCAAATTATATTCTTCTTACTGCGATTTTCAATAATACTTTCTATGTACATCAACCCCACGATGTTGTAGGGATGCACATTTGTTTCAATAGAACCAATGACACTTGGCTAAATATGAAATCGCAAGTAGATTACAATGATGATATGTTTATTGTTGCATTACCCCAAAATGCAAAGGAATACAAAGTAAAGGTGATTTTTCAAAACCAAACATATGGCTATAGTATATGGAAAAATGTAACTACCCCCACCTCCAATTGTTCACCAACATCATCACCCACCACCACTGCTAACCCCACCACCACCACGGATCAATATAAAAATGATTGGAGTTGTTGTTCAACTTCAATTATTGAGTCGCTGTACTACATTATAAGCGCAATCTCACTTCTCATCCTGAAAGCAGTCTGGGAGATTTATCATCACCACCATCATCATGTTGACTCCAGAAGATATTGAAAAAATACGTAGAACCATCCATCAGCTCAACATACCAGCTTCATCCCTGTATCAGGAGTATTTTGTCAAAACTCTACATACCACTTTGGGCATTTCTGAAGAAGTTTTGAAGATAGTTCTCAAACCATGTTGGGGGCACTACACCGCTCCAACTGATGAAGACGATTCCGGATATGATGAAAATGATGGACCATATGTTTCGTTTGGAATAAACTGTAATTTGTGCATGAACAATTATTTGAATAAAAATAAATCGTAGAATTGTTGTTGTTGTTATTGTTTCATTTCGTTTAGTTATAGCATCAGGACTATGTAAAATCTCCTCTTGGGTTTCATGTATTTTTTTGAGGTGTTTCTGGGTCTATACCTATATTTCAATAAAACAATGTTTTTTATTTAGATTCCTTTATTTGACTTAAATCAGACAAAATCCTACTTTTGTCATTATACATGATTTGTGCTAAACAATAACTTTCTATGCTAGGGTTATCCTTAGTAGATAAGCAAGGCCGGTTCAGCGGCAATTTCGACCATTTTTACATGTAAATCTCCATAAGGAAATCGCAGGTCCATCCTACCCTTTTTAGGACCGTTGAAGGTCATCGCATAGGTGGTTGCGTCACAACGTTCTCCAGGTAGACCACCTGATTGGAAGTCCCCACCTGATTGGAGGTCCCCATTTGATTGGAAGTCCCCATCTGATTGAAAGTCGCCAACTGCGGAAGTCCCCCAGGTGGGTGAATGTGTGTACTATGACTCACCTTTTTTTAGCCTCCGTTGGGTTTCGAACCCGAGCCTTCTGGATGTTAGTCCTATGCGCTAACCAATACTCTATTGGAGCTTTAATAAATATTTGCGTGGATGGTGATAGATATGACGCGTACTGTTATTGTGTAGATATCGTACTATGACTCACCTTTTTTTAGCCTCCGTTGGGTTTCGAACCCGAGCCTTCTGGATATTAGTCTTATGAGCTAACCAATACTCTATTGGAGCTTTAAGAAATATTTGCGAAGATGGTGATAGACATGATGCGTACTGTTATTGTGATTGTGTACGTGTGGCACTACGATGATGACTGTGCAGATGGGAATGAGGATGGGAGTCTCCCAGTATATGTAGAATTCAAAAGGAACATTTTGATTGTGGAAATTATGTTAGTCGTAGACGGTGACAAATAAATGTGAAGGTGGTCACTGAACCATAACCTTTCAAAAAATAGGATCCAATTCAAGTCTTGAGTGGGGGGTGGGGGTCCTCAGTAGGTTGCGGTGGAGGAGTTGACTATAGTTCGGCATCCAAGAAGTCACATTTACCCGTGGCGCCACGTGCGCGTGACGTCATCCGTCGTCGGCGTGTTGTGTGGGGGTTGAGGTGGGGTGTGGGGGACTTTGCGACCACGTGCGCGTGACGTCATCCGTCGGTGGGCGGTGTGACCGTTGGTGGGGGTGGGGGTGGGGGGTTTGGGATGACATTACATTTTATGAACAAAAAAAGTTCATGATTCAAGCCTTGAAGAAATTGAATATTGCGGGTAAGTGTTATCATCATTCAGTTCTAAATTTAGCTCGAATGCACGGTTCTCTTATCAGTAACAAACGAGTCTCAGCACGCGGTATTCTTATCACCAGTAGACAGCATGTGGTTTTCACGTCACACTCCTCTTATCAATAGTTCTAAATTTAGCTCGCGGTGTTCTTATCAATAACTGACGCCTCATGGTCTGCAGGAAACTATAGTTTGATATTTATCCATGTAAAATTATCTCATTTCAATTTTATTCATTTTTTCAGAACCAATATATCAGTACGAAAATTCAATGCAAATAATTGTGGACAATTGTCAATCGAATTTCTATATAATAATATGACATGATCGAGAACCATCAGTAGCGTTGAGAGTGTCATCATGACTAGAACTATAACAATAACGGGAAATACTTCTGTGTTGAAAGCAGAATTCAATCCACCCATATTTTTGGATGAAAATAAAGAATATTTTTTGGGGTTGGCTGATTTTGAATCGTTTATGAGTATACCTAACATACAACCGGGTAGCAATAAAATATATGTAGCGGATAAAGTTATCACAATTCCAGAAGGAACTTACGATTTAAAAGATATTGAAACATATATTAATTCTGTAATTGATGACATTTTTGGAGAAAAAGTTGGGTTTAAGATGAAAGCAAACCCCAATACATTAAAATGTCAGCTTTATTGCACAAAGGAAATAGATTTCACACCAAGTGACTCCATAGCGAAAATATTGGGTTTTAAGAAACGAAAAATTGCATCAAATGAATTTTCTGAATCGGATGAAGTTGTTAATATATTTAAAGTTAATGCAATTTGTGTTGATTGCGACATTTGCATTGGATCATATAGTAATGGTCTACCCGTTCATATAATTCATCAGTTTTTTCCTTCTGTTCCTCCAGGGTATAAAATAGTGGAATCACCATTACCAATACTTTATTTCCCCATCAGCGTCAAGACAATCAACAACATCACTGTTAAAATAGTAGATCAAGACGGTGATTTGATTAATTTCCGAAACGAGACCATAACAGTTCGATTACATCTTAAACATTAGAAAATATTATGGTTATTAAATACAACTATCGCTATTTCAAACAATCGCCATATAAAAGGGAGAAGCTGTCTATAGAAACCAGTCCAAGACGAAACTCCAACCAGTTAACATCACAAGAAACCAGCCCAAGACGAGACTCCAGCAAGTTAACATCACAAAATCACCAATTTCTTATATCTCTGGGGTTAAAAGTATTGAAATAATGGATATATTAAACGTTGATGAAAAATTATATGTAGATAATTCAATAATAAGCTCTGAGCTTCATTCATATCAACCGTTTGTCTCTTCAAAATTTGAATACAATGATGAAATTCGCATACCTGTTCAAGAACTTGATATATACACACTACCTTCAGGGAGTCATCTTTACATTGAAGGTACCTTGACCAACAATAAGGGTGCCTATTCTAAAAAATTACAATTTGTCAACAATGGTATAGCTTATTTGTTTCGAGAAATTCGCTATGAACTTAATGGAGTTACTATAGATTCCGTAAGAAATGTTGGTTTAGCTTCAACCTTGAAGGGTTATCTTTCATATAATACAAATGAAAGTCTAAAGCTGCAAAATGCTGGATGGTTTCCAAATAGAGATGAAAAGGAAAACATTTTAGTTGATGATAAAGGAAAATTTAATGTATCTATACCTTTGAAAATGTTGATGGGATTTTTTGAAGACTATAAAAAAATAATCTTGAATATGAAACAAGAACTGGTTTTGATCCGAGCCAGCGATGATGTTGATGCAGTTTTATATGTTGAAGATATGCAAAATCCGTCACCCGAAGCGGAAAATCCAAAAGTTACATTTGACAAGATCTATTGGAAAGTACCTCATATTCAAGTTGATATACCACAACAACTAGCTTTAACACAAATTCTTGAAACAAATAAAGATCTGTTACTTGGATTTCGTAGTTGGGAAATTGTTGAATATTCCTCACTACCTGAAGCGACCCGTCATACTTGGCCTGTTAAAACAAGTAGTAAACTTGAAGCACCTCGTCATATAATAATTGGTTTTCAAGAAAATAGAAAAGGACACATCATGAAAGATGCTAGTCAATTCGATAATATAAATCTCTCAAATATTAGAGTATTTTTGAATTCTGAAAGATATCCATATCATGATTTGTATTTGAATTTCAATGATAACAAGTTTTCAGCTCTCTATGAAATGTTTGCAAACTTTAAAAATTCCTACTATGATATACCAAACGAACCAATTTTCAACCCTCAAAACTTTAAAAATAAGTGTCCAATCGCACATATTGATTGTTCCCACCAGAAAGAAACACTTCAAACAGGTACTGTTGTTTTGAGAGTTGAATTCGAGACAAATAATAATACAAAAAAGGATACATCAGTATATTGTCTGATTTTACATGATAAATTATTTAGCTACAATCCTTTAACAAAAATAGTCAAGCAATTGTAATACGCATGTTCTCAAATAATTATATAAACCATTTTATTTCTCTAAATGATGTTCAGTATGTCTCGAGAATTGAAGCTCTGCTTATCTTACCATTTAAAGAGATCGAAAGAATTGAAAAACAAATTCAAGATTATAGTGGTGAATAGCAGATGATGGTGAAATTCTCACAATTGAAAATATGAAACTACTCGTTTTGGATGTACAAGGATTTATAATTGAAAACAAAAAATTTATTCCTAAAGAACTGGCTGCCTATGATGGAGAAAAAATATGTCATTATATATTTAGATGCCCCTTTTCTATGGAACACTTGCCTCCAGAACTGCGTAAACAAGCAAACTGGTTGATGAAAAATCATCATTGTATTTCATGGAATGAAGGATTTACGCAATCACATAAGTTTTCCGACATTGTGAAAAACATAACAAGAAACGTGGATCATGTGTACGTGAAAGGAAAAGAAAAGGCGCAATACATTGGGAAATATTCATCGAAGCCCGTTATCGAACTTGATGACAAACCACCTTTATCGTTGGAAAAACCACATTGTCTATACCATTTATCATCACCCGCAATGTGTGCACTTACTAATGTTTTTAATTTGTATAAAACATGTTTAATGATTGAATAAATCACATTTTTGATTACATTTTTTATTTTATTTCAAACACCTTTTTATAAATATTTACAGGTAGGTATTCACAAATTTTCAACCCTCAAAAATAAGTGTCGAATCACACACAGTGATTGTTCTCATCACAAAGAAACACTTCAAGCAGGATATACTGCTTTGTTTTGAGAGTTGAATTCGAAACAAATAATAATACAAGAAGGATTCATCAGTATATTGTCTGATTTTTACATGATAAATTATTAAGCTATAATCCTTTGACAAAAATAGTCAAGCAGTTGTAATTCGCATGTTCTCAAATAATTATATAAACCATCTATTTCTCTAAATGATGTTCAGTATCTCCCAGAATTGAAGCTTCGCTTATCTAACCATTTAGTATGAGAATTTTATGGTGACTTACAAATAAAAGGTTCTGTATTGATTGCAAATAAAACAGTTCAATAATGAATACTATCAAAGAAGATGTGGTGAGTGAGCTACACAAACCAGCCAGAAGATTTTTTAAAAGAAGAGCAGTAATTGTAAAGGGGATCAATGATCTTTTTCAAGCAGATTTAGTTGAAATGCAACCATATTCAAAAATAAACAAAGGATATAGATATATTCTGGTTATAATTAATGTGTTTTCAAAATTTGTTTGGGCAATTCCTGTCAAAACAAAGACTGCTAAAGATGTAACCACAGCCATGAAATTAATTTTAAACAGTGTAAAAACACCCCCTAAAAATCTGCAGACTGATCAGGGAAAGGAATTCTATAATACAGAGTTCCAAGATTTGATGAAAAAATTCAACATCAATCACTACTCAACATTTTCCAATATGAAAGCTAGCATCGTAGAGAGGGTGAACAGAACATTGAAAAACAGAATGTGGAAAAAATTCAGTTTGCAGGGAAACTATAAATGGTTAAAAATATTACCTGAGATAGTATCAGAATACAATAATACCAAACATTCTGTTATTGGAATGAAACCTATACAAGTATCTAAGGAACATGAGAAGCACCTACTATCAAAAGTTTATGGTCGCATAAAAACAGTGAATCCTTCCAAATATGAAAAGGGAGACTATGTGCGAATAAGTAAGTTTCGTGAGATGTTTTCAAAAGGGTATACACCTAACTGGTCAAATGAAATCTTTGTGATTAAAAAAATAAAAATCACAAATCCAACAACCTACATATTGGAGGATCATAGAGGTGAAGAGATACAGGGTGCATTTTATAAGGAGGAGTTGCAAAAAGTTAAACATCCTGACGTGTATTTGGTAGAAAAGATTCTAAGACGGAAGGGAAATAAAGTTTATGTTAAATGGTTGGGCATGAATAATTCACATAATTCATGGGTTATGAAAAATAATGTATTGTAATATCTTGTAATTCAATAAAAAACACTTGCTAGTAGATAATTCTTTTATTTCTATACAAATATACTCCTAGAATGGGTAGCATGATACAAAAAATGAATGCAAAGATTGATATAATAGCGAATTCTATATGATTTTTACATTCAAACGAATCAATAAGTACATTCCAGTTTGTTGGTTTAAAATTTTCATCTACAAAATAAAGTCTTAACTTAAAAGCTAAATATGACAAATTTTTAATTGACTCATCAATTTTTAGCCAATCAATCCATTATTAACAATTAATTTTTCTCAGTTTGATGGTCAAGAGTCATTATGATTGGTTGATATGCAAATAAACGTTTCTTGTATATTTGAATCCACTTGTATATACAAGGTATTGTTAAAAAGGCGCTCAGAAACAATACTTTTGCTGGAAGTCCTGTTGTCATTGCTAATTTTTATACTAAGGGATATATCGTGGCAATATTTATGTGTTCTAGTGTTCTTGTTTTCTTGTTGTCTTGTTTTCTTGTGTTCTAGTGTTCTTGTTTTCTTGTTTTCTTGTTGTCTTGTTTTCTTGTTTTCATGTTTTCTTGTGTTCTTGTTTTCTTGTGTTCTAGTGTTCTTGTTTTCTTGTTTTCTTGTGTTCTAGTGTTCTTGTTTTCATGTTTTCTTGTGTTCTTGTTTCCTTGTTTTCTTGTGTTCTAGTGTTCTTGTTTTCATGTTTTCTTGTGTTCTTGTTTCCTTGTTTTCTTGTGTTCTTGTGTTCTTGTTTTCTTGTTTTCTTGTGTTCTAGTGTTCTTGTTTTCATGTTTTCTTGTGTTCTTGTTTTCATGTTTTCTTGTGTTCTTGTTTTCTTGTTTTCTTGTTTTCTTGTGTTCTAGTGTTCTTGTTTTCTTGTTTTCTTGTGTTCTAGTGTTCTTGTTTTCATGTTTTCTTGTGTTCTTGTTTTCTTGTTTTCATGTTTTCTTGTGTTCTTGTTTTCTTGTTTTCTTGTGTTCTTGTGTTCTTGTTTTCATGTTTTCATGTTTTCTTGTCTTGTGTTCTTGTGTTCTTGTTTTCTTGTGTTCTTGTTTTCTTGTTTTCATGTTTTCTTGTGTTCTTGTTTTCTTGTTTTCTTGTTTTCTTGTTGTGTCCAATCACACACACACAGTGATTGTTCTCATCACAAAGAAACACTTCAAGCAGGATATACTGCTTTGTTTTGAGAGTTGAATTTGAAACAAATAATAATACAAGAAGGATTCATCAGTATATTGTCTGATTTTTACATGATAAATTATTAAGCTATAATCCTTTGACAAAAATAGTCAAGCAGTTGTAATACACATGTTCTCAGAAAAGAAAATGACTAGATTGAAGGCTATTTGTGATTGACAGCTCCTTGATTTTGAAATCTTCTGCCAAATTGAAGCCCTGCATGTCTATTGCAATGATTGTTTCATACGAATACCAGGATTCATGGACTTTGTAATGAGTTCTCAAATAATTAACGAGTTTGATAGGTGGTCTCAAGTTTCCATAACCATCAAAATAAAACGCTTAATTTTCATTTATTATGTATGCAGTACAATGAGTTCCATGATTTTGTTAACTTTCTAGATTCAAAATACCACATTCCTTCACTTTAAATTTTTTTGAGAAGGTTGTCACACATAAATACACCTCTTTAATGTGAGATATTCAATATTTTCACATATTTTAGTATATCGTTATTTGAAAGGGATCTCTGCGAAAATATTATTTGATTTTTTTTATGGTTTTTTTCTTGATAGTGCCTCCTTTGTAGGGTTTAATGTATAATCCACCACCCTGCTTGGAAAGTTTTTCCATTTCTTTATTGTGTCGATGTAATTCTTCGAGTTGCTCCTTTGATACTTTAATATCATTAACGGCCTTAGCTATTCCAGCTGCACCACCGCCTAAAGCTCCTAGTGCACCCAAAATTGGAAGTAATAATGGAAGAAATCCACCAATTTTTTTGGGGGGTTTGATAACTCGTGTTTTCTTTTTTCTTTCGGTTCTCTTGATCCCCATTCCAAGTTTCCGTTTACCTTTCATAATTCCACTTACTGTTAGAGCAGCAATTCTTTCTCCTACCGAGGAATCTTTTGCTCCAACTCTCTGCCAAGCTTTATCTGCTAGAGCTTTATCCGCTCGATGTCGTTGAGGTAAATCAGTTGTTTGTGAGTATGCGATATCGTGTTCTCGACACGCAGCATCCAATGGATTGATACCAGTTTCTCCCCTATTCAATCTTTCTTCTAAATTTGTACCAGGACCACAAAATTGATAGCCAGGAATATGAAGCTCAACAGGTAGTCTATTAATCAGAGTGTTTATTAAACCTCGACCTTCCCTCTTGGAGTGTTTGGAGGAAGTGTACTTTCGTGAAGCGTGTACAATCATTTTATACCTATAGAGGTTTGTGTGTATCATTTAAATACTATTTTCAGTTTAAAAATTTGCAACACGATTGTCTATCGATTTCATGCTATCTGATCAATATGTCCATCTGATAAATGTATAAATACTTTTGCAAAAAACAATTCTGTTTATTGATATCTAGAATGCGGATAGAAAAACAATCGTTTTCCTTACCCATCACAAACCATGATGTGAAGGATTTTACGAAACCAATTCAAAAACATGGCGATTTATTTGGTGGGGAATCGAAAAGATGTCTCATTGTTGGACCATCTGGTTCAGGTAAAACCAACGTGATGTTGGCTTTACTTGAGCATCCAAATGGAATAAGATTTGCAAACGTGTACCTTTATTCCAAATCATTACAACAGCCAAAGTATGAATATTTAAGACAACTATTGGCACCCATGGAAGAGATTGGATATTTCGAGTATGAGAGCGATGAAAATATCATTCCTCCTCATGAAATAGCACCAGAATCGGTCATCATATTTGATGATATACCATGTGGAACACAAACTATAATAAGGGACTATTTCACACATTCGAGACATAAAAATACAGACTGCTTTTTTATTTTTCAAGGTTATTCATCAATTCAGAAAAGACTTATACGTGAGAACGCTAATTTGCTAATTTTATTCAAGCAGGATTCTATGAATTTGAATCATATATATAATGATCATTGTATGCTGGATATGTCATTTGAGCAATTGAAGCAACTCTGCGCACACTGTTGGAAAGAACCTTATAATTTTCTGGTTATTGATAAAGATTGTGAACTGAATTGCGGAAGATATAGGAAAAATTTTGATTCATTCATATATCTATAAAATGGATAAGCGGTTGGCTGAGGAATTGATGAAGTCAAGAAAAGCTGTCAAGGATAAATATAATAGTCTAAAATTAGCTATGACCACTACACAATCACAACTAGAGCAAGCTTACAAACCAATAACTCAACCGCTACAACAACTCATTTCCAAAATAAATGAACCTTTCAACATAAAGGAAGAATTCAAAGAAGAAGAAGAAGAACCTGAAACTTCTATGTTTCACACAACACCATTAAAACCTAAACCAAGTTTTTCAAGATTATTTTATGAGACATCAACACCTACAAGACCTACAAGAACTGGTAGAACTCCTATTCTACCGATGGAAATACCATCATTTTTTGATACAAGCCTTGCATCTGTTAGCCAGTTACCATCTATACAAGAACCTAGTCAGTTACCTAATACTATACAAGAACGTAGTCAGTTACCAACTATACTAGAAACTAGTGTTATAGCTCAAACCAACCCCTTCGAAAGCTCGGAAAATCAAAATCTTTCAGATATATTGGAACAGTCAAGGCAATCGGTTCAAAATTTAATCGACACGCAACCATATGAAATATGGTTAAAAAGTTTTGATCCACTACCAAGAGATTATATTGATGCTAGTGTGAAGGATACTGAACATAATTTTGATCATCATTATGGAATAGTACATGACATAGATACTGATAAATTCTATTTGGGGACCACACTTAAATTTGTAGAAATTATTGGAAAAAATGTGAAAGTAGATGGAAAAATTTATGATGGTACAAAAGGATTGTATGAATTACTATTTAAAAAATATCCTAAAGACTATGAAGATGAGGATTTGGATAATTATATGGATATTTTAGCTAAAACCAATGCATATCGAAGAAATAATGATCCAAATGAACGTGTGCAGGGAAATGGATCATCAAAATATATAACTATAATAGGACCATACCTACAAAAACATGGCATAACAAAAACACGACACATCAAACCATTATATTCTCGTTTTTTAAAGAAACTAAAACCTCCAATAACTAGAATGCGAACGGGAAAGGGGTTGTGGAATATCAATAAAAACGATATAGATTATGTTTATTGGGATAATATCAACGAACTTGTTGATAGATTGAGACTAATAACAGCTTCCATGAGAGCTGGTCATACTGGTCATAATAATGAAATACTATCAATAATCGAAGAGTTACGTGAAGCTAAAGTAATTGCATAAATACATCCTCAAATACGTAAAACGAATCAATCCGAAAATGTCACTCAACAAGTTCGGTTCTCATTTATTCAAGAGAGATGAAACAGAAAACAATATCAAGTTATTTAATTTTTCTGAGGTTAATTTATCTTATGTAATGGTTTTACCATTTATTGGTCGCTATACACCAACAGAAAAAAATTTCGTGTTGATGCAAGATGGAAGAACTTCATACCGTTTCCCATTTGAAAAAGGAATCATTTTATTCGGTGAATATCCTAAAAAAGACGTTTCCATGTTGGTTAATGGAAAAGCAGGAAAGCTGGAAAATAGATCTATTAAGAAAGGTGATTTGATAGCGTTTAGACGTGAAACGGATAGTAAAATAACAGAATTTTATGGTGAATTACAAATAAAATGCCCCGTAGTGATTGAAAATAAAACAGTTCAATAATGAGTACTATCAATGAAGATGTGGTGGATGAGCTACCTACACAAACCAACAAACAGATTTAGATGAAATGTAGCCATATTCAACAATAAAAAAGGATATTATACCTAGATATATTTTAGTTATGAAAAAACACATTTTCTATACCATTTATCATCACCTGCAATGTGTGCACTTACTAATGTTTATAATTTGTATAAAACATGTTTATTGATTGAATAAATCACATTTTTGATTACATTTTTTATTTTATTTCAAACGCCTTTTTATAAATATTTACAGGTACGTATTCACAAATTTTCAACCCTCAAAAATAAGTGTCCAATCACAGTGATTGTTCTCATCACAAAGAAACACTTCAAGCAGGATATACTGTTTTGTTTTGAGAGTTGAATTCGAAACAAATAATAATACAAGAAGGGGAAAAATTGTGGATAATGAGTTTGAAATCAAAAATGTTCACCTCAAAAGCTCTACCGATTCGTCTACTACTTAAATTCCTGCCACCGTTTGAAAAACTAACAGCTGTGTATAAAAGACCATCGGGGCAGATAGCTGTAGTTATAAATGATTATTTATATATACTATGCGAGGATAGATTTAGATTAATTGACCGAATCAATATAACAAAAAGATTTGAACCATTTGTGGATGGTAGAAAGTTACTTGGAGCAGTCAATACCTATTCTGGAAAAACCATCTTCTTTTATGATGATAATGCCTTTGCAAATTTGGATGAGTGTACTCTACAGCCAGAGTCCTTTGGCTACACATCAATACATTTTAATGGTATACCACCCCTATTCACCACAGTTTTTCGATATGTGAATGGATTGTTATACTTCATTCAAGATGGTCGCTTTTTTGAATATAATGAATTTGAAAATTCCCTACAAAATTCCGGTAAATTGGAGTTCAATACATTTGGTATAGAGTGTCCCATGATATCTTTATATGAACAACTTAGACTGTTACTTAGGCAAATTGTAAGTAAAATTCCTATGAATTCATAGTTTTAATTTATTAATAAAGTACAGCAACTATAGCGCCAAGTTCAAGGTTGTGGTTGACTGATAAAGAGACACGCGTCCGATGTGCTATTGTGAATAAAATTCTTGTGAAATAAAACATTGTTTGTTTTAATTAAATAACTTGATATTGTTTTCTGTTTCATCTCTCTTGAATAAATGAGAACCGAACTTGTTGAGTGACATTTTCGGATTGATTCGTTTTACGTATTTGAGGGTTGTAATTTCAACTAGGTGAATCAATTTATAGTCGAGAAAAAACCAGAGGCTGACACATGTTACTGATAAGAACACTGCATTTGAGCTAAAATTGTTGTCTACTGGTGATAAGAAAACTGCAGGCTGAGACTCGTTACTGATAAGAAAACCGCGAGCTAAATTTAGAACTGAACGATGATAACACTTTTACATAAAATGTAATGTCATCCCAAACCCCCCACCCCCACCCCCACCAACGGTCACACCGCCCACCGACGGATGACGTCACGCGCACGTGGTCGCAAAGACCCCCACACCCCACCTCAACCCCCACACAACACGCCGACGACGGATGACGTCACGCGCACGTGGCGCCACCTAGCGGCCATTTTGGAAAATGGTTCAGAGGTCGCGAAGACCCCCACACAACACGCCGACGACGGATGACGTCACGCGCACGTGGTGACGGTCGCGCTATCGTGGCGCCACCGTATCGTGGCGCCACCTAGCGGGCATTTTGAGAAATGAGGCAGAACCGGCACAGCCCTTACTACTATATTGCTTACCTGCTTCAATTTGCAGGTATACCAATATTTGCGGTCTTTGTTTAGTATGACTCCTGCACCATATTTCTTTGAATTTATCTCCACTCACTTTCCAGCACTGATAATCATTTTGGTATAGTTAA